>JADMNL010000022.1:403617500-404017500 GCA_016271365.2 Neoceratodus forsteri | reverse complement strand
GAGGCATGGTCGAAATTTTTATAAAGTTTCATGATGGCAACTCGTGCGCTTTCTGAGATCCGGATATAACATTTTCCTGTAAATGTCAATTTAGTTTCCTTTACTTAACATTGGATTTGGTTTTGGCCTCACATACAGCGTACATGGAATGGAATTTTGTTTCTGAAACTTCGAGGATAGAAGCATGCTGTGCCAAGGTAGTGCCTTTGGAAGAGTTGGTGAAAAAAATATTAAATGGTTCCAGACTTATAAAGATTTAAAGCTTTCTTTTTTTCTGTTCTGAGCTTGCTCAGTAGGGTTTTTGGATAACATTTCAATACAACACCAAAAATTCTGTGTCACAAGACCATTTTTGGTTTTTCACCACTTGCTTCTCAAAGCACCAAAAATGTTTTCTTGTGCTGTGAGAGCCACCATCTTGTTTTTTCCCCCTTGAAGTAAAAAACATAGAAAATAAATAAAATAGTGTAATTTTAGAAAACAAACACCTGAACTTAGCTAAACAGGACCTGTTTTGCAAGATATATTTTTTTGGGCACCCCAAAATCCAGGGTGCCTAGCTTAGTGAGAGGAGCCATTCATCTGCATTCTCTATATGAGAACAGCTTGATTTTCTTGACTTCTGCAGCAGGCCAGTGAGCCACTGATCCCTGTTTTTCTGCCTGCATGCCTACCTCCCTCTAGCTATCTGTTTTTCTCTATGTCTGTCTGTCTATTTCTCTCTCTCTCTCTCTCTGTATATCTCTCGCTGTCTCTCTCTCTATTAAGCTGACGAGGATGCCCACCCTCGATACCTCTTCATTTTCCCCCTCCCATCCAGGTTGCCCGCCTGCCACTCCCAATGTTTATATCTTTTGTTTACAATATAGAAGTGGACTAAGATTTTAGTGTCCAGTTGTGACATCCCTCCTGAGATGCAAAACACCTATCCTATGAAATGGGGTTTGCTCACTTTGAAGTACTGAGCATGATCCTTGGCCACTTTACTAAACACCAGTTCAATAAAATGTTCTTCTCCTACAAATGGCAGTGAAGGAGTACTTTAATAGGTGGTCCTTACTACCTTTCCCCTTGTATTTGAGGATTCAGGCTGTCAAAGTGAGTGTCCTCCCACAGCACCTTTACTTATTTCAGTGTGTCCTCCTCCCTCTCCCCTGAAATGTTCTACACCAGTGGCAACAGAAAATAGGGCACTTCATCGGGGGCAGGGAGACCAGAATTCAGGCAGTCACATACTTAAATAGAACTCAGATGGGCTGGATTCTTCCTTTATTAGAAGGGAAGTGCAGTGCCAGCCAAATGAGGATAGCTTTATTGTGGAGCAATAGAAATTACTTTGCACACTGGAAAAATATGAGCCTGGTAGAAAAAGATGAACTTCCCCAATGCAGTACTTTTTGACCCCTGCTTACAAAGTAAATATAGTGACTCAGACTACATATGTATCAGAACTACAGTCCTAGGACAGGCCAGTGGTACAATGGGTCACTTGATCCGAGCGGGGTTCTGGCAATATAAATGGTTCACCTGGGACTCTAAGTTCTTGCCAAACAGTATGGACCCTTGGTATAAGATTCAAGCATGCTTGGGCCTGGTGGGGATGTGGCAGGTAATGGAGAGGGAAGAGGTTCTCTCTTTAGAGAAATGTGTACATAAGTTTAATTGGCATCCCACAGACTGCTTTTGTTATCTTTAACTCCTGATGTATACCCTCAAAAAGATCAGGAAATGGTAGGGGATAGAAGATCCAAACCCCCCACTTTTGGTTTTACATTGGATTCAGTCCATATGGTGCCTGTAAGGGACACTTTCCCTGCTATATCAATTTTATATGTCCTCCTTGGGTCACTCTACTACCTGTATTAAGGTAAAATGGGAAACAGAGACAATGATATACTTACGTAACTGATAAGGACTGGCATGGAGTTTGTCAGCCAGTAACACACAATTCCTCCATGTCTAGATGGCAGGAGTTCACCTGGCAGGTCCGCATTTCTTATTTTCTGGTTCCCCATCTAAAGGCAAAGTGGGACGCACAGGAGTTCTTGGGTTGTTGGCATCAGTTTGGGGAAGGGGAATGCCACACAAAGTCATGTCTTTTGGAAGTGCCCATGCTCCAGCTATTTTGGCAGAAAGTACAGGATACTATCCAGAGAGTATTTTTGCTAGTCACCCCATTTACCTTTGGTAACCTGATTTTGAGGATTAGGCCTGGCCTTTCAAAGAGAAGGAAGCTAGTAGTAGGAGAATTGAATAGTTCAGTGGCTTGGTACTGGGTTAAGGAGCCTTTCACCTCTAGGCCATTGGGTCAAGTCCAGCACAGGCTGGTAGTGGCCAAAAGTCATTATCACCTGAAGGCTGTTCTGTGGCCTGTGTGACATGAGTTGTGATGATCACAGTCCAGTTCCCAGTGGGCAAGTATCCACATCACAATACCACCAACACAGTGAGCACTAATTTGGCACCCTTGTTGGCAGTCTCACTTAAGAGGCTAGTGACTGGATGGGCATAGAGTCTGAACTACCCTCTAACCTATGTGGTGGTCCATGCACGTCAGGGCTGAGGCACATTGACAGTGTGGTATGGGGAATCTTGCGTTGTGATCACTAGTACTGTAACTGTCTTGCAGATAACCAGAGGACTTCAAGTTTCAGTGCTGTCAATCCAGCACCTTTCATGAACACTAATTCAGTTGCAGGAAAAAAATAAACAAAAAGTGGGAGGAAGGAAAGTAGCTCTCTTGGGTTGAAATTTAGTAGCAGCACCCTCTAAGGCCATCACCAGAAGATGGCTACAGAAAGACCTGCCGATGCTACAGGAGTGGGTGGAAATGGTGGCCCAGATCCAGATTATGAAGAGGGTCACATTCTTAATTCAACATCATATGCCAGCATTTATAAACAAATGGACCAGGTGGGAAGTGCTACATGACACAATGGATAGTGCAAATGAAGAGGGTAACTGATAGCTACTTGGTTAGGTCCATAACACTTTGAGACAACAGGAGGTGGGGACATAGGTGCCGGAACAGGGAGGGCCACTATGGCCATGGCCCTACCACTTTCATAAGTGGCCCTAACGGTTTTTGCAATCATGTTAATTTATTACTAGGGACAAATTTACCCCTTACATCCTTGACCCAACCACTTTTTAGACCCTTCCAGCACCAATGGGCGAGGGGGTCCAACTTGGTATACACTACTGTGCAGGGGTTTTGTGTTCAGACATTACAGGCATCTCTCAGGCTGAAGGGGGGTTGAGGATGACAAATTGTTGTGCCATCATCCTCAGCCCTCTGGTTGCGGGGACTGACATAAGGCTTATTTGGGAAACCACTGAGGAATAGTGATAACAGCATTGTTCTAGTTTGGGTTCTAGTTCTGTGTATTTTTATATATTGTGTGTATGTTTATTCCCGCCGCTGAGATCACACTTACAGTTGTAAGAGTGGCCTTGCGCATTCTTAGGATATGAGAACCACGAACCAAAGGTGAGCGGGTCTGATACCCTTGGAATATGAGACCACTCTTAGAACAGTAAGAGTGGTCTCTGTGGTGGTAGTACTATATTATTGATCGAGCTCAATAAATAATATATTAATTATTTTAAAAAACCCTTACCAAATCATGCTTATTACCAGGGCAACTGCAAGAGGAAAGGAGTGCTCCAATTGGTCGGGAGTGCTCCCCGAATCTACATCATCAGTTCATTGTGTTTCACTTCTGTAAATGTATCGTTGATGCTACAGTTATTTTAATAAAGGAATTATTTGAAAAACCTCACTGGATGAGAGGAGGAAGAGAGGGAACATGGTTAAATCCTTTAAAAATATGAAAAAAGGTGGATATCAGGGACATTTTTTGTCTCATTGAAAACAAGACCACCAAGTGAAGCTGTTATAATCTTGCAGAGAGAAGGGTCAGGAAGGAGGTCACGGGACGCTTCTTTACAAAGAGAGTGGTGTCAAGATGGAATGAATGCCCCTCCAAATTTTGGGTCACTCAAAAGACGGGGCGGGGGTTTGGAGAGGATGAAACAGGGCAAGTGGTGGGTCAGGGTTGAGGGGAGGGGTGCGGGGCCCACTGTAATCTCTAGATCACGGGCTTCGCAACTGAGCAGACTCATAGCTCGTAAGGCCTTCTTCTGCTGGTTATTGCATATGTTGGTATGTCTATGACTGTCCATGTTTAGTTAATTTGTGCATCATGGTGCGCAGCTGGAGTCTGCAGTTTGGAGCAGTATCTGCTGCCAAGAGCATTTGTAGTCAGGAACTGCTGGATTCTATGGCTGGGAGTGGCATGTGTAGTTGGAGCTGCTATATTCTGTGTTCAGGGGAGGCATGTGTCATCAGAGCTGGTGGATTCTGCTGTCAATAATGGCACGTTGGCACAGCTGCTGGATTCTGCAGCTGGGAGCAGCATGGAGGGACTGGTGTTGATATGCATTGCGGTGGCAGTTTGGAGGGCCTGGTGAGTAAGGAGACTGCCGGAGCATCAAGGAACATGTCAGCAGGAGCATGAATGGCCTGGTATCTGAGGCATGAGCTGGAGCTTCGAGGGTCATGGCTGTTTGGTGAGAGATAAGTGGGAATTGTTGGCTTTCTGTCTAGGCTGCAGTTATTGTTTTTTTGGTTTTTTGTTTGGGTGCATTTTAGTGCAGAAATTTGTCTACTAGGTTTTGTAGATTGGTCGATTAATGTCTCAATGGGTTAATTGATTTGGCAATTAGTTGCATTTAGTGTGGTACCATAGGGTTTTATGTACTGATGGTATATACTTTGAAGCAGTGTATATAATTCATGGATGGGGAACGTCCCCCGTTGAAAAAAACATGATTTATTTCCCTGTATACCTGTGACCAGTCTAGCAATTAAAAATATATACCTGCACTAATTAAATAATTACAGCTATACACCTACACTAATTAAAGCTGCATACCTACAGTACACTAAATCAAAAAAATTAAAAGTATATACCTACACTCATAAAATGTATATACTTACACAACATTAAACCCCATGAGACAATACAAATAACACAATTAACACATCATTAGGAAGCTAGCCAAACCAATTAACAAGCTGCAAAAGAACATGGAAAAAAGACACAGAAAACCCTCCCAAACCCATACCTGCACTCACTACACACTATTCTGTCCTTGCTACAAGAAACCTTCAGGTGCTATAACGTGATCACAAATATGGTCTCCGTAACAATAACCATCCTGATGTATTATGTTCAGCAAACACTGAGTACAGGTGGAAGACTCAGAAGTTGACCCATCTCGGGGGTTAATTTATTTTTGGGGCTGATTAGGGCAATAAGGCCACTCACCTTTTCGGGTTCATGGCCTTATAGCCCTAAATAGCCCGCTTGATGGGTATACATCCTTGTATATCTCCCTTAACCATTATTCTATCTGTCTGTCTGTCTGTCTGTCTATCTATCTATCTATCTATCTATCTATCTATCTGCTGTAAGTATCTAGAGGGGATATGCAATGGACTGACTCAAAATATGCAATTTATCTTCAAGTGTGAGCACACAGAACAATAATTCACAAGTGGCAAAGCAATGAGCGAGTTAAGAAAGTCCTGCCCTTTCACAAGTGGTGATAAATGTGTCTGTTTTGAGTCAGGCTATTGTATATTGGATTTATACAACAATAGTTTACAAGTTGTAGCTTTTAAATCTACAATTTCTTTGAAGATTTTTCCGTTTTTCTTTGATTTCATTAGCTGGCTTCAGCGCTGCACTAGGCAGTGTGATGTCAGCATTGTGAAAGCTGCTCTCTGATTGGTGTAATATTCCACTATGATGACAGTAACTTTAAAAATATCCATTACAGCAATATTTTTTATATGTGCTTCGAAATTACACACCTTTGGTGGTGCTCTGTACATGTATTATCCCATTTTGTCTCTGTACTTAGTTGCTGTACTGTATATTACTCTGTATTTGTCCTCACTCAACATATGATGCGGAGCCTTTGTAAATGAGTCCCTGACTCAAAGGTTGTAATTTCTAGACTTTATATAAATAAATAAATAAATAATGTTGCTGTTACTGATGTCATTGATGTCACTAGCTAAGATTTATTTTTTTATCTTGTCCTCTTAACCCTCACTATATACATACACACAGTATGTAAGAGTTGTCTGTTAGAGTTTTAACAGCAGGTCCTTGACCATCTTGTTCACTAGTCGGGAGAGATTTCATGCACATTGGGTCATTTTGATGGAGGAAAGAGGAATGAAATAACTGGTCCTGTGGAAGCCTTGTGAGCTCACTCCAGCATAATTTTGTTAACATACTACCACCTGCTGTATGTGAAAGGAAATGCACTGGAGGAATATTTATTGTTTGACAAAGCTGAAGGAAACCCTAGAGAATAAACATATTGTTCAGCAAATGCCAAAAGCAAAGACACAAAAGGTTACAGTAATATTTGCACAGTGTGACCGAATATATCCAAAATAAATATGTGGCCATATGTGATTAACATTACTTATTTACAAGAGGGGGCCAAAGACTTCATGCCACTGCATTTGTTTACAAATGTTACTCCTTTTAAGCAGAACATGCTGATGGAATTACTTAGTTTCATTTCCTGGAAGCACTTCGACACAATGACTGCTCCTTAGGAAAACTTTTCAGTTGAATACCACTTTTGCTCCACTAAAAGAAAATGGAAGATTTAACTCAGCAAACAGTACTACCCAACAGGGTGGGAGGTGGTGGGCTATACCACACCGCCCATTGTTGTAATGAGGTCCGATACTGCAAGCGGAGGGCCTTATAGCCTCCAGAAGGTCTGGTATAACCCATACCAGTAATCATGGAGGATATTATTACACTTAAAAATGAGATTTGTTTGGTATTTTGGGAAAAAAAATTGTTTAATAAAAAAAAAATAACTACTGTAAATACTTAATTTTTATGAATGAATCCATTTTGTGTAAGGTAGTCCCGTTAATGCTGCCGTTGTCACTAGATGGCGCTGTTGTGTTTTGTGTTGAGCAGTTTTGCTGTCTTGCTCTCCCACTCAGCAACAGTGTCTACCCTCACTACACAGCATTAAGTTTAATGATGATATGATTTTCCCAACCCAAGTAATGAGCAGTGTTTTTTTTTTTGTTTTGTTAAATATGATCATAAGATGCGACCATGCTGCCGGAAGTGTGCGTTTTTTTTTGGGGGGGGGGGGGTATACTGAAGACATGCTTATTAACTTAAGTTTGTTTTAAAACATACAATACAGAGTCACCTCCAGTGTACTCTGCCTTCGTCATGGTTTTCAGCGTGCTGTTAATTTGCAGTTTGTCATTGGAAATGGGGGGTATGCAAGCGGTTGGTCGGCGACAATAGGGATTTGTGAGCTAGATGAACATAGTTCGTGGAACAGCTGATTCTTCAAGAAAACAATTCTGATATTGTTTACTTTGCTTTTGATCAATAACTTTGACTGTTATATATGAACACAGAGTGCCACAGACATAGTGTGTGTGTGTGGGGGGAGGGGTGGCCGACATCAGTCAGTAACTCTCGCTCAGTAAGTGAGAAAAAAAGATGGCTACTGTTATTGCTTGAAAATTCTATGGGACACAGTTATATTACAATGTAATCAAGCAACAGAGACTGGGACTTATTATTTCCCGGTCTCTGTTGCTTGATACTAGACTGGCTGATTGATGGCCTTAGCCAATCAGAATGAAGACTTCTCCCTACCCATTTTCTAAGCAGGAGCAAAGTTGTAACAAAGTATAATTTGTCTGCTTCGACAGGAATATAATGCAGCTAAAACTCATAAAGCCTCCTTCTGATAGATCAATGCACAACTGAGTACTCCCAAAAAAATCAGGAAAAGGGGGACAAGGTTAAGGGCCCATTGACTGGCAAGCCTTGTACTGCCAGTAGCCCAGTAAATGTCAGCTGTGTGGAAGAATCAATCAACATCTTTATTTATCCAGGCGGGCACCATTGAGCAAGCTCATTTACAAGGTGGACCTGCAGTCCTGTAGTAACAATACAGAAAGACATGTTACAATAGTACAAACAGCAAAAATAGCTGCTATTGTAGTAAAAATGCACATTTACAAGTAATATACATTGAACATAGAACTACAAGGAGTCATGGATAATGAACTTGTGCTGGCTTCAAGCCCAAAAACTGTGCATTTTGTAGTGGGAAATGTTAGGGAGCGGGTAGGTATACAAGATAGAGGATATCAAGTGCATAATCTAGGGAGAGGTGTGGAATAGGGGCACAAGCGAAGAGGACCCAGTTGTTAGAGCAGAGTGAGGGATTGAGAGGGCGGAGGACTGTACGAAAGGCGACAAAGTGATTTTTGCCCCAAAACACGGTAACATATGGAGGAGAAAAGCTGCCGTTGTACTAAGTGCAAGAGGAGGAATATAGTAGCAGGGGCATAACTGGAAGGGTCCTGGAGGCTGGGGCAGAGGGAGGTGTTGGAAGGATAAGGGACTGAATATTTTTGGGGGCGAAGAAAATCTAGAAGCTTAAAAACAGAGAATTCGATGGCAGAGAAGGACCACTTGGCTCATCCTGTCTGTCCATGTTTCCCTACCTACAGTATCACTGCAGACCCTACATGATCTCTCTCTTTTTGCCTCCCCCCCTTCCTATCCACTATGATTCCCTTATGCCTATCCCATGCATTCTTTTTTTTTTTATTTAACAGTTTTTACCTCCTTGCAGCCACATCCCTGCTTCCAATCCAGCCACCGCTCCACTCCCTCCCCTCGACCCCAAAGCTCGCATACCCAGCTGGCAGATGCAGCTACACCCTCTGAAAGGCCCCCCTTGTGCGCCTGGCTGAGAAACCTTTACCGGCATTACCATCGGCTGGCGGAGCTGTGGCCATCAAGCTGCCGCAGAACCATGCTGCCATATTTTTCCCTGTTCTTTCTCCCGTAGGGAAGCCAGACGTGTAATGACATCACACATATGTGCAGAAGTCTGCCGTGGTCCCCCCCCCCTCAGTTACACCATTGCTTGCGGTACCTCCGAGCATCCCCAGGAGTCACCGCAGCACTGTGCAAAGTCCCCAGCCCACCCCAGGACTGAGAGAGCTGTCTTCCGCCGCTCAGTCTCAGTTCTCCCCTGCCATCCCCTGACGAACTGAGCTCGTTCCTGAACCCAGGTCTCCAGTGCAGCGTGAGGTGTGGCGTCCAGCACCTCAACCCTCAGCACCACCGGGCCGACCTCTGTCCCATGCATTCTTGAATCCCACCACTGATTTCAGCCCTACCACCTCCGCTGGAAGGCTGTTCCAGGAAAACACTACCTATCTTCCAAGAAGTACTTCCTCACATCTCTCCTGAATCTACCCCCCTTCAGTTTCATTACATATCCCCTTGTTCTTGAACACCTTGTTTTCTGAAAATTACTTCCTCCCCCCATACCTTATTTAACCCCATGTGGTATTTAAAAGATCTCTTATATCATCCTCCTCCCTCCTGTATTGCAGGATATACATATTGAGGTCCTTGAGTATCTGCTCATGGGGCTTTTGATGCTGACCCTGCACCATTTTAATTGGCCTTCTCTGGACCGCCTCCACTCTGTGTCCTTCCGGAGATCCAGTTTCCAGAACTGGACACAGTGCTGTAGGTGGGGTCTCACCAGTGATCAATACAGAGGCAACACTTCTTCTCTCTTTCTGCTGGTGGTATTCCTCCCTGTGCACCCCAGCATCCCATTCTCCCTCCCAGCTGCTGTGTAACACTGCCTGGCCACCTTTAGGTCATCAGATATGATTTATCCCTAGGTCTCTTTCCTGTTTGGTGGTTGTCAGTACCGGTCCACCCATTTTGTATTTCACCCCGGATTTATGTGCCCTAAGTGCATTATTTTGCACTTTTTTGCATTGAAACCCAACTGTCTTAGCCTTGACCACTCCACAAATTTTGTCAGATCTCTGCTCATCCTTTCCAGACCCCCCCCAAACTGAGTGTCCATTGCAGATATTGGTGTCATTTGTAAAGAGGCAGACCTTCAGCCAGCTCCTCTGCAATGTCACTTATAAAAACATTAAAGAGGACTGGTCCCAGCACTGACCCTTGAGGCACCCTGCTGGTCACCCACCCTTCCTTGGAGTCGACTCCATTTACCAACCCCTCTGTCACCTATCCCCTGACCAATTTCTTACCCAGTTTATCACCTTTGGACCCATGCCTAAGCTACCCAGCCTGTGTAGTAGTCTCCTAAGTGGAGCAGTGTTAAAAACTTTGCTGAAATCTAGGTAAGCCACGTACAGCACTCCACCCTGATCTAATTCCTTGGTCAGTCAGTAAAAAATATATCACAATTGTTTGACATGACCCCCGTGAATCTATTGTGTCTTTTAACCCAGTGGATTCATGATATTCAGCAATCCTTTCCTTCAGCAGTGATTCAATTAATTTTCACACCACTGATTTCTGGCTGACTGGCCTATAATTGCCAACCTCCTCCCTGCTACCATGTTTGTGAAGTGGGATCACATCTGCTTCCTCCTGTTCTCTGGAACTACTGCTTTTCCAGTGAGCTGTTTCATAAAACTGTCAGAGGTGCAGCCTACCTCCCTGAGCTCCCTCAATACTCCTGGAAACACCCTGTTTCATCCCATTGCTTTATCCACTTTCAGATTTGCGAGTCCCTTCAAGACTTTCTCCTCTGAAAAAGGACTAGTGTCCTCCTCTCTCCCTCCAAAGCTCCTGCTACTTTTTTGTGGACCCTCCTTTTCTCCTTCCTCAGTAAACACTGAACAAAACTGTTTGTTCAGGATGTCTGCCTTGTCTTGTTCCCCCTCTGCACAATCCCCCCCTTCCCTTTTCAACCATACAATCCCTCCCCTGCTCTTACTTTTTTCGCTTACATACCTAAAATATGTCTTGTCCCCTTTTCGTTACTGCCTGGGCTTCTGTCTTCAGTTTGCACCTTTGTGCTCCTTACTGCTTTCCCTGCTTTTCTCTGCTTCCCCGATACACCTCTTCTCTCTGTCTCCTTATACCTTCTGAATGCTACCCTTTTAGCATTACCTTTTCAGCCATTTTTGAGAACCATAGTGGTCTCTTTTGCCTCTTGCTTTTGCTTGTTTGCTTGATGCAGAGGTTTGTTGCCTTCATTGTGCTCCCTTTTAGCTTCACCCACTGTTCCTCTACTCCACCCACATTAACCCCCCCACTACCAGGTCATCCCTGAGGCATTAACCCATCTTTATAAAATCTGCCCGCCTAAAGTCCAGGACCCTTGCCCGTATGTGGTTTGAGTCTGCAGCCATCCTTATATTAAACCACACTGTACGGTGATCACTGGCCCCCAGGTGGTCTCCCACCTTGACGTCTGCAACATTTTCCCTGTTTGTACCAGGTCCAGTATTGCCCCATCGTGAGTGGGCTCCCTGATTCATTGCCTGAGGAACACATCTGCAGGGAGTCCAGGGATGTCCCTGCTTCTAGCTAAAGCCACAGCTGGGGGGATCAAGTCTACATCCAGCAGATTTAAGTCCCCTACCAGCAGCATCTCCCCCTTTTGTGCGATCTTGTCAGTGGCTTCCACCAGTACCTTATCTAACCCTTCCCCCTGTGCTGGAGGTCTGTAGATCATGCCAGTGTGAATAGCGGTTCTGTTCCCAATTGCCAGGGTGACCCACCGTACTTCTACACCCCCCCCCTGCATTCCATGTATCACCATCACTTTTATGCTTTTCCTCATATGAAGCACCACATTCCCTCCTCTTCCTCCCACCCTGTCCTTCCTGAACAGAGTATAGCCTGGTATGGCCATGTCCCAGTCATGGTTTTCAGTGCACTATGTCTCAGTAACAACCACAATATCCAGGTCGGCCTCTGCCATGATGGCCTCTAGGTCTGGAATCTTGTTTCTTAGAATTCTAGCATTCACACTCATGGCCTCTCAGATTTTGTTACCACTTTGCTTGTTATACCCCCTTTTTTTTCCTATTTGCCTTTCCTCCCTATCTTTTTAATGCTTTCATTCCCATTCCCCTTCATTTCTACCAGCCTGCTTCTTTATCGGTTTGCACTTTAGGGTATTCCTTCCCTTCAGGTCCTCCCTACTCTCTACTTCAGCCTGTGGGGGGGGGGCAGCTTCTGGCTCACTTATTCCTTCTGCCACCCCCCTCGGCTAGTTTAAATGTTCATCAAAGTAGCATGTAAACCATCCTCTGAGGATTGCAGCATGAAAGACATGGAACGCTGTAGAGTGAATTAGGTGACACAGCAAGTCTTAGATATTCCACAAAGGATAGTACTTTACATCATACAATATCAGAAACAGTTGGCATTAAGTGGGCATTAGTCAAGTGGGAGGCCAGAAGCAACCCCCCCCCCCACAAACACACTCACACTTTGAACGAAAGGCTCCTGCCCATCTGATGTGCAGTTTTTAAATCTTCTTTTCAGCCTGTTGGCTAGTAGAATTTTTACAATTTCCACATAAAATTTTTAGTTTAGATGGGCTCGTAAGAATCTGACGGTTTGAGTTCAAAACACTTCAGACAGAGACTTCAACTGAGCTCGAGCTCAGCGTTCCATGCCCTGCATGGAAAGTTAACCCTTAGTTCTCTGGGGCAGTTCAAAGGTTGGGAATCACTGCAATTGTCAGAATACAGCAAGACTCTATTAGAAGAAATATAATTACTAAGGTGAGTAATTTTTTCTTAGATCTGATTGATTCAGGCTGAACATGCATGCATGTACAAGGAGTCCCTTTGTCACAGTCACACACCCTGGGTACCCAGTTGTTAAGCAGGCTAGCCTGAAGCGTTTGCCTGGGGTAGGCCGGCATTGTAGCTGTTGTTGGAGCCCTTAGGAAAGAAAACAATTAGCAGGCACATCAATCTAGAATTTGTAATCCAGAGCTGGATGGCTTAGTTTGTTGTAATAAACCGAAACAAATAAATCAGATGACACACAGTGATTGCAGCTTTGTTGCAGGGAGATACCCTGTTTAGTATTCACGCTACCCAGACCAGGAGGCAGGACTGATGAGATGAAGACCTCTGGATGTCGTACTGCATTGCCAGGGGAAGCAGGGCCCACATGACTCGCCATGGTGGTCACTACCTGATCGATGGTGTTGTGCAGGGAGCCAAATCCCCAAGCGGGCCTTTCATTGGAAAAGTCTCTGCGGTGGGAGCGGCCGTCTAGGCCGAGATGGCAGGGCTCAGACAGAGCAAGCGGTTCGGATTTAGTCCGGAGTGAGTGCTGGAGCAGCGTCCAGCTAACATAACACAAGCAATAGTGGGGAACCAAATCACGGCCCACACTACACATTCAGCACACTTATAAGCAACACAGCTATCAGCCACAGATCGGATAAAGTCCATTTGCAATTTAACAGGATTTCTGTGCAAACCTTTCATTATGAGGCTTTCTTCAGTACCTGACAGGCTGATCGCTTCTGGAGCAAGTCCTTCGGTCCACACGCAGGCAGTGATCACTAACTTTCTCTTCAGGTCTCAGTTCTCAATCAAAGTTATCAGAATTAAGTCTGATTTTACTCTCATAGACTTCTTCACACTGGAAGATAGTGGCAGGCAGGCCAAACACAGCCTTCCTGCCAATTCTCCTCACTACTACACAGGAGCAGCTGCTTGAATGACTCGAGCTGTTCACTCTCCAAACTCCAACAACTGATTCACTGCTGCAGGAAGCTCTGGGTTTTTCCAGTGAGCCAAAACATTTGGTTGGCTGATGAAACTGTCCATCACAGAAAGGGCTCCCCCATCCTGGTCCATTTAGGTGCCAAACCTTAAAACTACAATTCCTACAGAAATTCAATCCCACAAGACCTCTGGGAACAGTCTCCATTTTAAGTTCCCTGAGGTTCGATTGGTCCAAATCTGGCAGTCCAGAACCAAAATGGTGACTCCTATGCGAAAGTTCAAACTACAATGGAAGGCAGGTTAGACAAACTCTTATATTATTACTAAAGCAGATAAACAACAAACAATTACTTCTCCTAACAGAGCTCCCTCTGTGCTACTAGCAACTGCAGAATGGAGCCAAAATGCTAACGGTCGAGCTGGTTGTGAGCCTTAATTCGCTTGGACCCAGTCCAGACTAATTATCTCACACAGAATAGATAGCTGTTAAAGAGACAGGCAAGGAGGCTAAGTAGAGCACTCTCATGTAGACAGTCAAAAACTACTGCAGACACAGGACACCATCCTTACAGTGGGCATTAGGAAAGCCCAGGAAGACATTATAGGAACCCCTATTTGCAGGGGAGGTTACACCAGAATCAATGCAGGACACCCCCTCTTTAGGTACAACATGGGGGAAATACTGTTGTTATAGTATACAGCAAAATATAACCCCATTGCATGCAACCTAGGAAGGACAAATGAGAATCGTATACAGAATAGATACAAAGAGCTACCCTATTACCAAAGTGACGCTGAGGTCTAAAAAGATTCCCCCAAAGTAATTGAAATATCCAAATGTTCAAGTAACTTCCCCAACTCCCAAGGAAACTCTGCAACAAGTCTGATGATCAGTATAGCAAAATCAACAAGTCTGGGTAACTATTAGAAACAATGAATACTAACAGGACTTGTAACCCAGACAAGTGAAATATAGAGAACCTCTCCCCAAAATAGACTGAGACAACACAGTATGTGAACAAAATGTCTATTGCAGAGGATAGTCAGACTTCAGGGTAGTGAGAAGCCATCTGCAGTAATGAGCACCTTGGTGTTAGTGCACAGTAACGAGGAGACAAAACAGTGGCAGGAACACCATCTCAGCACAACATGGGTAGGCAGACCCCCTGAGACATGATGCTGATATTGTATAAAGAAGTAATCAAAGTCCGCGTCCTGAAGAGTAATAAAAGTGAGCAGCAAAATGGTTATAATAAACAATGAAAGCAAGACAAATTGAAAAGGCCTACTGTCCAGCACCCAAGCATAAACATACAGTACTTCTGCAGGTCCATCAGTCCTCCTCAGAAGATTTTTCAGCTTCCTTCCCTTTGCCCATCTCCTGCTCAGTGCGGTTTACAGCTTTTCTGCCTCCATAGGGTCATTAAATAGGGACTGATGTCCATTCAACACCATCCGAAGTTTAGCAGGAAGCAATAACTGGTGTTGCACTTTCAGTTGGCGCAGACTACCCCAATCCCATCAAATGCCTTTCTTCATTGTTGAGTGCTGAAGGAAAGATCCAGGAAAAGCATCAAGTTGTTATCTCCATATTTCTGGGTTCTGCATCTCCTGGTGGTTGCCAGCACTCAGTCCTGGTCCTCAACTCCTGTGAAAACAATCATGAGTGTCCAAGGAGCAGTGGGATCGAAGGCCACTCAATGAGGGGTAACACAGTAAGCCTTTTCCATAGACAGTGGGGGATCAGAGTCTGTAAACCCCAGTAGAACTGACAGAAACGTATGAATGAAGGCAAGACGGTCCTCTCCTTCCATTTCCTCGGCCAGCCGCACAACTCATAAATTACATTCTCTAGCTTGATTCTCAACTGTCTCCAAACACTGTCTTAGTGTAGAATTCTCATTAATTAACTTTGCTGTCGAATCGACAGACTTGAGAACCAATGCCTCTGAGCGCAGAATCATTTTCTCACAGTGGTCCATACGAGTTTCAAGAGCAGACACTCTCAGTGTAATAGCATCAAATCTTTTATCTTAATCTTGCACCATTTTAACTAACTGATGCAGAGTAGCATGGATAGAATTCAGGGATGCTTCCTGTATCAGCTGGCCACCAGAGCCCAAGGCCCTGCTGCATTGTGCAGGCCATTCCTCATGATGTGTCGTCTTAAGTGCAAAAAAATCAATCGAAGACATTGAAGCTCCTCTGGATTTTCCCATTTTGCAAGTCTCTGAAAATCTGATCATCAGGATAATTATTTTTATACTTGGGATGTGAAAATACCAGATTTTAATAACTTTAATTGAGATTCTCCCAGGAGCTCGTGAACTATGCTGCTTTCTCATCGGCTGCTCCGCAGCGCCCCTGTGGTTGCAGAGTTTTAAGATCCCCCTGTAGAGTCACAGCAGTTGACAAGTGATGAAGATTGTCCAAACATTTTGCATGGCAGATTGTGGCGGTAGTGTGATAGGGAGCCTGTTTGCTCCCTGAATTTTCATGTTTACCAATTGTGACCGAGGATTGGACCCCGTTATATAAAGCAAAAAGTGAACAGCTTCAGAACCAGAAAATCTACCAAGGCTTTAGAGAATTGTTCCTCAGCAAGTTTTTCAGAAAACACTAATGCAATAATTTTATTTTCCTGCTGTTAGTGATTTTTCTCCCTTGGTCCCAAGCCACAATCCAGATACTGGACACCCCATCCCTGCTCCCCCCTCGACTTTCCTCCAGGACATACCTTCATGCAAATGCTTTGTGTCCTGGGTACTCATCAGGGTGCAGCACTACCGGGTAGTCAGGGTCAGTGGTAGCTCGTGAAATTATTTTCCTGTTTTCTTCCTGTGGGATGGTGTGCAATGCCACCCAGACATCTTCACGCACCCTTCCATGTGTAGAGTGTCAGCAGCTGCCACTCCCTCCACCGACAGTCACCAACTGCCTTGCCCCCAGCCAGTTTGGGGCCCTAATGAATGCCAGGCACTGAAACCCTCCCACCCTGGGAGAGCATGGCAGTCCTCTCCCTCTCCCGGCAACCCCAAGTCCACACCCAAACTCGAGTCACCAGGGTGGTGCAAGGTGTGGCATCCAGTGCTGAACCCTCAGTACCACCAGGCTGACACACTGATGCAGTAATGTTCAACAGGCATGATGCTATTCAGAGCATTTCTTATGAAGTAAAACAAGTGGATATAAAAAGACTGTCTTTTGTTCAAGCAAAGTGCAGATAGTGTGGCAATGTCTCCTTTCTTTCTGTGCCAGAATCTGTCAGGACACTCCTATACGTCTGTGGAGAACATGGGTATTGTAAGTGCTAGAATTCCTAGGGTTAGTCACTGAAATAGCTTCATGGGCAAAATCTCTTTTTGAATGCTGTTCTGCAGTCAGACAAAAACATTTAAAAAAATGTTACAGACATGCAATAATTTCAAAAATATATAACTTCACAGTCCCAATCCTGATACTGTTTCTTTGGTATATGAAGAACAGAACATTTATTGCAAGTGTGGAAATGCTCAGGGTATTTAGAGTAAAAATACAAATAGCATTTGATGGTTCCTGCTTCTTATGGACACTTCAAACTACTAGCCATATACAGGTATTGCAAAATACTATCTAAATGCTGGTGCTTTTGACATGGGATTTGGTTGATACTTCAAACCAGTAGAAAGTCACTAATGGTTTATTTTATTATGTTTTTTTTATCCACAATGTGCCTTGGGATTCTCTGTCCCATTCTGTGCTATGCTTCTGCCATGTCTGTGTCACTTACACATACCTTTTCTGCCAAACAGCACACAGTTTCAGGCTTTGCACTCCAAAAGTAGCTTCCAAACTTACAGGGCGAACTCTCTGTTGAAGGAGTCCTTTAGGGCTGGTGTACCCCTCAGTCACAGAGTTCTATAGTAGAACGTGGCTGCATTGAAAATGGTTCTTACCAGGAGCGTGTAAGACAGAAACACCCAATATGACTATTAAAATCCCTGGATAGCTAGAACTGTGACAGAATTTGAACCAGTATTTAAAATAACAGCATCTACTGTAAAAATCTGACTTATAGGTTAATCGCAGTTCTCCTTTAAGGTGATGTCCTCTGGGGTTACCACATCCTTCCAGCAGTCCTGCTATAGTCCCAAGCTTTCTGTTTGCTGTGACAGAAGGACCTCAGTCTCTCTCTCTCTGTCTCTCTCTCTCTCTCTCTCTCTCTGTCATTATGTAACATTTTGTAAGAGTGGTGGGTTAGCTAATAGTGGTACAGAGTCACTCCACACTCTGGCTTTGTTCACGGCAAACAGAATTCGAGCAGAAAACAACAAAGCCAGGTACCATTGCTACACTGAATATTTAGAACACACTTTTGTCTTCAATTATAAGTTCAAAAAGGTAAAATCATGGTAGAGCTCTCACCCTCTCTGATGAGGCTCCCTTGGGGAGCGAAACTTTGGGTCAGTGATGGCAGTAGCGGCCATTCTAGACACCACCCTGAATGTACTGGCTTGCACGTGGTGTTGCACTTTTTGTACTATTGCACTAGAAATAAACTTGAGAGGCAAACAATGAAATGTTAATGCTTTTACTCAGAGTCCTTCAAACAGGAGGTGAGTGCTGCCTTCTTTTAATTACATTGTACTTAACCTTGGAGCCAGGTAACACCACACTTGGTGCGCTCTCCTTTTTATAGTTATAAATATTCTTTATGAATGCAGTTTACAAAGGTGAAATTGTAGTACAGACTCCACTAATGCCCTTTTTCGTGACAAACAGGAATGTGGCATTGGTGGAGTCTCTGCCATGATTCAACCTTTCTAAATTGCATTAATAAAGTATATTTATAACTGAAGACTGAAGTGTGGTCTAAGTATTTGGTATGGTGTCAGCACCTAGCTCACAGAGGTGCTGTTTCAGTTGTGAGGTTTGTGGAGCCTGGGTTTGCATGGTAAGTTTCCATATAATAATAAACAGCCGGGCAGTGTTCATTGTGATTTATAGACTCAAGTATTATACAGCATGACACACACAACACAATGACACCTCACAAGACAGCACTCCTGCTGCATGAATGCTGTCTTGTGAGGTGTCCTTGTGTTGCCCATTTAATATCTTGCTTCCCCCTCGTTTGCCATCATAAGCTCTGAGGAAGTGATAGTAAGTTTGACAGTATGGCTTGTAGGCCTGAAGGTGGATGACAGGGGGTTGATTTCTTGCTTATCTAGTCAGCTTGTGGTTGTGAGAAAAATCATGTTTTTCAAATGTGTTATGCTAGCAATAATGCCCAACAGCGCGGGTGGTACTACTGGGCTATACCAGACCACTCCAGGGGCATAATGAGGTCTGATGTCACAGGCAGAGGGCCTTATAGCCCCAGGAAGGTCTGGTATAGCCCATACTACCCACCTTGTTGTGTATTATTGTGCTTAGAAGATGGGTTTCTGCCTTCTCGGTGGCACTGAGGACTGAGGTGCTGGATGCCACACCTTGCGCCACGCCGGTGACCTGGGTTCGGGAATGGACTCGGGCCATTGAGGATCAGCAGGGGAAGAGAGGATAGAGAGTCTGGAGGTTCCCCGCTATGTGGCAGCTACTGGCGGAGACCAGGGTTGCTGTATCCTGGCAGGGATGCAGAAGGGGCGAGGCAGCAGTGGATGTCTGCAGGAGGGGACGTGAGCATCCTCTCTGACTGCTAATGTCTTTGCATGTCCATGTTTCAGGGGAAGTACGTAACACAAGGTGGAAAACCCTGGCAGCTTAGAGGACAATGGCGGACTCTGGGGGGCGGCACAGATGTCCAACGCCAGTCCCTACCTGTCTGAGACTCATGGGTCCTTCCCCTCTAGGGCAGCAGTTGGGGAGGACTCTGTCCCTAATTCTTCAGTCTGGGAGGGATTCAGGTTGAGCAGTAGTGCTGCTCGAGTGGGTCACACCCAAGGGGGGACCCAGTAGCCGGTGATGGGAGCCAAAGAATGTTCACAAAAAAAAGAAAAACAAAATGGATTACAAATGGCATTTTTTAGGTACCATTAAAAAAAGTGGTTTCAATGTGAAAGTATTCCCTCTACTGGTATACTTACCAGTAGAAGGCACTGCAGTGTTTAATTCAGCTGTGCGTTTTCGTAGTGCTCCTCACTTATTTCTGGAGCCAACAACACCCCCCCCCCCCGACACACACACACACACACTCCATGATGGTCTGTTTTTATTTAGTTATTTTTAATTGAATTAAGCTTGGTGAACCAAAATAGCATAGCGGGCTGATGTGAGCAGTGTTTAATTCACACAGCTGTGTGTTTTTACTGCTCCTCACCTGTTTCTGGCACTGTCAAACCCTCTTCCCCATGGTTGTTGAAGGTCCATTTCATTTCTTTCTTTCATTTTTTTTGATTAAAGTAAGCTTGTTATCTTTTGAGGAAGTGACAGAGCGGGCAGCGTCGGAGAGGATATATACCACTAATCTCACAGCCAAGTCATGAGACCAGTGATCTTGCTTTTCACACCCGCAGATGGAGGTCCGCTGCTAGCTCGCAGCGGAAGGGAGAGCAGGCAGGCAGTATGGAGTTTCAGGACAAAAAGAGGACTAGCAGGCAGCTGTAGGATGGATATATTGTGGCTTTGCATTCTGGAGTCAGCCAAGGACAGAATCACATAAATTAGGAAAAGGATGATATTTGTTTCCTTTACAGCAACAACGGAGCAAGTCCAGTGGGAGGTGCACTGCTGAATCTCGCCGAGTGAGAAAAAAAATGTCAGCTCAAACTTTTAAAATTGGCATGTGCGCATGGATTGTTTTGCTGAAAGGGCATGCTGGCACAGGGACTTATTTACAAGTCTCTATCAACACATAAATGTACCCCTTGCCAAGGGATCCAGTCAGTCAGAGGCTGGGAAATCTCTTTACCTGTTATAGTTAGAATTGTTATAATGTCGTTTACTGGGATAGCTGCATGTGATGCAGTACTTTTGTTTCATTAGGTTTGGGGGAGCAGCACATAAACACATTACTACACACACAGATACGTTGTTGCTGCAGTTAGTGTCAAGTCATATATTTACACGTCGTACTGTCGGGCTAGATACAGTTACAGGGTCATTAAGGTGGGTAAGTACGTAGCTGTTTTGTGTTGAGTATGGTAAGCACTGAGAGTCTGGCAGCTTGTTCCAATAATCAGGCTGCAAAGGCAAAGGAGCATTTTCCTGCTCCAGTGTATCTCTGGATACCTTGAAGCAGGAGGAGACTGAGTAGCAAGGGAATAGGAGCAGACATCCTGTGAAAAGAAAGATTAAAGATACGTTGGTTAGTTGTCATGAGCACATCTACTCGGAACGGCAGACTAATGGGATTTTGTAACATGAGGACAGACTTAACCAGGCAAGATCATTGTATAAATTACAGTGATGAACGGAGTGGCTGCAAGAACAAATCAGTAATAATACCCTCGGTCAAGGGCATTTTATGGGATTGCGAACTGCTACAGCCCATGTGTGCTCCCTTACAAAGCCAGAGTGGTGGTAGTGGTTCAGTGCACATGGTAGGACAAAATATATTGTTTGTACAAACTGGAAAAAGCATTTGCTCCATATTGGCAGGTATTAAGATTTTAGGTTGCCACAGTGAACAGTGAAACGGATTAGAAGTGCAGAATATAAATACATGCAAAGCTCATTAAAATTGTTATAAATTTAGATATAAGGGATGCCCTATGGCATTGGGCATCCATGACAGTGACCTGGCTTTGGGAGTGGATTCAGGGAGCCAGGATCAGTGCAGTCGGGGCTAGGGAGTGATGTCACCTGCCAGACTGGGGAGGGAGGCAGTGGTCCATGCTGATGCAGTGACCCCTCGCAGTGAGTCAGGGAGCCTGCTGCCTTGTGTGGGCATGCATGTACACATGTTGGGTTGCACTGAGTGATGACGATAGAGGCTACAGCCTATCCCAGAGAGGTGCATGGTGAAACAAAAATGGGGGTTAAAAACTACACCACTGTAGTGATGGCTGGCAACTACCTTAGGTCCCATGCTGTGCATCCCCCGCCACAAGCAGGGTAGGTGGGGTCCAGCAGAATATAGGACTGATGTGGTCATCATGTGGGTATGCCCCCAGTTCAGAGGACTGGGTGGACCATGACGGAGGAGGAAAAACTTTATATATAAAAATGACTTGCATATCTTTAAAGCACTGCAGCAGCTGAAGCTTGAATGTAAGAAACCCTGACACAGCCACTGAAAATTTCAGCTGAACAGAGAACACTGGTCACACAAGCGAAGCAGTCAAAATGCTAAAATTGTCTGTTAACAGAGGGCATCCACAGAGTGTAGCAAGACAAGATGGAAGAAAAGTAGTACAGCGTGAGGGAGTATATAAAATTCCAGATTACACCCATGTTTTATTTCTTATAAAAGATGGACCCACTGACTAAACAAAGTTACTGCATGTCGTTCAGGAGCCATCAGTTGGGGAGGTGGCTCACATCCAGTGGGAAGGGGACAGTTCCTGACTGTTTGCAGAGGGGCATGGGCCCTGTGCCATCTGTCTGCCTAGTGAGAGCATGTGAGTGAATGAGTGAGTGAAGAACCGATCATTTGATTGGCAGCTCTCATCTACACACAACCTGTGAACTTGTGGAACTCATTCCCAGGATCCTTGAGGGAGGCCCCCTCGGTGGAGGCCTTTAAGAGGGGCTTGAAGTCTCACTTGTTTAAGGAGGCATTTGGGGTATAATTAAGAAGCATTATTTATTCAATTTCTCTTATTATGATGTGTATTTATGTAATATGATTTTATTTGCTTGATACTTTACTCTGTTTCCTTGGCCTAGGTGCAGTGCCCTCCTGAGCCATATGGAATGGGCGCCAAGCCAAAAAAAAATTATTATTTTCTTTACTTGCAGCTGGTTGCAATGGATAATTATACAACAACAGTGGTAATTTCTAGCTTCTGATTGGTCACTGGCCTCCTTGAACAGTGAACTGTATCAAGGTCCAGCACCCATATGACTGTCTCACATCTAAGACTGATGAAATGAATCAGTCCACACACTTACCTAGCATGCTGCGATTGTGCTGTACAACCTTGAACCCCCCCCACCAAAAAAAAAATCACATTTCTTCCCAGCCTTCTTGGCAGACCACAAGGCACAGGTTAAAGTGCTGCCAAGCCTAACCACAGTCTTTTTAATACTGTCACGTGCTCAGCTCAGCAGGCAGCTGAAGTGATCAATCACATGCTCACCTCTCACTCCACTCCATGTGACTTCCGATGCTTACTGTTCCAGGTTAATCACAAAGTTGAAATCAGTTTATTTTTTAAGTACTACTGTCTATTCAGTCTTCAAACTGTTTTAAATACTTCTGTGTACTTGCAGTCTGTGAAGTCGCAAATGAGAGTAAGCATGTGCACAGCAATGCTCACTGTACTCCCCAAATCACCGGCTGCATTTTGTTAAGCAGTTTTCTCCCACTTCCGGTCCCACTTGCAGCTGACAGCAAATCCTGGTCCTGGTGACAACTAACAGTTGACACAGGATGGGAATGGAGGAAAAAGCTGCAGTAATCAAGCAGCAGTAACCATGATGGAGTGGGAGAGCATGCAAAGACAAAAATACTCTTACAGCACAATTTAGTGGCTAAAACAGAAGAACTTTTTTTCTTCATATACTTCCACGTTTAAAGTATTGTGAAAAGAACTATTGTATAATAGCAATAATACACTCCAGGGATATGTGTTGTGCCCAAATAACATTACTTCTCGGGGGTTCACTGCACTCAGTCTGCAGTCTCATGTTTCAGCCACCCAAGGCGTCACCTTATCCCAGTATAACACACACCCTGTTGTATATTGTTGCTTAATTACAAGATCGCTACGTGTGTATTGCAAGTGATGACCAGTAATTATATTCAGTTTACACACATCTAGCCATCTTTTATTCTTTACAGCAGAGCCAGCCAGGATGCAAAGCAATAACTTGCAGTAAACAGTGTGTCACAAAATATTGCTGAACTCCACCAATCCCTGTCTGCGCACATGGTTATATGGGTGAGCAGAACGAGGGTGAACCAGTGGGAGTGGTTGAGTATAGTCCAATCCAGCCTACAGTCTCCAGTGTGCAGAGAGGGTGGATGCTACACAGCCCTAGGGTCATAGGTAGCGGGGACAAAACCTTTTACAGGTACATAAGTGAAAAAAGAAAGACAAAGGGAGGGATAGTGAGACTGAAGGGGGAGGATGGGAGCCGCGTGGAGGATGACAACAGTAAAGCTGACATATTGAACAGGTATTTCTGCTCAGTCTTTACTGAGGAAGAGGGGGGTAATGGGTCTGAAGGGTACAATGGGTGAGAGTGGTGCAGAAATGGACACAAGTCCCTTTACACGAAAGGGTCCTGAAGGAACTGGAAGTAATAAGAGTTGATAAAGCAATGGGGCCAGACGGTGCACCCAGGGTCCTTAAAGAACTAAGAGAGGTGGTGGCTGAACCTCTGGCTATCCTGTTTAGCCAATCACTGGAAACAGGGAGGTACCCAAAGACTGGAGGACAGCAGATGTAGTCCCCTATACAAAAGGTGGAAACAAAGAGGAAGCAGGGAACTACAGACCAGTCAGCCTCACCTGTAGTAGGAAAGATCATGGAAGCACTACTGAAGGAGAGATTGGTGGAACATCTGGCTGTCAATGGACTACAGGACCCAAGGCAGCATGGTTTCACCAGGGGCGGTCATGTCAGACCAACCTCGTTGAATTTTTGACTGGGTGACTAGGGAGGTGGATCAGGGAGGGCAGTGGACATGGCCTATCTGGACTTCAGCAAGGCCTTTGACACTGTGCCACATAGAAGACTATTACACAAACTGGGGAATATGGGTGTGGGCAGGACAGTAGTGTGGTGGGTAGGTAACTGGCTGGGTGGCAGGACACAGAGGGTGGTGGTAAATGGCTGTCACTCCACAGAGGGAAGAGTGACCAGTGGGGTACCACAAGGGGATCAGTGCTGGGACCGGTCCTATTCAACATCTTCATCAGTGACATTACGTGGGATCTAGAAGGCAGAATTTCACTGTTCGCTGATGACACAAAGCTCTGTAACAGAGTAGACACACCAGAGGGTGTAGACAGAATGAGAAGCGACCTGCAGAAACTTGAAGAATGGTCAGGGGTTTGGCAGTTGAAATTCAATGCAAAGAAGTGCAAGATAATGCATATGGGGCACAAAAACCCTGGCACAATATATATCAGTTGGGGAGGAGGATAAATGCACCAAGCAGGAAAGGATCTTGGGGTTGTCATCTCTGATGACCTCAAGGTAGGGAAACAGTGTGACAAGGCAGCAGGTAAAGCAAATAGGATGCTGGGATGTATAGGCAGGGGCATCACCAGCAGGGAAAAGGAGGTCATAATTCCTCTATACAAGACACTAGTGAGGCCCCACCTGGAGTACAGTGTACAGTTCTGGAGACCATAACTACATAAGGACATAGACAGGTAGAGAAGGTTCAGAGGAGGGCAACAAAGATGGTGCATGGATTGTATCACAAGTCCTATGAAGACAGGTTGAAGGAACTGAACATGTACTTCCTGGAGAGGAGGAGAGAGGGATATGATAGAGACATACAAGTATCTTACAGGGAGGAACAGGTTGCAGGGAAAACACTATTTTAAGCGAAAAGATGTTCCAGGACTAGAGGGCATGGGATGAAGTTGAGGAGGACGATTCAGAGGAAACATGAGAAGGAATTTCTTCACAGAACGGGTGGTGGACAAGTGGAACACCCTGCCAGAGGAAGTGGTGGGGGCTGAAACAATCACGGGATTTAAGACTGCATGGGATAGAAATAAAGGAATTCTAGAGGTCAGGGGTAAGGGGCAACAGACTTCTAGGAAAACAAACTGAACTTACAAGCTCAAATAGGCAGACTGGGTGGGCCATAGGCCCTTATCTGCCGACACTGTCTATGTATCTATGTTCATTAGTGTCTTTGCACCCCCCCTCCACCTGGCCACAGTTATCAATTCTGGGCCTGATCAGCCCTCTCTACAAGCCTCCAGCCCTAGGAGTCTCCAGAGGGGCTGGGGTAGTACCGGCACCAGTTCATCATTTTTAACTTTCTGATGGCATTCCAATGGGGATATGATGTTATTGGAGGACTAGCATATCCTGTCATTCCCTGCACAGGCAGGAATCCACTGACAATTCCACTGTGTTCCAGGCCTGGCCTGTTTGTTAAGAAACCTGAGAGATTCCTACTAGTTGAGGGAGTCCACTGTTCCACAACACAAATTCAAGTAAATATCTAATAATTCCGCAAGCTAACTCCTAGTATCAGTAAGGATGTCAGACACCAAGAGAAGGTACAAGAAGGTCTTACTGAGAAAGCAGCAGTGTCTGAGTAACACTGGGTTCAAAGATGATACACAGTTGAGAAGGAAAATAACATAATAATAGAATTGAAAACTCCAAACATGTTCATTATAATAAAACCAGGCAATTTAATGGACTATATTACAAGAACCAACTCATGATTAAGCTGCAATTCAGTGAAACATTGAGGTTGCCAGTTAATACGCTGGAATGAAATTGTCTGAATGGGATGGTCACACTCTCTCTTGCTTTGAAAGTGATCCACTGACAGCTGGTGCCCATAGTCCAGGTCAGCACCATCCCCTGCCCCAAAGTGTGGCTCCACACCATCAGAGCGAGGCAGCTATGGGCTGTGGATGTGCAGTGCTGTGGTGGGGACATGCTCAGTTTGAACGTATCCCGGCTGCTTATGTGGATGGTGCCATAATTTTACTCAACTGTGCTACATCTCAGTTTCTGATACTGATAGCCTGAAGTTTCTTTCTTTCTTTTTTTTTACATGGGGGGAGCGCATGGTATGATTCTTCTAATTTTAAACCACTGTCTGCTTTTTCTTTATTTAAAAGTTAAAACGGGTGCCAGCAAAATGTGGAAATAGCAACCAAAACCTGTACTTCACACCTTGCACACACCAGCACAGCTGTTGCTTGGAACAACCGCTTTTTGTGCCTTTTTTTTTTTTTTTTGTCTTTTGGTAACCGGGTAAGGCCCACTAGGCACAAGGGCCTGTTTTCAGGGGTGATCTGGGAGCATTGGGTGGTTAAGTGACTTGCTCATAGTCACGCAGTATACAAGTGGAAGTTGTGAGACTCAAACCCAGGCCTGGTCTGCTGGATGTATCTAGCTTATTCACAGCTTGTTACTCTAACCTCTAGGCTATACTGCCAGCCCCATATGGCTATGATAGCTTTCAATCAGACAAGGGAACAATAAAGATACACTAGAAAAGGGGTGTTTGTTCCTTACTGGAACGATCACTAGTATCTTCTGACCAGGACTATCATATAGCAATAATTCTTTTGTTTTGCTTCATAATGTTTTAGTAAGTGCACAATATAACTTATCATTGTGAATGTTTCTGAAGTAATATTGATATACCATAGCAGATATTAAGCATTTTTTTCATGACCAGGGGTTCAGTTACGTAAGCAATAAAACACAACGGGAAGTTGGTTGTGCTGCCACATCCACACTTTAGGAACATAGTAAAGCACGAGGCTGCAAGTTGAGGGTCTTCAGCTCCTGGAAATGTGGTTATGGCTGTGCAACCAACACCCCAGTGTCTTACTGTACTTATAAAATAGATTTTGTGTTTACAGGTGTGAAAAGATAAAAGCTGAGAATTGTTTAAAAATCAATAGTTTTGTGTGCAAAAGTCCTTCCGCAGATGGGCTGTCACCACAAAGTACTAATTGAGCTGCACTTTGTGAGCCACTGTGTGTGTGTGTGTGTGTGTGTGTGTGTGTGTGTGTGTGTGTGTGTGTGTGTGTGTGTGTGCTTTTTGTGCAAACTGCCTCATGCAGTCACCTCCCCCATTTTATTCCACTTTTTTCTTTTAATTAAAAAAAAACCAACTTTGATATTGTTTTACTTGGTGGGTTTGAATTGAAAACAACTTGCTTCAGATGCTTTAGTCAGTGACTGAGGGAATCAGCAAGGTGGTGGTATGAATGAATGTGAAACCAGGATTAGGGACTGCAGTATTTAAGAGCTGTACACTGCTATTTGAAGTAATTGAGCAATATTAGTACAGGGACTTTTTCACACTCATTGGTTGTGCTATCTTAGAGCAATGGGTAGGAGCAAGTTCATCCAATCAGGATGCAGGATTCTTAGTACCCATTTTATTTTTTTTGTAAATATGTTTTTTTATTAGCATTTTCATATGAACATACAAATTTGCCAGCAGATAAAGGCCTTATGGTCTACTGAGTCTGCTCAAGTATGCAGCTAGCAACCCTTATACTGCAGCTGCCCCCTCCCTCCCTGATCCTCTTCCTTACCCTATCCCATCCTCTTTTTAAGCAGTCCACTATGCTACAAGATACCACCTCCGCAGGCAAGGCATTCCACCCAGACACCACTCTCTCCATAAAAAGTGTCTTCTCATTTCCCTCCTGAACCTTCCCCCTCCAATCTGAGATCGTGACCTCGAGTGTCCCTGCCACCCCCTTAACTTGAATGGTCCCTCCGTGCCTGTCTTGTTTATTCCCTTCATGTATTTGAAGATTTCAGTCATATCCCCGCCCCCATCTCTCCTCTCCTCTCCTCCAGCGAGTACATGTCCAGCTCCCTCAGCCTGCTCATGTATGGTATGTCCCCATGTCCCTGGATCATCTTTGTTGGCCTGCACTGCACCCCCTCCAGTAACTTAATGTCCCTTTTCAGGTATGGGCACCAGTACTACACATAGTGACCTATACAATGGCAGGATAATTTCCTCTCTCCTTGAAGATATACCCCTGGCAATACAACCCAGCATTTTGTTGGCCTTTGCAGCTGCCTTCCTGCATTGTGCCAAGTTGTTCATTGAGCCTGTTATAATCACCCCCAGATCCTTCTCCTCCTCTGTCGAGGCTAGCTACCCACCAAGCTAGTAGCTCCTTCTTGTTTTTGCCCCGAATGTAGCACCTTGCACGTTTTGGCATTGAACCCCAACTGCCAGGTGTCCGATCGGGTCTCCAATTTTGACAGATCATCCTGCAACTCATGCCACCCTCCTAGGTCATCCACTACTGCTCCCATCTTGGTGTCATCTGCAAACTAATCTTGCTCTTGATGCCCATTGAGATGTCTGATATGAACAGCTCAAACAACACTGGTCCCAGCACTGAGCTCTGTGGTACTCTGCTTGTCACTGCTCTTGGAGATGAAAGCTCCCCTCCCACCACCATTCTCAGCTGTCTTTCCTGTAATCAGTTTACTAACCATCCCACCATTTTCACCCACCTGTACCTGCCAGCTTACTACCCAACCTCCCATGCAGCACCGAGTCAAATGCCTTACTGAAGTTCAGAAACAGGACATCCAATGCATGGTCCTTGTCCAACTGTGTAGTGACCCAGTCATAGTAATCCACCAGGTTGGTCTGACAGGATCTACCTGTGACAAACCCACGCTGCCTAACGTCCTGCAGGCCAGTGATCTCCAGAAGGAACACCAGCCTCTCCTTCAGGATTGTCTCCATCAGTTTTCCCACAATGGATGTGAGGCTTACTGGCCTGTAGTTTCCTGGTTTGTCTTTGGGACCGCTTATATGGAGGGGTACCACATGAGCCATCCTCCAGTCCTGAGGTACACTTTCTGAGACCAGGGAGGCATTGAACAGGTCTGCCAAGGTTCCCGCCAGGATTTCTGCCAGCTCTCTCAGTATCCTGGGGTGAATTCCATCCAGCTCTGGTGCCTTGTCCACCCTCAGTGCCCTCAGGCCCTCCAGTACCCTGCCCTCTGTGATTCTTCTGTCTGTCACCTCCCCCCCGAGCCTGACTGCCCACCCCACTTGGTAGCGCTCCTCCTTTCTCCTTAGTAAACACCAAGCAGAAATATTCATTAAGTGATTCTGCCTGCTCTGCCCCTGTTTCTACCCATCCCCTCTTAATCCTTACTATTTTGTTCCTACAACTCCTTTTCTCCCTGATGTACCTGAAGAATTCCTTCTCCCCCTTCTTGATGCCTTGCGCCAACCTGAGCTCCTTAGACACCTTGGCTGCCCTTGCTGGCTTAATCACCTCCTTTGATTCCTTCAGGTAATCCTCTCTGTCCTTCCCCTCTCTGGTTTTTTAAACCTCCTAAATGTGGCTCTTTTATTTCTTACTTTTCCCATGATTCCCTTGCTCAACCAGCTGGATTTCTTGACCCTAGCTCTCTTACTCTGGACCCTGATGCAGGTTTTGGTTGCCTCCTCAACCCCCCGTTTTATGACCTCCCACCTCTAGTTAGTGTCCATATTAGTTTGGATTCTGGTTAGATACCCTTTAACTATCTCCCCCATCCTCCTGAAGTTGGCCTTCCTGAAGTCCAACACTCTTGTACCTGATTCTACTCCCTCATTATCCATTTTCAAGGTAAATCACACTGAGTGGTGGTTGCTCCCTGCCAGTGGTTCGTCCACCCCCAGCTCCCCCACAAACTCCCCATTTGCCAGCACAAGGTCTAGGTTGTTCCCTAACCTGGTTGGCTTGCTGACCATCTGCATTAGGAAGCTGTCCTGGAAAGCATCCAGAAGTATCTGCTTCCTTCTATTCATGGTGGCAGGGGTACTCCAGTCCACTCCCTGCAGGTTGAAATCCCCCACAATCACCGTGCTACCCTTTCCGCAGGCCCATTTAATCTGTCCTGCTAGTTCCCTGTCTAACTCCTCTGTCTGAGATGGTGGCCTGTACACTACTCCCATCCTGAGAGTCAGAATCTTGGATTTGTATCCATAATTACTTTGTACTACCCTCCTCCCCCTCCTCACAAATGCACTTCAGTCCTACTCTCACATACAGTGCTGCCCTCCCCCAACCTTCCCATTTACCCTATCTGCTGAATATCTTATACCCTGGTACTGCCAGATCCCAGTCCTGGTAATGGGTGGCCCATGTTTCGGTGATGGCTACCATGTCCACCTCCCCTTCTGCCATGAGAGCCTGTTGCTCTGCTGTTTTGTTCTCTAGACTCCTAGCATTCAAGGTGACCACCCTTCCCTCCTCCTGCTCTCCCTTCATAGCATCCCCTCTAGTCCTCCCTTTTTTTCTGCTTCTAGCATGGGGGTAAGCTCATTCAGCTTCCCTTCCTGTGGATTCTGCATGTTTCCTGCCCACATGCCACCCCCCGCTCCTATCTTAAATTACCTTCTTTTGCTATGTAATCCCCATCCTCTGCTTCAATACCTTCTTGTCCTCCTCACTTAGGTGAAGTCTGTCCTTACCATAGAGATCACTGTCCTCCCAGGTCCCTCTCCACTCACCCACCAGCTCATAACCTTTGGACTGACACCAGGTTCTTAGCCATTTGTTAAATTCCTCTATCCTCAGCTTCCTTGCAGTGCCCACTCTGGGCACTAGAAGTACTTCCAAGAAAGATACTAATCTTCCTGCCTCCTCACATATTGGTCCTAGCTCCTCAAACCTCCCCTGAACTACCTCTATCATCTTTTGCTAGGTCATTTGTCCCCACATGCAGAACTATATGTGATTTCACCCTATCCCTCCTAGCAAACTTTAGAACAGACTGACCCACCCTTTCCGCTGTCATTTCTGGCATGTCCTCCACCCATATGCGACTATGCCGCTCTACCTTGCTTCCCCATCTGACTCCTCTTAGTGTTGAGTCTCCCAGCAATGGATTTCACCCTTTTTACCATGAGCTGCATTCCCTGATCTCCCTTCATCCCAACCCCTTCCTCTAGACTCCTGCCTCATCCTCCAGCACAGTCGTTCCCCTTTCCGCCCCTGTTGAATCATCCCCAGTTGTCCTCCTGCCTGTTCTATGTTCCTCCAGTCTATTTTTAGCTCCTCCTCTGATTGCACCCTCTATCACATCATCCAGTCCTGCCAGTACTGCAAATTGATTTTTCGATGCCCCCCACTATCACATACTTCCTCCTTCCTCTTACCAGCCCCCCTCACTACTGCTTCTGTGTCCGTTATCCTCCCCTTCCCCCATCCTCCTCCTTCCCCTTTTCTGCTCCCTTTTGACCCTTGACCTGTGTTCCCTATCTCGATTCCCTATCCACCACCCTTTTCCCCCTCCTTACCCCTATTGGTTCTATGTGTCCTTCTTCCTCAGTTCCCCATCTACTTACTCCACCTTTTGGGTTGTTACCTACTGCAGCCCACCGTTCCCTCCTTAGCTCTTCCTGTAGGCCTCTGATCTAATTTTTAAGCTGCATTATTTGCCTACACACCAAACAACCCCCCACTCTCCACGAAATTCTAAGAAAGATTGGCGCTTCACAGTTGTTACAGCCTACCGCCCTACCCATCTCTCTAGTCACCCACCAGTGACCCCCACACTCTCAGAAGGAGGCCCATCACACCCTTATGCATCCTCCCTTCATCCATTTCTAGTTTTGTTCATGTTCCACCAGTACAATGAATATTGTAGCTAAAAGATATATATATACTATCTATCAGTTTAAGCTATACTGTAATTAAAAAGTTACTATTTTCTTAAATCCAAGATTATCATGCACTTTAATTATCCCTCTGCCCTTTTCTTTTTCCTCGCAAAAGTTTATGCCCAGCCAAAAACAGTTTTGCAATGTAATATTTACAGAATATAATTTAGATCCCTAAAAAACAGTCCCTTATACCTTTAAATAATTTTTTGAATTTACAAGGACCACCTATAGGTGGTACCTATTTGCTCCACCCCTTTTAGCTGAGCATTTAATATGTGAGGTGGAGGGTGGGGTTGGAGGGGCCTTAGAGGGTGGGCCAAAAAGCAACTAGAGTGCCCAGTGTAGCTCCTTAGTGCCCCACAAAATGATTACTTATTGCTGTAAGTTTTAGTTTCGTAATCCACAATATATTTTAAGTCCAGAACTGTGTATGGAGATGAGTGCTGCACTCCACTGCAGGGTTATAACTTGGAAAGTACTGTTCCTATTCCTTCCATTTACCCCTGATGCGGAAAGCACTATCACAAATTGCTCACTGCAGGTCTCCGCAGGGGGAGGACTTCAACAGCCACTGCCAACAAGTTAAATCCTTTCCTGTCCTCTAACCTCTGATGCCGCTAACAGGAGAATAAGCGCATATGTTACATTACAGAGAAAATCAGGAAAGATACCGATTCTGCATGATCACTGGTGGGAAAGCATCAGCAGCAAATTATCTGCATATTATCTGGGGGCACCCATCCTCTCCTGTTCAGCAGTGGGAAGGCAAGGAACCCAGTATCATATGATGGCCTACAGTCCTGATGCTGAAATAGGGGTAGGGATCTCAGGGTCCAGTATAGCTATCTTTCTACATCTGTCTCCTTCATTCCTCCCATCCAACCCCTCTACTGTACTATCATGTCGTCTGTTATGGAGCTATCTGCTGTGAAACAAATGTGGGGGATCCAGCTGCATAACATTAAAAAGTGAATTAGAAGTGAATGCTTTTATTTGAAATGATTTTCTAAGTCTGCAGTCTGTGTGCCATTATTCCTTTTTGTTTTCTTGATGTTTCATAGACCTGGGACATCTGAGTGACCACTAAAATAGTCAACCAGGAGGGCATCTTCCTTTGGCAGAGTTTTTTATTCCACTTCTTGAGCAAAGTTGAAAAGATTTCACCTGTCATTCAGGCAGTCCTGTTGTCCCTGTAAGTTACAGGAAGGCGGTGTATGCCACAGAAGCACCGTGGCTGCACTGATTTGCCAGCAACCAAAAGGTCCTAATTATCTGTCCTGGTCATGTTACAACACCACATCACAGAGACCCTTTTCTTGACCCGTTTCATGCCCATAGGTATCTCTGCCTTAAATGTAAGTGTACCATAGCCAGTGCAGTGAAAAAACATCCCTTTTTTGTCTGCATTGTAAATATCATCCGCCGCATAGCCCAGCAGCAAGCCTGGAAGCACATCAGACACCCACTTTAGTGTGCTGTCATGATCTGCATTCAGCTTCTCTCTGAGGGCCATCTTAAATCAAATGTTGTGATGTCTGGACTTCCAGTGCTGCAACCACCATTAGGTTGTGTGAAGTTCAGCTTTCCAAGCACAGTTGCCAGCTGTTGTGCCTTTTGTTTTAACAGAGGTCCTGTCAGCATTGCCTCCCTGCCCTGTGCATCCTCCACATCAACATCCTTTCTTTCTCGCTTCCTTTTGCAGTCAGGATTTTGGTTGCTATGCCACTGGGATAGGATATCCTCCCTTCCTTACCCTTACAAGATCCCACATTGTGGACTTGGCAAGGCCAAAATAGAGTGTCAGGTCACAGACACTCATTTTCTGCAGCGATTCTATTTCTTGTAGAATTTCAGCTTTCCGCTGAAGAGTCATAACCATTCTCTTGCTCGCTGGTGTGGTTGCCATCATTGCATTTGCTGAAGTTTTCAGTCGCTATTAACAGTAACTTGAAAGCACACCCTTTTAAAGACAGGACAATAACCCCAATTGGCAGACTGATGGTAGCTGCATGTATGATTGGATGGACTGTTAAGTGAAAGTGACGTGCCTCTGACGTCAGAGAACACGGAAGTGCTAGTGGGAAATCGGGTAGGCAAAGACAGAAAAGACTTAAAATAGCACTCCATTAGTAAATTTGTAAATATTTAACTTAAACTCTAATTTAAACTTGACAAGAAAATGTGATGGCTTCTCTTTTGGACACCAGAGCGGAGGATCATATGCCTGTTGTTACTGATGCCGCAGATACACATTAACCAACATTATTAAATAAAACAATATAGGCAGTGGCATGTGGAGAAAAAATCACATCTGCAAAAACTGATTGTCTGCCCAATCGGTGACTGAAATAAATGATGCATACTGTACCTGCTTATGAAACAGGGTTGGTGGATATGATGGACCTAACGTCTCTTCTGCTCTTAATTTACTGTACATTACTTTATAATACTCATAGCAAAAAAAATTAAAATAAATAAAGCTTCAGTTAGGGATGGACCTCAATGCCACAAAAATAAAGAAGTGCAAAGTTAGGCTAAAAATAAGTCACCAGAGCCTTGGTGAGTCTATGGTGTGGTGTTTCCCAGGATCTGGATGATTGTGCAGCTCAGGCTTTGAACAGTTGTGCCGTTCAGCCATCTTATGTAAAGTAAAGCACCGTTTGTTTTTTTTTGTTTTGCTTGTTTTGGGAGTGGGTTTCCAGTTGAAACTGGGGAATTATAGTTTCCTAGTCCTCCTGGCTGTAGTACTGGTGGGACTGGGCTGCATCAGTGTTATTCTGTTACAGAGCTAGTCCAGTCAGTCAATACCTTGGGTTTTTCAATGCTAATTATTACTATTAAATTGTCTTTCCAGGACTTGGCCATGTATATAAATGAAGTCAAAAGGGACAAAGAAACATTAAAGAAAATTGGTGAATTTCAGACCTGCATAGAAAACTTGGTAAGTCTTCAGTAACTTTTTTTCTGCATTAGTTCTTAGACTTTAATTTTAAAAGAAATGGAGATTAGGCTGCCAGTAGACCTCGAATGTGTTTGAACACAAGACTTGTTTAGAAGTCTATGGCACACCAATGATTTACCTGTTTAGTTTATCCTAGATGTTTTAACTTAGAATGTGCAATTCATTCCAAGAGTGAAGGGTCTGGACCAGACGTCTTATGCGTCAAAGCCACAAATTGGTTTTGAAAGTTCTACCTTTGCATACTGTAAGTGGGGTAAATTGCCTCAGTCAGGCCATTATTTGATCCAATTTATACCATGCTTTTTTTTTAAAATAATGCATGTGTTGCAATATTTCATAGCTTATCTTATAATTATTTTTATTCTTTGCTTTTAAGTTTTGATATTGGTAATTTAGTGGTAGGTTTTGCTATAGTGCATGCCTACAGAAATGCAGTCTGGTAAACAAACTGGGACCCAGTCACTAGGTGGTGAGTGGGTCCCAATTTGTTTACCAGATTGCATATGATTTTGTCTATGATGCTCCTTAGTCTTGCCCGGACTCCTCCCAGTATTTTCTTTTCTTATAGGAACAGGGCCATGGTGACTCACTTGGAAGTTTATAGTACATGTTTCCCTAAACAGGATGCTTCATTTCACTTTTTATTTACTGTTACTCTATCCTCATGGAATAATGCTCCCCGTCTCCTTCTCTCAGGTCCTCTGCTGGGTTAGCTTCCAAATGAGGGCAGCAGGACTGGCCTCCCTATACTCCCATCACAGAACTCTTGCTTCTTAACCATATACCCAGCCAGGGACTCACTTACCCCATGTAGAAAGACTTATTTGCCGCTAGGGGAATCCAGGTTCATTTCTCAAGTCCAAGATCCCCAGTTGTGTTGATAAGAGGCTTAGCACAGTTCTGTTGGACACCTTAGGCCTACAGGATGGAATAGTAGCATCTACCACTGTACACCTGTCCCCAGCAGGGCCAGGGAGTGGAAGTAATAGCAGCAAAAGTCCTTTTATGTGCTGTTGATGTGTGGCAGATCCATGTCTGTGTCAGTGAATTGCAATTTAAGGGAAGGGATCAAAGCAATGGAACTAAAGGGTAAACAGGGAGGAGAGGAAGCACTGTGGGTCACCCTGGAGACAGGAAATAGTACTACAGTCCGCACGGGTTGTATACAGACCCTCGTCTCAGGGGCAGGCAATGGACACGGCTAGGCATTCTTTACCGGCACAAGAAATGCCTCCCTCCTGATGCCCTCCACCTGGCTGTCACCTCCTCTGTCATGTCTCTCATTGACTATGGCCTTCCGGTCTATGGCTCAGCAGATCAGACTGCCCTCAACAAGGTCCGCCTCATTGTTAATAAGGCCTGCAGACTTATCACTGGTGCTCCCAGACTCACTCACACATGTGAGCTGTACACCCTGGCTACCCTACTCAACCTGGAAGAGCGACTCATGTATCAGACATGCCAGCTCACCTTTAAAGCCTGTGGCCTATCCCCATAGGCCTATCCAACTCCATTAGCACGTACTGCACCGGCCCTGATCACGCCCAGCTCGTCCAAGAGCTACCCTAGTTATTCCGAGAGCCAGGACCTCTCAAGGTCAGAGGGCACCCCTACCCACTGCGCCCCCACTGGTATAACTCTCTCCTGCCAGTGTCTCAAATTCACTAACCTTAGCTTGCTTTAAGCCCAGGCTCAGAAACTTCCTGCTTAGCTCTCGTAAATGCAACTGCCGCTAGCCTAGTGTAAAAAAATATATATATATACTCTGTTTGACAATGCTCACTGAGCTGCTCCCTCTCCTTTCCCTACTAATTCCTCCTCCCTATCTCCCTCCTTCTACTCCCACCAGCTCTCCCACCATAAGTTTTGCACCTTTGTTATCTTTTGCTTCGTTGGAGATTGTATTCTATTGAAACAAAATTGTAATTGAACTGTAACTTTTTTGTTTGTAAGTACTGTGTCCCTTGTACTACTGTTCTGACGTCCTCTTTGTGACGAGGTACCTTTGTAAATGAGCCTCTGGCTCAAAGGTTTCTAAACTGATGTTTAAATAAATAAATAAATAAATAAATAAATAAATAAATGATAGAAGGCATCATTAGAATAGCAGAAAAAGGGGAGATATTATTGATGGGGACCTGAATATGCCAGATGTTAATTGGAGCACCTTTGCTGCAGCTACATCCAAGAGAAGGGTCATTCTCGATGCCATACAGGGGGCATGCCTCAGACATTTAATGTTGGAACCCACTCAGGAGGTAGCAGTCTTATACCTGGTACTCTCAAATGGGGATGGAGAGAGGATCTCAGATTTAGAAGTGGGTAGCCATGTGGGAACAAGCTGTCACCAAACTGTGTGGTTCACTATAAACACAGCCATAGAGTCAAGCCATACAAAAGCGAGGGTATTGGACTTTAGGAGGGCTGACTTTGGCAAAATGAGAGAGTGCCTCAGAAAAGCACTAGCAAATGGTCAAGAAGGGGGGGTGGAGGAACAATGGGGAAAAATCAAATTGCCATCACAGAGGCAACAAGCCTTTGTGTGAAGTAAATAAACAAAAAATGAAGGGAAAACGCGCTATGGTTCTCAAAAGAGGTGGTGGGAAAGGTTAGGGAGAAAAAGACAGCATTCAGTAAGTATAAGGAAAAGCAGAAGGAGCAGGACAGAGAACTGTACCAGTTAAAGCAGAAGGAAGCGGGGAAGGCAGTCAGAATAGCAAAGGCCCAAACCGAGGAAAGGATAGCCAACTCAGTTAAGAAGGGGGATAAAACCTTTTATAGGTACATTAGGGAGCAAAGCAAGATCATGGGAGAGATAGTGAGGCTTAATAAAGGGGAAGGGAGGTGGGCAAAGGGTGACAGTGAAAAAGAAGGGATACTGAACGAATACTTCTGCTCACTATTCACAAAACAGGAGGAGGGGAAGGTACCTAAACCAGACAGTAGAAGTACTCTGGATAGGGGGGTCGATGCCTGTCCATTCATAGAAGAAGGGGTCCTGAAAGAACTCCTAAAACTGAAGGTGGACAAAGCAGTGGGGCCTGACAGGATTCACCCTAGAATTCTAAAAGAATTAAGGGGAGAACTAGTGACACCACTGACTACCCTTTTTAACAAATCATGGGAGGATGGTGTGGTATCTGAGGACTGGAGGAGGGCAGATGTGGGAGCAAGGCAGAGGCAGGAAACTACAGACCTGTTAGTTTGACCTCAGTGGTAGGGAAAATGATGGAATCACTTCTGAAAGAAAGAATTGTTCAGTACCTAGGGGCCAGAGGGGGCAAAGGACCCAAGGCAGCATGGATTCACAGTGGGAAGGTCATGTCAGACGAATCTAATAGATTTCTTTGACTGGGTGACCAAAGTAGTAGACCAGGGAGGGGCAGTGGACATGGCCTACCTAGACTTGAGCAAGACATTTGACACAGTCCCACACAAAAGATTAATAAACAAGTTAGCCAGCCTGGGAACTGGTCCTAGGGTAGTAGCCTGGGTAAAGAACTGGCTGAACAGCAGGATATAGACTGTAATAGTAAAGAGAGTCCACTATGAAGAAAGGAGGGTTACTAACAGCGTACCCCAGGGTTCAATACTGGGACCCGGTCTTCTTTAATACGAACATACAAAAATGCCAGCAGAAACAGGCCTCGTGGTCTGTCGAGTCTGCTCAAGTGTGCAGCTAACACCTTATAACGCTACAGCCCCTCCCTTTCCCCCATCCTATTACCCCTTCCTCTTACCCTATCCCAACCCATCTTGAAGCTGTCTACCGTCTTGCAGGCCACTACCTCACCCAGCAAGGAGTTCCACTTGTCCACCACTCTTTCTGTGAAAAAATGTCTCCTCATCACTCTCCTGAATCTACCCCCCTCAAATCTCAGTTGGAGTCCTCCCCTTTCTCCTCTGGAAAATCCTCTCTGTATTAGTCTTGATCATTCCCTTCAGGTACTTAAAGGTCTGAATCATATCTCCCTTGTCCCTCCTCTCTTCCAGAGAGTACCTATTCAACTACCCCAGCTTTTCCTCATATGGCTTGCTCTCCAATCCCTGGATCATCATTGTAGCTGTACACTGTACCCCCTCCAACAATCTGATGCCCTTCTTCAGGAACAGGTGCCAGTATTGCATGCAGTACTCCAGGTGGGACCTGACCAGTGACCTATACAGGGGAAGGACAACCTCCCTACTTCTGGAGGAGATCACTGTAGTTATACACACCAGCATTTTGTTGGCTTTTGCCGCCACCCTTCTGCATTGAACAGAGTTGTTCATGCTTCCTGTTATGATCACCCCTAGGTTCTTCTCTTCTGTGGAGCAACCCAACTGAACCCCATTTAAGTGATAATCCCTCCCCTGGTTCCAGCCTTTGGAGTGCAGAGCCTTGCACTTCTTGGCGTTGAACTCCAGCTGCCATTTATCTGCCCACTCCTGCAGCTTATTCAGGTCCTCCTGCAACCCCTTCCCTTCTCCATGTCATCTACCATAGCTTCCATCTTGGTATTGTCTGTGAACAGATTGATTTTGCTCTGGATCCCATTCAAGGTATCTGCAATGAAAATCCCAAACAGTACTGGTCCCAACATGGATCCCTGTGGTACCCTCAAGGAATACCCTTGAGGAAAGGAGGGAGAGGGGGGACATGATAGAAACTTTCAAGTACCTCAAGGGAATCAACACAGTCCAAGAGGGTAGCATGTTTCAGAAATAGAAATGTCTTTATAGGTGACATTGCAGAGGGACTGGAAGGAAAAAGTATGCCTCTTTGCAGATGACACAAAGATCTGCAATAAGGTTGATACACAAGGGGGGGTGGAAAGGATGAGAAGAGACTTGGCAAGGTTGGAGGAATGGTCAAAAGTATGGCAGCTTAGATTCAATACAAAGAAGTGCTAAACAATGCACCTGGGAAACAAAAACCCAGGGAAGAGTACACAATGGGAGGTACACAACAACATCAAAATGGAAAAGAAACCTGGGGGTAGTAATATCAGATGACCTAAATGTAGGCAAGCAATGTGAGAAGGTAGTACGGAGGGCTTGGGGGGGGGGCGGATACTGGGATGCAGAGGGAGAGACATCCCCAGTAGAAAACAGGAAGTTATCACTCTGTTCAGACAGTTGGTGAGACCCCATCTGGAGTACTGTGTGCAGTTCTAGAGACCCCATCTCTGCGTGGACATAGAATGGAGGCAGTCCAGAGGAGGGCAACTAAAATGGTGCAGGGTCTGCACCAGAAGCCATATGAAGAGAGACTAAAGGAGCTAAATACGTATACCCTCAAAGAAAGGAGGGAGAGGGGGGACATGTTTGAAACTTTCAGGTACCTCAAGGGAATCAACAAAGTCCAAGAGGTAGAATCTTTCAGAATGCAAGAACAAGGGGGCACAATTTGAAGATAGAGGAGGGGATGGCTCAGGGACTATGTGAGGAAGTATTTTTTTTCATGGAGAGGGTGGTGGACATATGGAACAATCTTCCTGAGGAGGTCATAGGGTCACAAACAGCATGGGACAGACATAAGGTAATTCTAGTGGGGGGGGTAGGAGGAAGTAGGCTGTTGGTTAACTCGGATCTGCGGCTTATCCAGCAGGTAGGGAAATGGGCAGACTGGGTGGGCTAAGCGGTCCTTATCTGCCGTCAAAGTCTGTGTTTCTGTGCATGTCCACCATGTCAACATCCGGTATAAGAGCATCAGAGCTGTTCCTTTTAATTGCCCATGACCAACTTTTGTCAGATTTCCCCTATCAGATCACTGCTACCTGCAGGAGGACCCCGTGGAGGTAGTCAGATGCAGGGACATAAGTGGAATCGCACAAGAAGATGGCATGTGGACAGAGTTCAGATGCTGCATGGGGGAGGCAGGGTGTTGACAAGGACGAGTGACAGTTTATGCTGTCGCCTGGGAGACTGGAGCCCTAGCTTCATACGCTGAAGCCTGCTGGGGGCTGTGTTCATTGCAGAGCTGCCCTGCATTCATACTCCTCCTGCCAGGTGGGGGCCTGGCACATCACAGAGCTCCCCTGCATTCATACTCCTCCTGCCAGCTGGGGGCCTGGCACATCACAGAGCTCCCCTGCATTCATACTCCTCCTGCCAGCTGGGGGCCTGGCACATCACAGAGCTCCCCTGCATTCATACCCTTCCTGCCAGCTGGGGGCCTGGCACATCGCAGAGCTGCCCTGCATTCATACTCCTCCTGCCAGCTGGGGACCTGGCACATCCCAGAGCTGCCCTGCATTCATACTCCTCCTGCCAGCTGGGGGCCTGGCACATCACAGAGCTCCCCTGCATTCATACTCCTCCTGCCAGCTGGGGGCCTGGCACATCGCAGAGCTGCCCTGCATTCATACTCCTCCTGCCAGCTGGGTGCTTGGCACATCGCAGAGCTGCCCTACAGTCATACATTCCCTGCCAGCTGGGGGCCTGGCACATCACAGAACTGCTCTGCATTCATATGTCCCCAGTCAGCTGGGGGCCTGGCACATCACAGAGCTGCCCTGCATTCATACTGCTCCTGCTAGCTGGGGGTCAGGCACTCTGCAGCATTGTCTTGCATTCATACACCTCTTGCAAGTGAAAAGGTCGGGCACATTGCAGAACTTCTCTGTTTTCATACACTCCCTGTCAGCTGGGGACTGGGCATGTTGCAGAGCTGTCCTGAATTCATATGCACCCTGCCAGCTGTGAGCCAGGAACATTACAGAACTGCCCTACATTCATACCTCTGCTGCATGTTGGGGGGCTGGGTACATCGAAGAGCAGCTGTAGCTAGCTGTCAGTTTACAGAGGTGCCAGCACATACACATCTCCAGCAGACTACTTCATCAGTCATGTCACCCTAGGAGTGGCTGTGGAGGACTCTAGAATGTAGAGTACAGAGCTATGGCAGGCAGGGGTCAGTCTTAGGATTAACCAGCTAATAAATTACACAACTGAGTAAGTGACTTAAAAAATGACTTAACTTTGCAAATTGCTAAGTTGGGACCTCAAGGTCCCACAGTATTTCTCCTGGGGAGTTGAGTATTCCCCTTTAACTCCTGCTCATTCTGAGTGAGCTGAAGCTTCCAGCTCTATAACATTGCCTGCAGAATGAAGATGTGCTTTAGTCCTAATGAGTATTCTGTCATCAGGTCTAAGAGAATCTGGGGGGAGACACAATTCAAAATTAATCTTGAGGGCATGTAAAATGAAATTTTTTTAGGCTTCTGCAACCTATAAAGTACTGTTTGGGTGGGAATTTGCATATGAGCATGACAGCCCTGTCTGTAACCCTTATGAAAAGTCTTTAACCCTCATTAAAAGAAGGTAGATTTTCCATAGGGAGCAGTGGTGCCTTGGTGAAGATCGTCTTTACTGAGGTCCAGATTATGTCTACAGACTCAGCTTTACATGTCGAAGCTCCACCTGTGTGAATGTTCTTTTAGCAGGTTTCAGATTCAAGATTTTCACGGTCAGCAGATCAGTGCTTCATTGTCGCTAACCAGTGCAACATTTAGTGAATTAAATGATTCAACCTTCTCTTCCAGACTGTCAGATTCTTTCTGTATCTTTGAGTACAGGCTCTCAGCTAGCAACTTAAAATTCCAAATGCTCCAAAGTAAAATTCTGACTTTGAATTTTGCTTCAAGTTTTTGAATCACTTGTACTATTAGTTGATAAAATTGATTCTAGGATCATGGACATGTATTGTCCACACTAGTCGGCATGTCCTTTCCCTTTAAGAATCTTGCCGGAAGGTCTCAGGGCTGGCTCCTCCCACCCACCCGGTTAGTATATCCCTTGGCTCCACTCCTTGCTGCCATATCTTCCTTTCTGCTGGAAGATTCAGGTTCCCTCCTTATCGCTCACGCGTTACAATAGGCCCTTGTGAACAAATCTTCGGATTTACCTAAAATTAAACTCATTCGAGTTTCTCCACATTGCTTCACAATTATGACCACGATGGAGGACAAGTCCTCATCCAGTTTCTGACACTGCCTGTGCAGGTAAAAAAATGTCTTGGACAAACCCGCATGCCTCATGTGTCTATTGCCCGGGCCATGACCATGACACTCAGGCCTGCGATTTTTGTCGTGAGTTCCACTCCAATGCCTTGGACGATCATCTCTCACAACTTCAGTTGAGCAGACCAGAGAAACAGAACCCACCAGTCAAATCAAAAGAGGCCCTTTGGGTGGTCTCCGCAGCTGCTGGGTCTGCAGAACAACTGGAACAGATGAAGGTCTTCGAAGAGGAGGTGGCACGGGCCACTGATCGGTCCTCTTCCTTATCGGTCTTCATCCCACTCAGTTTGGGCTTCACCTTTTCAGGCTCCTTCAAGGACATGTGTCTCTCCCCCACCCAAGGGGAGGGTCCTTCGGGTGCACACATCTTTCACTCCCATAAAAAGGACAAGGAGTCAAAAGAAGGTTCTTCTCATCAACGATGTTCTTGGGATCATGAGAGATCTCAGTCTCAGGAATCTGCCCTCTCGACTTCGGTCGAGACTGTGGCCTTGGCCATTGTCTTCATGGTACCCCCGGCAGGCCAGCTGGCTCAGATGTGGGACAACAACCCGGTCGAGATTGTGCTCCACCCCGTCGACCCATTGTTGCTCGATGAGGCCGACCATTCCTTATTCAGGACTCTGGTCCTGACCGGACCCACTGAAGAGGAGACCCAACCCGCTGCAAATCTCTTTACAGTCCCAGTCCCTGAACTCGAAGAGCTGTGGTTTTCCCTGGCTCCTTCCAAGCGACCCCATCGGTCTAAGTAAAGTCTCCCAGACTCATCCGACCAGTAGGTTAAAGAAATCGATAAGCACCCAAGAAGCAGCCGCGCCATTCTTCCCTAAGTCCTTGGGAGAGGAGAGGAGAGGAGAGGCTTTGACGCAGGAGGCTGCATCGATGCTATGAGGACTTAATGTGGCAGCAGCTGATTATGGCTGGCCCAAAGTTGACTCCAGCTTCCACCCCAGCCATCACTTGGCTGTCACACTCCAGGCTAACGCCAACTCCCCAGGAGCCGGTCGATACTGTCCCACCGCCTGCAGAACCGGTTAAGACCCTCCCGGCTCAGCCAAAACTGGCCTCTCCACCAGTTCTGGTGGAAACACCACCTAAACAGCCTACCCCTCCTTCCAAGGAGTCCTGGCCCATCAAGGGCCTTCTGCATAGACTGTCTGTCACCCTCACTCCAGACCATCCCAGGCAAGTCAAAGGAGACACAGGTGGTTGGTCGATCTATCTAGATCCAAGGAGTCACAACTTGGATTCTACATCATTTAGATGGAGAATCTTTGGGAGTTCTCTCAATGGAGGAAGGTCCCACTGCCTTCATGGGCATCCTCAGTCTCATCTCCCGACCCTATGAGGTATGCCTTTGGAGCCCGCTCAGAAGCGGCCGAATATCCCCTCACTGATATCCTCAAACGAGGGGATTCTTTGACAGAGGCCTTCCCTGTGGCTGAGGCCATTGTTGGTCCAGCCTTGGAGCTGTGGCAGCACCCAGCCTCCTGCCCTGCGCCCTTAGCCCAGATGCCCTTCAAGTACGCTGTTCCAATTGGCTCCCTTTTGGGATTCACAGAGCACCCCTCAGCCGAGGGGTTGGTGACCAAATCTGTGTTTCGACACTTGAGTAATTCAGGATACACCAATAGACCCCCAGACAAAGAGTCCAGGAAACTGGACAATTTGGCCAGGAAAGTCTGTGCTGCCTCTTTGCTTGGCCTTCTTCAGGCAAGCTCGTCCATCATCATGGTGCATTTTTCTCATGCTCTCTTGGGCTCTCTGGACGAGGTTCTTCCTCCTCTCCCCACTGACCTCCAGACCATGGTCAAGCAGGTCTGCGACCAGGATTGGGCGGTTGCCAAGCAGCAACTCCAGACATCTCTGGACATTGTGGACTCTTGCGCCTACTCGGTGGCAGCCACAGTTGCCATACGCCGCAAAGCATAGTTGAGGGTCTCGATCTTCACTGCAGACACTCGGCACAGTTTAATGGATGTTCCCTTCCTGGGCATCGATGTTTTCACTCAGGAGTGGATGGTCATCTCCAGCACATAGAGAAGTCCAACACCACCTTGGACTCCATGACTTCTGTCCAGAAGGAATCCCAGGGTTCTAAAAAGCAGAAGAGAAAGCCTTTTCAGCCTTTTGCCCCTGCAGCCAAGCAGCCCCACTTTCAGTAGGGGCATCAACATCAGCAGGCTCAACCTTGGCACCCTCGGCCCAAGCCAGGACCCTCGGTGGCCCATAAGCCTGGAGGGAAAGGTCCCAGTGGTCCCCAAGTCGGATCCTCCTTCAAGTCTGCACAGTAAAGGGATGGGGTCACTAACCCCATACCCATCACACCCTCCCTGGGTCCTCCCATGGGGGGCTGGCTCCACCACTTCCTTTCCTCCTGGTCCGCTGTCACAATGGACAGGTGGGTCTTGGAAGTGGCCAGCCAGGGGCTGTCTCTGGAGTTTGAGCAGTACTCACCAAGCAAGACCACACCCCATGGGAGGAAATGGTTTCTGTGCACACTCAGTCCGCTCTCCGAGACTACATCGCCCAACTCCTCCGCAAGGAGGTAGTGGCCAGAGTCATGGATCCTCCTGTCAACCCAGGGTTCATTCCCAGATACTTTCTGCTCCTGAAACGGATGGGGGGCTGATGGCCCATTCTAGATCTGCATGATCTGAACAAATTTCTCAGGTCTCGCACCTTCAGGATGGTGACTCTGTCTCAGATCATACCATTTCTTGAGCAGAACATGTGGATTTGCTCACTGGATCTGCAGGGTGCATTCTTTCTCATCCCGATCCATTCATCTTACTGAAAGTTACTCCGCTTCCAAGCAGAGAGAGAGCCATCTTCAAGTTCCAAGCCATGCTGTTCGGCCTGTTATTGGCTCCCTGGACCTTCACCAAATGCATTGCAGTGGTGGATGCCCATCTTTGGTGTCAGGGGGTCAGAGTGTCCCCCCACCTCGAAAACTGGCTCATAGTGGGTCCCTCCAAACAGGAGGTAGAAAGATCCAGGGATCTGGCTCTTCAGACCTGCATTGAACTTGATCTCATCAGTGAGACCAAGTCGGAACTCATGCCTTCACAAGTGATCTGCTTCATCGGGGCAGAGCTCGACTGTTGCCAAGCCAGAGCCAGGCTCCCAGCAGACAGGGCAGAGGTTCTCTCCTCCTTTGTCCAGTCATTTCTGGTTGGGCACTTGCACCCTGCCCGGGACTTCCTGCATCTTCTGGATTACATGGTGGCTTGCACCTCCTTGGTCCGATGGGCCTGGTGGCATATGTGACCCCTTCAGTGGGAGCTGGCCAGCCAGTGGACTCAGTGACACAGTCATTTCGACGAGCTGGTCACTGTGACCCAGAAGTTGTGGGACGCTCTCCAATGGTGGACCATCCTAATATATTTGCAGAAGGGAATCCCATTTGTCTGCCCCGAGCCAATGGGCGTTCTAACATCCAATGCCTCCCTCACAGGCTGAGGTGCCAACATAGGGAAACACTGAGTTCATGGGCTCTTGTCCCCCGCGGAATTCTAATGTCATATCAACCTGCCGGAGCTCCGAGCAGTTCAGCTGGTGCTGACTGCATTTGCTCCATTCCTTCAGGGTCAGGTGGTGCAGGTCCAGACAGACAATACTACAACCATGTACTATCTCAACAAGCAGGGCAGCACGCATTCCCAGCCTCTGTGCAGGGAAGCGCTCTGCATCTGGACCCTCGTGAGCTGACTGAAGGCAGATCTTCTGGCCATCCATATGGCGGGAGCCTTGAATCAACTGGCGGATGCCCTCAGTCATGTAGACGAGGTGTCCCACGAGTGGTCTCTCCATTTGGAGGTAGTACACAGCCTGTTCTCCCACTGAGGCAAACCTCAGGTGGCTCTGTTCACCTCCAAGGAGAATGCAAAGCTGAGGCTGTTTTATGCCCACCCATCTCAGTAGGGCTCGCTGCAGTGGGATGTCTTCTCGAGGCCATGGACCCCAGGCCTCTCTTATGCCTTTCCTCGGTTCACAAAGTGCTCCTCAAGGTCAGAAGAACAAGGTACAGGTGATCCTGGTAGCCTCAGACTAGCCCTGCCAGTTCTGGTATCCAAAGCTCCTCAGCCTCAGCACCAGGCTCGTGAGGCATCTTCCAGCATGCCCGGACCTGGTCTCAATCAATCATAGGAAAGTATTGCATTCAGACCTTTAATCTCTGCACCTGATATCTTGGTTCCTGAGCATCTAGAATTCCAGGCTTTGGGTCTCTCCGATGATGTCCTCAGTGTTGTTGAGGCATCTAGGAAGGAGTCAACCAGGAGATCCTATGCCTTCAAATAGAAGAGACTTTCCATTTGGTGTCAGTGCAAGGGCCTGGACCCTTCATCCTTTCCGGTAGCTAACATCCTCGACTACCTTTGGTCCCTCTCCAAAGGAGGTCTTCGGTCTACGACCCTTAAGGTGCACCTGGCAGCAATCTCTGCTTACCGGGTGTGGGCCGGTCAGCAGACGATGGCACAGGAAAAGGTGGTCTGGTGTTTCTTTAAAGGCATCGTCCACATTTCCCCTCTAGTGCGTGAACCACTACCACTGTGGGATCTACTGCTGGTACTGGCAAAGCTCATGGGCAAGCCATTTCAACCAATGCACAGGTGTGAGATGTCACATCTGTCATGGAAGACCACCTTCTTGGTGGCTATCACATCAGCCAGAAGGATTGGGGAGCTCCAGGCACTCTGTCATGTCTCCCTGTCTGGTCTTCCACAGGGACAAGGTTGTCCTGCACCCCAACCCGAAGTTCCTTCCGAAGGTGGTGTTGGAGTTTCACCTGAACCGGATGATGACTCTGCCAGTGTACTACCCCAGTTACACCTCAGAGGCCGAGTACAGGCTCCATACTTTTGACCTGAGACAAGGGCTCTTTTATTATAAAGAGCATGTGGCTGAAGTTCGGGGAGAAGTTCACCAGCTGTTTGTCACCTATGCTGAAGCCGCACCTGGCAGACCTGCAGCAAAGTGGATGATTGGCAGATAGATAACATCCTGCATTGATCTCTGCTACCAGTTGTCGGGCAAGGAGCCTCCCATAGGAATAAGAGCTCATTCCACCCACCATACTGCTGCATTGGTGGCTGCTTCTAGGGACATCCCTATCCAGGATATCTGTAGGGCTACTACCTGGAAGTCAGCAAACGCCTTCATTTCCACTACCACATCAACATAGAGTCACGCCGGGATGCCTTTTGGGGCCTCAGTTCTCAATCTTTGTTCCCCAAGTAAGTGATGACCAAAATTGGAGTCTTACCTCCCTCCTCTTGGAGAACTGCTAGAGGAGTCTGCCAACTAGTGTGGATAGAACAACATATCCACTATCCTAGAAAAACAGATTACTCACCTGTAACAGTGGTTCTAGGAGGTGGTATATGTTGTTCATCCACATGAACCCACCTAACCTCCCCGGCTTCGAAGCACAACTCTCTGCTTCCAGCAGGCAAGATCTGGCATAATAGGGCAGAGCCGAGGGATATACCAGCCGAGTGGGTGGGAGAAACCAGCTTTGTGACCTTCCGGCAAGATTCTTAATTGGAAAGGACATGCCAACTGGCATGGATGAACAATGTATACCACTCCTAGAACCACTGTTACAGATGTTTAACCTGTTTTTTTCTCTGCATGAGTACAAACAGAAGATGGGAAGTCTTTTCTGGACTGCAGCATCTCATTCTGTTTCATGCCTTTATGCCTGAGGTCAGGAGACCCATAGGATGTCACTACTATGCCTCCAGCTTGCCTGATCTCTTTCATGAGAGTAGCATCCAGGTATTTGTTAAGCAACCTTGTCCCAGCACGGCCCTCCTTGGTTAAAGAGGTTTTGTTTTTTCGCTTTGTGAACAGTTTATTTTTCCTCTGAGATTTCCACTGAGTCATTTCCTTAATTTTCAGTTTGTAAGTCTTATTAGACTTAAATCAAAATGAAGCAGCAGCCAAATGTACTTCCCCTTTGGCAGTATATGGGATACAGCTCAAATAATGCATTCTAATACGTCTTTTAGTTTGTATTTATCAGTTCTAGGAGTATGGATACTGTTCACTATTCACACTCTGGCAATTGCAGTGGAAGTGCTGATTCATTGGACGTCTTTAGGCTAAGCTCCTCCACCACTAGGGTGGTATATTCTCTGGCTCCACCCCTTGAGGTCAGAATTTCTTTTCCACTGAAAAGGACAGATCTCCTCCTTTGCAGCTGTGTATCATTGAAGGCTACCATTGCACATGTAGCATTTTCTTTGAATTTATTCACAAATGGCTTTGTTCCTTGACTACTCCTCCACTCCCCTCGATTCAGCTCTGCCTCCGTCGATGAAAGATGGAATCCGAGGAAGCAAAATCTTCACAGCTTCAAGTTCTGTGTCATGTGTTGGCAGAAGATGTTGAATACGGACCCACACATGTCTTGTCTCTACTGCCTAGGTGCGGCCCATGATGTTTCTGGCTGTGGCCTATGTTAAGCAATGCTTCCATCATCCTTGTAAGATCACATAGCTGAGCTTCTTCTTGGTTAGACAGCTAATAGGGATCTGAAGATCCAATCTAAGGGCAGCAAGAAGGCCTCGGATGTGGTGGGGTTGGCAGCTCAGCTTGCAGCCCTAGAAGAAAGATCAGCTACTCCTGTGGTGGGCATCTCATCAGCATCAGTGCTGTTTCCAACTAGGACCAGTGTTGGAGGGTCCTTCTTGATCAGATTCTGAAATATGTGTTGGGCTCTGCAGGTCTTCAGGGAGAGCTCGGTCCACCATGGCTAGAAGAACAAGCACCATTAGCACCAGTTGTGGGAGCAGGAGAGATAACGGTCTTCGAGCTCTCTTGACTCCCCCAACTTGTATCAAACACTTGACTCTGGTCAAGCTTCCCATGGTTGAGGGTTGTTTGACACCTTTGCAGTGTTCCTGTTGGGCTTGTCGACCTTGACATTGGTCAAACTGGCTGTCTAGATTTTTTTTTCAAGCTTGTTGACCAGTTGTTGGAGGAGACTGACAAGGTGTTGATCTCCAGGACCCCAGTTTTCCTGGAACTCTACCAGGAGGACATAGGCCAGTTGATGTCCTCAGCCAGTTTCACATGGGACCAGTCTCCAGCAGTGGTCCTGCTGCAGAAGCTGATGCTGGTAAATGTGTGTCAGTATGTGGTCTACACCAACCCTCTAGTGGTTTTCTTTGATGTCAGCTCTCGGGTTGATGGTCGAGGTCACAGTTGAGCAGCCGTTCACACTGTTGATCCCGCTCAGTTGTTAGGCACTACTGTTGACATTCCTCAACCACAGATGAGGAGAGGCACCGCCACAGAATAAGGAGGCACTGTGAGGAACTCCTCTGGCAGCAGTGGAGCATTGTGGGGTGGGGTATGGCTGTGCCCCTTGGACCTACAGTCAGCTGGCAGGTGCCAATGATGCCCACACCAGTCCAAACCCCCGGCATGTGGAGCCACCTCCATCACAGCCATTGGTGGGAGCCCCATGGATTTCTAGGTTGGCTGTCGGTGGAAATCACCCAGTCAGAAGACATTCAGGTGGTTCATGGTGGCAAACAGTTGTGATCCATCTTTGAAGAGCCCTTGGATGACTCTGACTGGTTGTCCATGCTGTCATTGAGGATGGACACCTTTGAGGCCTTGGTTGAGGAGCTGACTATTGACCACAGGCCATTGTTAATTGGGATTCTCCTCCACCTGATGTCTGAGTCCATAATGTGTCCTTGGAGCCAGTATAGAAGAGGGCTAAATACCCCTTCACATTCATCTTGAACAGGAACAGCTTCCTTGGGGTTGTCTTACCCATGGCTGAGGCCATCTTGAGACTAGCCCTGGAGCTCTGACAGCATCTAGCATCCTGCCTGACATATTCCACCCATATGGTCTGTAAGTATGTTGTCCCTATGGGATTGCTCTCGGGTTTCTTAGACCACCCCTCTGCCGAGGAGTTGGTCTTGGACTTGGCCTCCTGGAAGTCTGGAGGCCAAGGGAACATGGACAATCCCTCTGACAAGGAGTCAAAAAAGCTTGACCGTGGGGCCAAGAAGGTCTGTGCTGCCTCTTCCTTGTGTTTGCTTCAGGCCAGCTAAACTGTCCTGATGGCCAGCTTTGGTCACTCCCTGTTAGGAGTGCTGAATGAAATCCTCCCTCACCTTTCTGCCAATACACAGCTGCTGGTAAAACTGGTCAAGGGCCAGGGTCAGGTACTGGCTAAACACCAGCTACAGATGGCCTTGGACATGGGTGTGTCCTGCACCTGTGCCATGGCAGTGGCCATCACGATGCATCACAGGGCCTAGCTGAAGCTCTCCACCTTGATGATGGACATTCAGCACAAGCTGAGTGATGTTCTCTTTCTGGACATTGACCCCTTTGGCTTTGGGGTGGAGGGACATCTCAACAGGATTGAGATCTCCAGCACCCCCCTAGGTTCTGTGACTTCATCCCAGAAGGACCCTAAGGCCCAAAAGCCTAAGAAAAAGACCTTCCATTGCTGGTCCTTTCAGCCACAGCAGCCTTGGCAGCAGCCCCAGAAGGGGAAGTACTTACCCAACTATCCCAAGGCCAAGTTCTCTAGGAGCACAAAAGAGGTGGGGGGAAGGGAAGTGATGCCCATCCAGCCCAGTGGTCAGTGCCCCCTCCAGAGCTGCCCAGTGATAGTTCATGGGGTGTCATCCTGCAGCTTGTCCAGTCCCTGACCCAGCTCCCTGGGAGGGGTTGACTGTGCCACTTCTGATCACATTGGTCCATCATTACTATAGACAAGTTGGTAGTGGAGGTGGTAGGCAGAGGGCTGCGTCTTGACTTTGAGGCTTTCTCGTTTTACCATCCTCAAGCTTTTCGTGACTCCTCAATGTCAAAGGGCAAACTGTCTGCCTTAAGGGAGGCCATTGCTTAGCTCCTTGCAAAAGGAGTCATAGCCCATGTCTGAGATGTTCTGGCAAGTCAGGGATACATGTCCAGCTACTTTCCTTTCTCAAAACAGATTGGGGGTGGGTAGAAGCTGACACCCCATATGGGAGCTGCATGATATGAAAAAGTTCATGCAGGGGTGCAAGTTTGGAATGGTCACTCTGAGCCACATTATACCATCCCTGGAGCAGGGTATGTAGTGCTGCTCCTGGATTTCCAGAATGTGTTCTTCCACATCCCATATCATCCATCCTACTGGTGGTACCTTTGGTTCCATGCAGAAGGGGTTTTCTATCGGTTCCAGGTCATGTAAGCAATAAGACACGATGGTGTGTGCATTACAATGTGATAACCGTACTCCTAGGGACATAGTTAGGCATGAGGCCAAAGGCTGAGCAACCCTTGGAGGGTGGTTATCACACCGTAATACACAATCCCACAGTGTCTTATTGCACTTATGAAATAGCCTTCTATTTTTAAAAATATGGTTTATTAACAGAATTAAATTTTTTAATATGTAAAAGTTAAAACAATTACATGATTATAAGCTAAAGTAGCCCTTCCACCTTCTGGGACTATATATATTTTTTTTAACTCTGTATTTATTATTTTGACAGACATATAGAGGGTGAGTACATACATTTAAGCCATTAAGGATTTTCCATACACTTTACAGTTTTGTCTATAGTGGCTGTGGATTATATACAAAAGGTCATTCATTTAAGCTCGCTCATTTCTTTATTGATTGAGGGGCTAGAACGTTGTTATTATGGAAAGATGAAGAATAACCTATTCACCCAGGATTTATCTTGTTTGCAAAGTTTCTGATCTAGCTTCCTTGCCCCTGGGAGAAGACTGTGCTTGGACTGTCTGAAACCCCTTCCCAGTGGCATTACCTCTGGTCGAATTGGTTGCGCCGTCTGACCTATATATATATATCCCCTTCTGATCTCTTCTAGGGTACTAGGTCAGGTCAGGTTTGTGCCATATGGAGGAACCAGGGAGTCCACCTGTTCATTATCACTGGGATATTATTCTGTAATCTTGCTGTTATGTTCTCCATTTCATATATTTCATGGATAGTATTTTCCTAGTCTGATTTGGTAGGGATGCTCGGTCGTAGCCAGCATCGGGTTATGTCCTTTTTGGCTGCTCCCAGTAGTATATTAGATAGAGTTACTGAGGGTTGCAAAACTGCCTTGGAAAATGTAGAAGAAGGGCTAGTTCTGGAGATAAGGCTACTAGGTTAGGGAATAGCACTATTATTTGAGTATCCACTTCCTCCCACAATGGGGAAAGGACTGGGCATGTCCCTAGGATGTGGGAGTGAGTGGCCACCTCGCATCTACAGTTCCTCCAACATAACGTATCTCTGGTTGTGGAATACTTAGCAGTAATTTGTGAAGTGTGGAAGAAAGCGAGTGGATATTTTCCACGCGAACTCCTGCCAGGTGTATGATCTAGTAGTTTTATATTGCCTTCTCCAGATATTCAGCCAATCAACTGGGGTTAATTCAGTCATAAGTTCCTATTCCCAGGAAAGCTGTGTAGCTTCCATGTTTACTGTAGGAACCCCTTGTAGTATTTTGTCAATTTAGAAATCAGATGTTGATACTTGGGGTGGTTCTGGAGATGGGTAAGAAATGTGCACACCTCCAGAGCTGGCCATGTGGATGCGTCCAGTCCTAACTCAGTCTCTAGGTAGTGTCGGCTCTGTAGATAGCGAAAGAGGTCCCCTTGTGGTAGGGTAAATTCTGTCTTCAATTGGTCGAAAGATTTTAGTATGCCCTGATCATAGAACTGGTAGGTATGACTTAAGCCCTATTCATGCCATCTATGGAGTGTTATATCTGAGGTGGCAGGGGTAAAACCTAGGTTTTTCACAGGAATTCACATCCACTTAGCCAGATATCTATTTTCGGGGTGGGTGAAGAATTGTGCCCATCACTGTAGAATTGCCTTAGTGAAGAGAGAGCCTTCAGTTGCCACATAGAGCACCTGAGGTTGAAATACTAAAGTGTGATTTAAGGGGATGTCAACTAACTGTCTCTCCAGCTCCACCAACACAGTCCAAGGCTGGCTAGGCAGCCACTTTACCAGGTGAGTGAGCATAGTGGCTATCCAGTATTTGTATAAGTTCGGTAGGGCCAATCCTCACCTGTCTTTAGGTAGCTGTAATTTATCCAAGGCTATTCGAGGTCTACCTTCCATCCATCCATAGCTTCGAATGGCTCTGTCCCATCGCTTCAAATCATTTTGGGATGGCGGAAGGGGGATGTTTTGCACGAGATACAATATTTTGGGGAGAATGTTCATTTGAATGGATTGAACTCTGGATAATATCGAGAGTGGTGGGGGGGTCCATCTTTTGAGATCAGCTTGAATTTGTGTGAACAGCAAGTTATATTCAGACTGTATAAGTTGGAGAGCGTCAAGGGAATCATTATTCCCAAGTATGTTGGGTGTGGTCGGTTCCATTTATACTTATGTTTGTCTGTGAGTGACTGAGAGGGGAAGTACTGTGGAGCCAGTACTTCTGTTTTCTCCTGGTTGATGGTGTATCCCATCAATTGAGCTATCACTGGGAGAAGGTTGGATAGGGTCTCTAAGGACTCCTCCGGTTGTGTGACCTATAATAAAAGGTTATCCACGTAATAAGCTAATTTGTGTTGGGTCCCTTTTATTGTGTACCCATGTAATTGTTCCATTTGTCTCAGTAGTTGGGCTATGGACTCTACAGAGAGGGCGAAAAGGTATGGAGAAAGCGGGCAGATCTACCTTTTGCCCCTGTTGAGCTGGAAGCGGGTTGAATGTGTACCGTTTATTTTGACAGCTGCTTCCGGGGAGGTATAAATTCCCTTAATGGTATCTAGGAATTCTTGGGGAAGAGCACATTTAGATAAAGTGGCCTGTAGGAAGTTCCATGATACCATGTCAGATGCTTTTCTGCCATCTAAACTTAGTAGTAGCAACGGAGTATTAGAAATGTGTGCATGGTTCATGAGGAATAGGGTATGTTTGATGTTATCTATTGTTTGCCGAAATTTAATGAAGTCAGACTGGTCTGGATGTATGATAGTTGGTAAGATACCATCAGGTCTATGCACAAGTATACTAGTGTATATTTTATAGTCTTGATTAAGTGCTGAGATAGGGAGATATGAATCGTACAGTTATGGGGGGTTTTAGGGTTTCAGTATAGCTGATATGGTGGTCTGTCCCCAGGAGGTCGGGAATATGGTACTGTTGTGGCTCTTTTGCATCGCCTGTAAGAGGGGGATTGAATTATTTTCCAAGCTCCATTGTAAAATTCTGCCCCAAATTCATCTGGGCCCAGGCTCTTCCTGTTGTTTTAATTTTTAATAGTGGCGTACAGTTCCTGAGTCATAATGGGGGCAATTATCCTATCTCTCTAAATAGTGGAGAGGGTGGGAAGGTTTATTCAGGGCAGGAAGGTGTCTATGCTTTGGGGATCTGTCATAGCAGAGTTTGAATACAGTGTCTGGTAGTATGTCTTAAATATCTCTAGTATACCCTGAGTGGAATATTTGTATCGGCCGGAGATTGGGTCTTTAATTTTCGATATGGTGATCTGTTGGGTTTGTCTGTGTAACCTGTATACAAGGATTTTAGTGGCATGTGAGCCCCCTTGGTAGAATCATTGGTGCAGCCACATTAATGCTTGTTCCATCTGGGCCATCAGTAATCATTGTATCTCTGACTGGGTTTGCATTAGGTGGTCCGAGACACCCATGTCTCCCTGCATATGGGCCTCCTGGAGAAGTCTAAATTGCTCCTAGAGAGCTTTTAGGTGGGATTAATTTTTTCTTTTTGTGGGCTGCATAGGAAATGATGTGGCCCCGAAGGACCACCTTAATGGTGTCCCACAAAAGTTGTGGAGAAACCTCAGGGGAAGCATTATCTCCAATTATTTCGGGGATCTTTTTCTCAAGGAGATCCCAGGATTCTTGATCTCGAAGTAATGAGGGGTTAAACTGCCATAGGATGTTTTTCTTTTCTCGAGTGATTCTCAATTCTAAAGTAATGGGTGCATGGTCAGAAAGGCATATGTTCATTATATCTGCTTTGTAGATTAAATCCTTATGCTCCCTGCCAATGCATAGATAGTCAAGTGTAGAGTAATGTTTGTGTGCATGTGAATAAAAAGTAAACTTCCGCTGAGCTGGATGTAGTTGTCGGCAGGTATCGATCAAGCTAATGTCCTTTAGCAGCCATCTAAGATATCTCTGAGCAGGTGTCTGTGGGGAGGGACGAATTGCAGAGGAGTCTAGGGAAGGGTTTAAGTGACAATTAAGGTTTCCTCCAACTATTAGGGCCCCTTTCTACTGGGCCAGTACCATGTCTGTCAGACACTGTACCGAAGTGGCGTCTGTATTGGGAAAAATATATGTGCTGCAGATTGTCACGGGGACACCCTGAATTGTTCCAACAGACAACGCTAACCTGCCCTCCTTGTCAGTAAATTGTTCTGTGATCTGGAATTGTGAGGATTTGGGAACCCGTATCACTATGCCCCTCCTTCTCCTGTTTTGATATGCGGATTCCGTGAGAAGCCAAATGTAAACAGTTTTAAGTGTTCAAAGGACATATGGTCTCCTGCAGTAAGAGAATGTCTGTTTTTTTCAATGCCTGGATAGTTCTGTATCTTTTTATGGGTCTGGCCAGCCCATTCTTATTGTACGAGATTATTTTAAATGGGACTGTCATAGTTCCTCCAAACAAGATGGGCATAGGCATCAGTCTCTCTTTTCCTGTTTCTTGGACTATATTGAATTTACTGATCTGCTTTAGGTCTTTTGACCTAATACAGATTCCATAGCTGTAAGTTTTTTTAGACTTCTGTGGTGTGGTACTGATTGATGACCCTTCTTCCCCAAATGAGTGTTAAATAAAAAATGACTGTCTTAATGAGTGTCAATTTGTTGACAATTGGTGTCTCACTCCCTATTATTTATTTATTTTTTTTAATATTGGGGTGTCCAATGTGAGATGTGCAGCTTCGGTGAATTTCGGCAGCGGGAACTGCTCCAGCAGCTTGGCTACTGTGAAATAAAACTGCACAAAACAATGGGGGGGGAGTCACTCAGCTGAACAGTGATGGGAGGAAGTTGTTGACACAGCGTGAAATAGAAGCGTCGAGAATTGGCTACTTTTTTTTTTTTATTCAGTTTGAATGCAAACCTTAATAGCTTCTGTGGGAGGAAGAAAGTCTTGCTGCCGTGACTGCTCGGGCTAATGTGAGGCAGGACCCGCTGGCTTTTCCTGAAACAGTGTCAATGGAGTTAGCTCTGCAGAGTACAAGATTGAGGATGGTTCAGGAGGACTTTTGTCAGATTGACAGTGTTATAGGTACACCTGGGCCACTTTTTTTGAGGGGAGAGGGATGCCGTTGAGACCACAGTCAACCCTGCCAATACTGGCCCACACATGGTGCTTTCCGGTAATGGCTGTTGAGAGAAATGGCTGCTGGAGGAAGGTGTAAGTGCTTCAGTCACTTTTTACCATGTTTCAGTGAGCAGGGGAGAGCTGTTTCACTCACTTGATCGATTGTGCCCACATTCATAAAAGCGTTAGTGGGGGAAAAATAGCTGCTTCAAGTAAATGTAACTTTCTGATTAGAATGCCAAAAAAAGGAATCACTGGGCATCAGACTAAGTGCCCTGGCAGTTTTACTGGGATTACTTATTTATAGTGCAATATTGTCCTATATTGCACTTTAAAATAACCAGTCAGAGTCCTCCATTGTTCTCTGCCATTTTATAAGCCCTTTCGCCTTCTATTCATGCCCAGAGTCTTCAACAAGTGCATGGCACTGTCAGCAGCCTTCCTGCGGTGCAAGGGCATCAGTGTGTATCCCTACCTGAACAACTGGCTGATAGGCTGGGGTCTAAGGAGGCTAAGAAGGCTGTAGAGTGGTCCAGATATCTTTCCCTCCAGACCTGCAGTAACATGGGCCTGTTGGTCAGCCCAGACAAGTCCTAACTAATCCTCTCACAGGTCATCAAAGAGTTGATTCAGAACTAGACTCTGTACAGACCAAGGCCTGTCTCTGTGCAAACTGGGCCCAGCACCTTGCCTCCTTTGCCTGATCATTTCAGGTTGGGCACTCGCGTCCTGCCTGGGATTTTCTGCAGCTGCTAGGATACATGGCATCCACCACCAACATGGTCCAAATGGCACACTGGCAGATGTGCCACCTGCAGTGGTAGCTGGGCTGCCAGTGGTCCCAGCACCTAGGTCATCTGAATCAGCCAGTATTTGTGATCCAGCCAATGTGGGATGTCATCCAGTAGTGGCTGGTCCCTCAACATCTGAAGGAAGGAATCCTGTTTGTCTGCCTAGAGCTGACTATCATGCTTACGATGGATGCATTTCTAGTGGGGTGGGGAGCATACCTGTGAGACTACAGAGTCTGCAGGTTGTGGTATCACAGGGAATCCTATTACTGCATCAGCCTGCTGGAGCTCCATGCCATGCTACTGGCTCTCACAGAATTTGCTCCTCTGGGCAGGTCTAGGTCATGTAGGTCCAGATGAACAACACCATGACAATGTTTTACATGAACAGGCAGGACAGAATGTACTCCCTTCTCTGTGTTAATAGGCCCTCCACACCTGAACCCTCAAAGATCTCCTGGTGATCTGTGTCATGGGAGTGAAGAGTCAGCTGGCAGACGCTCTTAATTGGGGATGGTAAAGATGTTATATGAATGGTCACTGCATCAGGAGGTGATGGGTACCCCTCTGGTGGACCTGTTTGCCTCCTGGGGGAATGGAAAGTGGAGGCTGTTTTGTCCCTGCTTCCAACAGTCCAGGACACTGATGGAGGATGCCTACGCAGGGCCCTGGACCCCAGGCCTCATGTATGCCTTCCCTACCTCACCCTTGGTCCACAAGGAGGTGTGGACAAGGCCCAGCAGGACAAGGTGTGGATGATTCTGATCGCTCCAAACTGGCCCAGACATTTCTGGTATCTGGATCTCCTTTGCCTCAGCAGCAAGTCTCCATGGCAATTACATCTTTACCCAGACTTGCTGACCAGATAATAGGGGAAGGTCCTGCAGCTGGACCTTCAATTCCTGTATGCCAGGGCCTGGTTCCTGAGTGGCTAGAGTTCTAGGCCTTGGGTCTTTTGGAAACTGTGCTTCATACTGTGGAGGCCTCCCAAAAGGAGTCGACTAACTGGTGCAATGCCTTTAAATGGAAGATGTTTTCTATGGGATGTCAGGATAATGAGCTGGATTCCCTTGCCTGCTCTGTGTCTAGCATTCTTTGTGTCTAGCATTCTTTAGTACCTCTGGTCCCTCTCTCAGTTGGGACTACGAGCGATGACCCTTAAGGTGCATCTGGCAGCCATTTCTGTATACCAGGTGTAGGCTTGTGTGCCAATGGTGGCCCAGGAGAAGGTGGTTAGGTGCCTTTTTAAGGGCCTTGGTCACCTGTGTCCTCCGATTTAATGAACTACCACCACCACCATTGTAACTACTGCTGGTGCCAGCTATGCTTATGGGCAAGCCATTCAAGCTTATTCACAGGTGTGAGATGTCACACCTTTCATGGAAGATGGCCTTCTTGGTGGCCATTATGTTAACCAGAAGAATTAGCAAGCACCAGGTGGTCTCGGTGGAGTCTCCCTATCTAGCCTTACAAAGGGACAAGGTCATCCTTTGCCCCCACCCGAAGTTCCTCCCAAAGGTAGTATCAGAGCTGCATCTTAATCAGGTGATGAACCTTCTGTTATACTTTAATAACCCATCTTTGGAGGCCAACCGCAGGCTCCATACTTTGGGCCTGCGGAGAGCATTCTCTTACTATAAGGAGCGCATGGGTGGAGTTTGGGGTGAGGCTTGCCAGCTGTTTTGTAACGTATGCTGAAGCCATGGCTGGCAGACCGGCAGCTAAGCAGATGATTGGCAGGTGGATTATGTCCTGCATTGACTTCTGCTATAGGTTGGTTGGTAGAGTGTCTCCCAAGGGGCTTAGGGCTTATTCCACCAAACATGCCGCTGCCTCTGTGACTGCTTCCAAAGACATCCTCACACAGGAGATCTGTAAGACTGTTACCTGGAAGTCTGCATGCACCTTCACTTCCCACTACAGCACTGACCTTGAGTTATGTCGGTATGCTGTTTTTTTGGGACCTTGGTTCTCCAATCTCTATTCACCAAGTAAGGGTGCATGCCTTGCCCCCTCCTTCCAGAAAACTACTAGGAGTCTGCCAGAGTGTGGATAGACAACCGTATCCATGCCCATAGAAAATGTGCCATAAGTGGTATACAGTTCATATCCACACAACCCACTTGACCTTCCCTAGCAAGATGGCACCCTCTTCTCTGCTTCCAAGATGCAAAGATCTGACATTATGAAGCGGAGTCAGTGGATACAGCACCTGGGTGTTGGGAGGAGTTTGGCTTAAAGACATCCAATGAATCAGCACTTTCAGTGAAACTGCTAGAGTATGGATGTGAACTGTATACCACCCCTAGAATAGTGGTTACAAGTGAGTAACCTATCCTTTTTTGTACAGTACCTAAAGACAGTAAATACACAGACAGATATTTGAAAGAACCCAATATGAAGTTTCATAAGCGGGAGATTTTAAAACATTCCCTTAGAGTTACACCAGTGGGAGTAACAGTACAAATACAGAAAACTACAACTTTACATAGCAGTAGCTGTATATTCCCAGAGCATGCATTGCCTTGGTCATAACTGCTGTTAAACACAAGCAGATACCTTATTACCTTAATGACTTAAGGGCAGGATTTTCAAACAAAGGTCTCCATTTTTCGCACAATTGCCAAAGTTGCACTCAAATGTTAGACCACAGGGTTTTAAATAATTGATTAGCAGTTTTTTTCTTGGGACAATACTAACTGTACAGAAAGTACTTATATAGGTTTTCTAGAAGTGTTATGTTTGTTAAACACAGTGAAGCAAGTGTTATGCATTTTCACAATGTTTTAGAACTTTTATGAGCAAAACGCTAATCAATTTTTAGAGTTAGATAAAACCCTGGACCACCTGAAAAGTAATTACTTTAAGGATCACGTTCCATGATTTGAGGCAAAACAGATTCTACTTGCATCAAAAAAACTGATGCATGTCTTTTTTTTTTTTTGTCTTTGACAGAAGCTGCCACAAATCAAAACTCGTGCAGCTTTGGCAATACATTACAGGAATTCTGTTGCATTTGGGAGGATGCTGGCACAGTGCAAAATGGCGTCTGTAACAGCGTCCTCCCTTTTAAAAATCCTAGCCTACATGTAATACTAAAGTATAGCAAGTCACTTGAGTCTACAATAGCACTATAACTGTTACTCAAAATATTTGATGGAGCAGAGCATACAGTTAAGGAAATGGCTTTTAAATATTTTCATCAGTGCATGCATTGACTCCCAACATGTAAATATAGTCATTAATAAGAAAATAAGTTTACCAGAAATGTTTAGCCTCAAGTTCCTCGTCCTTTGCAACCTTTTCATCCCTCCCAAAAAAATAAGGATTAAAGGTACAAGTCAAGAATGGGCCTCCTCTGATCTTCACGAGCTCATGAGTGATAGAGGCTGAGCCTGGTCCTTCTATTGGAAGCACATTCTTCCCCACCTTCTCCAAAATTACAAATCACTCCAAAACAAATGCAAATCTGCAGTTAGAGCTGCTAAGACCTCCTTCCTCCTGGAGAAACAGCGCTCCTCAGTTGGGTACCCTAGGCTCACTTAGAACCTCCTTAACAACCTCGTTGGTAGGGGTCAGTCCGATGAGCAAATCTGTTTCTCCTGTGATGGCTCTGCTGTCACCAACCCCATGAGATAGCTCTCTCTTTAATCAATATTTTGGGGACCTCAATAAATACAAACTCAGCTCCTCCCATCACCTGCAACCTCCTCATTGGGCTCCACTCCAGATTCTTTTTCGTATTTCTTTCCCCCTCTGAGATAGTCAAACTCATTAAAACAAATGATCCTAGACCTTCTACAGGGCTTGACAACATAGACTACAGGGTCTTAGAACTTGTCTGTGATTCTCTGGCCGTCCCAGTCACCAATATTTAAAATTTCTCCCTCTGCACTGGTTCTTGTCCGCATAAATGGAAATGTGCAATCATTAAACCCCTTCACAAATCCGGCCCCAAAGATCTTGTCTCCAACTACCGACCTATCTCCCTCCTTCCCCCCTCTGAAAAATCTTAGAAAAAATTGTCCAGAAACAAACCACTACTTTCTTACACAACATAACCTACTGTCTGAAGCACAACACAGTTCCAGGGCCTGCCACAACACGGAGATTGCCCTCATAAAATTAATTCAGTTCATAGACAGAGCTCTGATGAAGGCCTCTATACCAGTTCTGTTTTTGTGGATCTCACGAAAGCCTTTGATCTCGTTGACTGTGATGTTCTTCTCCATACCCTTGCCATCCTCCATTTCTCCCCTGAAGTGACCCCCTGGTTCCGGAACTACCTCTCGCTCAGGTCCCATCAAACCTCCATTTGTGGGGTCCTCTCCGAATCCTGCCCTATTAAGTATGGCATCCCTCAGGGATCCATCCTGGGCCCTCTCCTCTTTTCTGTAGTTATAAACTCTCTCCCAGGTGTCTGCACGAACAAAGACCTCATTCTTTATGCAGATGACAACGCCCTTTTCTGTAAAGACAAAGACCCTGCTGCCCTCCTAAACAACTTACAGGCTGATTTCCTATGGCTCCACTCTTGGTTCACGTCCAAAGGCCTCATCCTCAATTCTAAAAAAACAAAAGGCGTGGTCGTCTCCAGCCCTCATAAACCCCTTGACTATGACTTCATCCTCCAAGACAAGTGTGGTAATCCTATAGAGAGAGTTCATGAATTCAGGTACCTTGGTCTACTTCTTGATTGCCACCACACTTTCGGTGCACACATCAGTCTCACCATCAACAAAGCCCACTAGAGACTTGGCTTGCTCCACAGAGCAAGAACCCTAACAAAGAACCCAAGTCCCTCCTTGCAGCCAGTTTCCTTCTTCCCTTGTTCGACTATGGTGCCCTTGTGTATTTCTTCTGCCTATCCATAAAAATGTCACTAAACTACACAGCTCCTACCACAGTGTAATCTGCTGTGTCTCTGGCCTTCCCAAACTTACTCACCACTGCGACCTTTACAGAATCTCCGGGTGTTCCTCCCTTGAGAACCATCTCAACTGCAAAATAGCCTCCTTCTTCCACAAACTCACCCTTGATCTACTCCCTGACTGCATCAGCTCCCTCTTCCCTACAGTGGCTCACTCCAGGGCCACTAGACGGTCCTTCTCCCTCTCCTTCTCTGTCCCCCTTTGCCAAACCACCCACAGCCAAAAATCTCTTTCCTATCTTAGCCCAAAAATCTTTAACTCTCTCCCTCCTGAAAACAAACTCTGCCACTCCACTACCTCCTTTAAGCACAACACTAGGAAGCACCTGTCCTCTACCTCCTCCTGCAGCTGTTCCCCAGCCTGACTCTTTCCTTCCTCTCCTCTTCTTAACCCACTTCTCACTTTCTGGCAATAAATAAAAAAAAAAAACTCCAGTCTTGCACTTTCGCCACAGCATTTTTACACCTCTAAGCAATAACTGTTATATCCTCGATATTTGTTATTTGTGTTTTGCACCTTCTGTTTTGTTTTACATTACCCTTGCCAGCACATTGTCATTTTGTATTTATTGAGCTTACTTCGAGAGGGCTCTTGCAGTAGGTATTCACAGGTAAGCCTAAGCTGTCAGGACCCCACAGAAAGATCTCTAGCTAGCAGTCTCTGGTGGGGACCACCCCCACATCAGGTGACCAATGTCAGCCTACATTGGTATAAAGGGGCAGTCCCTGGCTCCTGCCTTCCAGTTCTTTCCCGCTGTCAGCTTGCAAAAGTACCTCGCAGAAGAACAGTGCTCACTTGTCTCACCATTTTGGATGACTGTTAATCCTCTTTCAATATTTACTTCGTTTTTCTCAAAAATTCTTCAATCACCTCGCTGTGTATGTCATCCCCGACACCATCGGAATTGCATAAACACAAGTGTGACTTGTGTGGATCCCAACTCCCTCACAAGGACGGCCACTCTCTCTGCCTTTTCTGTCTAGGCCCAGACCACCGCATGGAGGAGTGTAAATACTGCCAAAAATTCAATCCTGCCACCCAGAAATGGAGACAGCAGTCCCTGGAAGCCCATTTATTAAAAAGAGAATGGCTTCCATGGAAAAGGAATTGAAGAAATTGAGACAGGCGTCAACTTCTCCTGAGGGCCATCATAAAAAGAAAAGGGACAAGGAGAAACACCGGGATTGGGACCCATCGTGTACAGCAGCCACGACTTTGGCTGGAGTCATGGCCCTCCAGGTAACTCCTCCCCCGGGTGTTTTTGTCCTTCAGTGGCCACCTTAGTGGTGTCTAAGCCAGCATCGCCCCCCCTCGGTTGGGCTTGCCCTTGGGCCCGCCGGGAGCCTCCGGGGCAAAGGAGGCCTGCACTCACTCTACAGCCACTAAATCCAGGCCTACCAGTCAGAGTGCATCCGATAAGTTGGGTGTCAGCCCCACTGATGTCTGCCTGGACATGGGTGATAAGTCAGCTGTCGGATCCTCCAATGTCCACCCAGCCAGTGACCGTTCATTGGGCTCTACCTCCATGCCTGACACCAGGGAGTTGCCACAATGCACACCAGTTGCGTTGCCCTCCAAGGCCCCTGCGTCTCCTCTGGCTCCTGCCAAGGAGTTCACTCCTTCCTCCCCTGCTGGGGTTGAGGAGTCTGGAATGCTGCCGTCGTGGATGCTTCCCCCTCCCCCTCCCCCCGGGCCATCTGTAGAATGTATTATGTGCCCATCCGGATGCAACAAAGATTCCAAAGAAGTCACCTCTTTAAACTTTTTAAAGGCCTCATAGGGATCTCCCCTTGGGGATTTCTTGGTACCATTTTGTAATAAAGCCTTCATGGTACTGGCCCTATCACAGGGGTCAACCTTAACTTTTTTTTTGCACTAGCCAGCCAGGCTAGTGAACCAGAGTTTGCACTAACCCGCAGAAGTTTGCAGTAGCCCACAGTCAGTATCGTTAACAGTGATTTGTTAAACAAAAGACAAAGAAAATCCCATATGTCCTGCCAGCAGTCTGAACACCTACCAACTGATTTTGCACTGTGCCTTTAACTGCAAACCACACATACACTATCGCAGCTTCTGTGACTGGAGAGTCATTGGTTCTGTCACTGATGACTGAGGCGTTGTCCACCTGTAACACCTGTTGAAACCATGTAACTATTACTTGAAACCTGTAACTATTACTATGTATTGAACTATGTAACACTGTCTGTCTGTCTTTTGTACTCCATGATGAGGTGCCTTTGTACATGAGTCCTTGACTCAAAGGTCTGTAAATCTGATATTCTAAAATAAATAAATAAATGAACTTTGTTCCCATAATTTTTTCTCGTACTGCCATGTGTTGAACCTCGGCTACATAGTGGATAAAGTTGCAGGCATATTTGTCATTCTGATGTGCTGAACTGCTATCTAGCCCTTTCAAATCATCAAGGCTGCACATCCACACAAAGTTTGTGAAAAGATGTCCTTTTTTAGCAATTGCATGGCATTATCCAGACAGTTAAACATTGCTTCGTTCATGTTCTTCAGCATTCCCTCCGAATTACTTGTCTCTGGAGTAGCAGTGCTGGCATCCTCCTTTTCCTTTGCCCTAGCATGAGCTTCACTGATATTATGGGATGAGACATAGTCAAGCCGGAAGTTATCTGTACCGAAACGAAAATTATTTTTATTGCCCGCCTTACTCAACTGTATTTCATGTTTGATACACAAATGGCAGAACATCAGATCTTTTGCACCATCATAACCCAACCAGTCATATTTTCTATCCACATTGCTGGAACCGACGGCTTCACTTTGTCTTTTTGTACTCTTGATCTTTTATTTGTTTGTCTTCATCAGCATGCTTTCTATTAACGTCAGCTGGGTTACTGATGACTTTAATATATTTCCATATTTTCAGACTTGTAGTTAATAAAGTTGTGTCGTGAAATGCTTGATTGTCCCAGTTCTATTAAAAAATGTTCACCCACCAAAAAAGTAAGGATAAATTCAACAGCATCAACCCATACTGTTATTTATTTCCTTTTATTCTTTAGCAACCAGGTAACTCCCATTGGACACAAGACCCATTAACAGGGGTGGCCCAGGAACACAGGGAAGTTAATCAATCAATCAATCAATCAAAATCTTTATTTATTCAGGCGAACATCATTGAGCATAGCTCATTTACAAGATGGACCTGAGTGGTCATAACAAAAAAGGTTACAGAGTGTATACAAAAACATGATATTGAAATAGCACAAATACAAACATTTATGAGTGAGATAGATGTACAATTATTTACATATATACAAGGCAAAGGACAGTAAACCAAAACCTATTAAAGGTGAGAAACAAACAGTCTGGTAGGGATAAGGCTTGGATAATGGGTACATGGGTGGGGTATATATGTTTGAGGTTTGATGTGGAAAGGACCAGAGGAATGATAGAAGAATAGGAGGAGCTTTAGAAGGGGGTGGGGAGAGAGAGGGTGGGGGGTGGGGTGTGGGAGGGACTAGGCCTTGTGGGAAGCAATTGCATGAATCTGGGATTAGGCTGGTGTACAGCTTTTGAAGGATGTAAGGGGGATCCTGTGTTCCATTTTCAATGTCTTTTGGATAGAATTCCAGATAAGTGCCAGGAATAACTGATTGCAGCTCTTCCATACCGGTGCAGGAGATAGGAATCTTCAGCAGGATCAGTTTGTTGATCCTCAAGGTGTAGAGCCTGGATGTGATCTGGTTGAAGCAGTCTGAGATGTAGGAAGGGAGTTTGTTTGTCAGAGCTTTGTAGATCCAGGTAGCAGCATTTTTTCTTCTTCTATGTTGCAGGGATGTCCAGCTGACTGCATTGTAGAGAGAGCAATGATGGGTGCTAGAGGAAGGTCAGTAATGAATCTAATAGCTCTATGATACCGGTGTCTAGTTTGTTTAGATGGGAGAGGGAGCAATGACCATAGAGGAAGTCAGCATAATCAATGAGGGACATGAATGATGCAAGGATTAATCTTTGTTTGGAATCTTTGGTCAGGTAGTGTTTGATTCTATAGAATAGACCAAGTCTTTGTCTTAGCTTTTCAGGAGCTCTTCAACGGGGTAGTATAGTCTAGTTTATTGTCTATCCATACTCCTAGGTATTTGAATTTGTCAACATATTCCAGATTTTCACCAAGGATGGTAGAGAGTGTGTGGAGGGTGAATGATGGGATAGTGGAAGAACAGTTCTTGTGGGCAAAGAACATAGCTTTGGTTTTCTTAGCATTTAGTAATAATTTCTTTTTAATAGGTTATGCTGGAGGAGGGAGAATTGAGACTGTAGGAGCTCACAGGCTTTTGATGGTGAGGGATCGCTCACATAAAGTACAGTGTCATCTGCCAAAAGGTGGATATTAGAAAGAGAGAGATTGGAGTCAATATTGTTGATGTAAATGGCAAAAAGGATGGGACCCAGGATGGAGCCTTGCAGTACACCTCTTAGGAGTGGCTTAGGGGTAGATAGATCACCATCATTCTTTACCAGTTGTAGCCTTCCAGAGAGATAGCATCTGAACCATTTAATAGAGGTGAGTCAAGGCCTATGGAGTTTAGTGAGGTGATTAGAAGATCATGATCCACAGTGTCAAAGGCTTTGCTTAGATCCAGAAACACAGCACAGGTATTATTCTTTTTGTCTAGGGCAGTCTGCCAGTCATTTGTGACTTTTGCTAGTGCAGAGATGGTGCTATGCATAGATCTAAACCCAGATTGAGCTGGATTTAGGAGATTGTTGGTATCAAGGTAGGCAGTTAACTGAGAGTTTACCAGCTTCTCAAGCATCTTGGATAGTATTGGTAAGATGGAGATGGGCCTATAATTATTGAGGTCCATGGGATCACCTACCTTAAGTAATGGAAACACTTGAGCTGTTTTCCATATTGAGGATAGTACCAGTGACAAGTGATAGATTGAAGAGGTGGGTGAGGGGCGGTTAAGGCATACAGTGCTACTTTTTAAAGTAGGGATCCAGGAGTCTGCACCTGCACTTTGGTGGTATCTAGTTGGAGTAGGAGGTCTTCTACTTCTTTGAACAATATTGGTTTGAATGAGAATGTGGAAGCAACCTTTTGACTCTCAGTAGATTGTAGGTTTAGAGATGATCTTAATAGGTTTGCAGGAGAGGAGTTGAAAGCCAGGCCAGTTGTAGTGAAATGGTCATTGAAGGCATTCAAGATATTTTGCTTGTCGGTGATTTCAATATTATTTAATTGAATTTTGGATGTGACTTAAGTTAAGTTAAGTTGAGTTAAGTGACTTGTTTATGGTCAACACAATATGCAAGTAGAGGTTGTGTGAATTTAAACCCAGATCTGCTGGATGTACAAAGCCCATTCACAACCTGTTGCTCTCTCTCTGTTAAACATGCTCCAGTTTTCCTTTCCATGACAGCCATGTATTCTAATATACTTTGACCACCTTTTTGATAATTGAACTATCAGTACTTGTGGTATCCTCAATACTACATTGTGTTCCCTTTACCTCATCAGCTACTGCTGTTTCTTTTCAAATGTCTAAGACATCACATTCCACAAGTTCAGACACGCAATTCCATGCTATTTATTCCAATAGTCGGCAAAGATGTAGCTAATATCATGGAATGTTGAGGTTGGTAGTATAAAAAATTACAGCTGCAGCTGCTGAGGGTTTAGGAGAGAAATAATCAACACAGTGATAAAGGCAATAAAAATGTGAAAACTAGTTTGAAAAAGTGGGTCTAAAACATATGAGAATATAGGAAAAACAAAAAGGAACCCATTACAGCATATAAAGGTGTAAAAACTGTTTCCTATCATGGCAATAAATGACCCTACTCAAAATTCAGAGTTTAAAAAATTAGGTTGATTTACTGCTAATGGTCTTAATGGCCATACTTTATACCTCCTAGACAGACTGGTTTTACAAACAGAGGCCTGTGACTAGTGACATCAAAACTTTTTTGTAACCTGGGCATGCATGCAACTGTGAATGATTTGATACTATCAGTTTTAATACTATCTGAGCACTCAAAATGGCCCAAAAACTGGACTACATTAAATCAAAGCCGGATGACCAGATAAAGACCCTGAAAACTGGATTATCCGGTCTACAACTGGACAGGAGGCAACCCTAGAACTGTGCTGCTCCTGGACACAGTCATAAATCTGCCTGCCGTGAGTACTGAGCTAAACAAGGAAAGGAAAAGGAAAAGGAGAAAGGATCTTTACCAGCAAAAAATAAAAGCAGTAGTTGGTATAAAATGAAACAGTTTGTAAATGCACTACACACAGACATTTTTTTTCATTTCACTAATGCTAAGGCAGCACATAGTTAAACCTCTATGAAAAGGACCTGGCTTTAAATTAAATAACAGTTACTGTATATTTATTTGTTGGTTTATTTATTTGATACCCGGGTTGAGAATGGAACTGCAGCTTTCCACAGGAGGAATTGCACTAGCCCAGCCAGGCAAGTAACAGAGATTCTGCACTAGCCCGCAGCAATCTGCACTAGTACCTGGGCTAGTAAATGAATGTAAAGGTTGACCCCTGCCCTATCATATTGATATTCCTGCATATGTTGTTTTAAGGTATCTATCTGTGATGTGTAATCATGTCTGGAAGTATTAGCCATGGAAAAAAAATATTGTAACTGTTGGCGTAATTTAAGATAATGAAGAAACTTCACATTCTCCCCAGATTTACCCAGGTTCATAAGCAAAACCTCAAGGTCTGCCTTAGAATCCTTCCACCAGTCACCTAAATCATCATACAAGAAGGAGACAGAGAGCCTGGCAAGCAACAATTCCTTAATTTTAGACAGCACAATAGGGTTAACCAAAACAGAGGAATTCAATTTCCCATGAGGCATATGTGGTGATCGTAATGGTGTTTTCGAAAAAATACACTGCAAAAACAAGTGATCGGAAAATGCCACTGAAGCAGTCTGACCAAATGAGGGAAGATTATTTGAAAGAAACATATAATCGAAGGTAGAGGTATATTTATTACGCCTATAGGTAAACCTAGGTCCACTTATTTGATTATGCCTACTGTCCACGAGACCTGCCATATCTACCAGTTGCCTCAGGGCATTTGAATCACAATACATTTTCTTCCCTTGCCCTACGGGACCTCTAGTCTAAGATTTCAATTTGCAATTAAAGTCCCCACATAGAAAAATGTTATAGGAGGTAAGCAAAAAAAGGCCAGAACCGCAAAGGAGTTACTAGACTAAGCATCTACAAGGGCAGGAGCTACAGTGGGCTTAATATTTCGGATTGATCGTTGAACCGGCACAAGCACTAAAGGTGCAGGGAGTGGGTCAGGGTCATCCATCACTTGTTGGTCTGTATAACACACCAGTGACAACGGGGGGTACAGGAAGGGGGGGGGTCCTCATGCTTAGGAGATCCATCCTGTAATGGGATAGGAAGGGAAGGCTGTGCTTTGATAGGACCTGGATCAGGTTCAGATCGATCCTTATCAGGGCAACAAACCGAATCCTGTGCCTGTTGGATTAAGAGGTCTGGGCTAATACAAGAGGCCTTGTTCTTGGCTGCCCAAGAGCATTCAGTGAAGACATACCCTGTGTCTTCGCAGAGGTCGCATCTAGTAAGATTAACACATTGGAACGCGATGTGACCTATTTCCCCACAGTTGTCACATCTCGGTTTGTCGCAAGAACTGGATAAATGGGTTCGAGACCCGCACCAATAGCATGCCCTGGGCTGCCTTGCATAAAAACTGAATCCACCTATCACACCCCAACATAAAAGAGTTGGGAATATGTTCTATTCCTGTCTCAGTCTGTCTAAGTTTCACTTCATATTGCCACCCCCAGTCCAAAACTGTTCAGTATCAAGAATAGCCTCAGGGGGACTCAACACATCACATTTGAGGGACAACCAATAAGTAATATCATCCACGTGGACCCCCTCATTCTGAAACATAACTGTAACAAATTTTATCAAGGGCTTAGATAAAGGAATAACCAAGAAGGGGGTCCACATGGGAGAAAACTTAACTTGGTTGTACCGTTCCCAAAAAAGATCTAGTGCATAAACAGAGTGGAAACTGACATCTAAATGATCTTCTCCTGAAATATTTATAAAAGCAAAGACCTCTCTCGGGGAGAAGTGTAAAGATTCTTTTAACAGAAATCTACCCACATGGTGCCTTTCAGGCCTAACTTCCAGGCCACCTTTATAACAAATCCACACTGCATTCCTCCGCGGTGCAGCTTCCTTTTTAATCTTTGAAAACAAATCAGACAATAAAGGTTTTTGTAAATCAGAAGGTCTCTGAGTCATAATTGTAATGGGAGAAGATAGATCAGTTTCCCTATCGGTGGGAAAGTCAGGGACTGCCCTGATAGCCGGGCCAGAAATAGTTGGGCCATCTCCTTGTTGTTGGAAATCATGAAGTACCCCAGGATGATCCGGACCCGACGGGGGGCAGATTTGCAAGATTTTTCCTTCCTGTGGGCTGCCATTCAGGTGTATTCTACAGCAATTCAATTTAGTGTCCCAATCTGGAGTGGGAAGCCACGTCCCCTTGATTAGTTTGTGTCCAGCCTATCTCACTCAAAGCCTTCTGTGATGACCAGGGCTCCATGGAAGAAACTACAGTAGCTAAATCAGGAGATGTGGACTGCAAGTCCATAACAGTAGGCTGCAGCGTTGGTGCCTTGCCATGAGAAGAATTAGACATAACATTTCTGATAAAGCAGGAGATGTCCACAAATGTCTATTCGCCAGTGTAATGGCAGTACGTCTGTCCTTCTTCTCCTCCCCCCTCCCCACTTGAGGTGTCAAGCCTTGCTTGGAGAAGGAGAATTCAGTAACTCCTTCCTGCATCGCCAGGACAGTTTGGAAAATCAAGGTGGCCCCTGGGACCCCCCCCCTTGTATATCAGAGTCGGGTGAAACACCGTGAAAAACAAACCCTGAGGCTCTAGATAGCATAGTAGTACCAGGGGGAAGAACTGCATCAGTTTTAACATGTTCACTATCGACCACTCGGCTAGGGCCCTGAGACAGATCACTTCTATCACAGGTTAAGGAAGCAACTTTCACCGAGGAAGCAACCTTCCTCTCAGGCTGTAGACACAAACACTTTTCTGTTCCAGAACTGACAGCCTCGGATAGTAATGCAGCCCCACAGGTTTGACAGCCGCCTTCCCCATCCTGAGTAATGCTAATTTCTCTTTCAAATGCTCCATTTCCCTTGTAGTGAACTCCAACTCTTTTTGGATCTTTAAACAGAGTGCCTCCTCTGAGGGAAGGGCACTCGTTTCCACAGATAGTTCCTCCTGATTTACTCCCATCTTGCTCAGATCCTTGGTAGATAAAAACATTTCAACATCTTCATGCAGAATGTTATCCAGATCTTGCACGTGAGGTACGATGGTATCCGTGAACTGAAGGCTAGAACACTGAAACCACTCCTCCTCCTACTCAAGGACTTCCATCTCCTCTGGAGCTCTACTTGAAGTGGCCAGAGCTCTCAGATAGCTGCTTCCCCACAGCACAGTAGGGGAATTTCCCCAGTTCCCTGGCCAAATTTCCCTCCAATTCACGAAATACACCACCAACAGTTTAATCTGGTTCATGGTCAGTTGGTATTCATCTGTATTCCCCTCCTCCAGGTCGTGCCTGAAAATAGGCAGAATTTGTCTAGTGCACTTACCTGGTCAACAAAACTAAATAAATACTCTTCTGTGAAGGTTCGTGTGGCAGCCATTTCGGCCTACCACATCCCATTCGGAGATGGGGCGTTTGTCCAACTTTTGAAGTCTCCAAGATTTTTCTGAGAGTGGTCCTGCATTTAAGACCCCCAATTCACAATCCTGCTCCTCCTTGGGACCTAAATTTTATCCTGGAAAAGATCACTCTGCCCTCCTTCGAACCTACAGCTGATGCAGAATTAAAGTTTCTTTCTTGGAAGACATGGTTTCTGGTGGCCTTTACCTCGGCCCAGAGGATTTCCGAGCTGCAAGCCCATATGTGCAAAATTCCATATCTGATTTTTCACAAAGAAAAGGTGGCCATGCGTACCAGTCCCAAGTTTCTTCCAAAAGTGGTGGCTGAATCTACTCTGAATCAATCCATTGAGCTCCCAGCCTTCTTCACGGAGCGCTCCAATCATGGTGAGTACCTTCTGCTTACATAGGATTCTGACATACTACACCAATAGGACTAAGGATCTCAGTAAAACAGACCAACTCTTTGTTTTCTTCACTCACAAAAGAGAAGGCAATCCTGTTTCTAAACAGTGCCTTTCCAAGTGGTTAGCGAACTGCATCACTTTCTGTTATAGCAAGTATCACAAAACCCTACCGGGTCAAGTCAGAGGTCAGTCCACCGGGGGGTGCCTGCCTTCAGAATGTGTCGGTGGCTAAATCTGTGCAGCCACAACTTGGACTTCTGTCCACACCTTTACAGAACATTACAGTTTGGACATTGCCTCTCGCCGCAGAGCAGACTTCAGATTGACTGTTCTACAGGGACTCCTTTCATGATCCCTGGTTAGACTTTCAGCCTTTGTGGATGATGTGTTCTCCTCCCCTTTTTTCTTATTGTTCTAGACTGCTTAGGACTCAGTCCTACTTGTGAATGCCTACTGCAAGAGCCCTCTCGAAGTAAGATAGCACAGTTATGTCAGAACTTACCGTAACAGTAGATCGAGAGAGACTCTTGCAGTAGGTATTACCTTTCCTCCCTCTGTCCCCCTCAATTTCTTCCTTTCAGATATGGGGGCATATCCTCTTCTCTCCTGTTAGACCTTTGGCTCTTGGTGAGAAAGAACTGGAGGGCAGGAGCCTGGGACTGCCCCTTTATACCAACGTCAGCTGACATCGGTCACCTGAGATGGGGGCAGTCCCCACCAGAGACTTCTAGATAGAGATTTTTCCGTGGGGTCCTGATGCCTGGCAGCTTAGTCCTACTTGTGAATTCTTACCTCAAGAGCCTCTCTCGAAGATCTACTGTTATGGTAAGTTCTTATGTAACTGTACTTTTTCTGTTATCAGCACTTTGTAGCTTTGTTATTATTGTTTTATTTGAACTGGACGCTTGTGAAAATGGGCAGTTTTTGCTTACATGCCTTTCCAGTGTAACAAATAAAATAAAATGGTAAAATAATTTAATGATCATACAGTGGAATTGGCAAGGTATAATACTGTCAGGAGCTTATAATGGCAGGGAAGCCACTATCATAACTATTGCAAACAGGCCACAAAAAGAGCAGTATAAAAGAGTAATTCAAACCTCAAAATAGCCAGAACTTTACATAAACTAATGACACCTTAATTGACATACAGTTCTTACAACTTACCCAGCATACTGATCAAACAGTTCCTCTAACAAATCTGGTTCAGTTCCTTCCTTCCTTCCTTTGAATTCATTTGTAAATTTTCCAGCATCCTTAAGACCACTAAAGCTGTATGAATTGCTTTCAGACATAACTGTAGTTTAGCTAGATACAAAAGTTAATGGGTGATTTTCAGATCCCTCAGCATGCAGCAGACGCCATCGAATTACATTCAGTGTAGTGACACTTAGGGGCTTCCAGAACAGGTGATGTTAGCAGACTCTGTTTTACATTCTTGCTCAAACTAGATATGTATCTTTTTTTTATATTTTCTTTTTATTCAAGGATGTGATATACATGAAATACAGTCATTATCTTGAGATCTACAATCATTGGTGGTATGAGTTGATACAGTATATCCAGAGCAATAAAAATCATTATAATTTTACCAGTGTCTTTGCGTTTTCATTTTATATCGACTGAGGTTATTAGCAAGGACATAGACAGGATGGAGGCAGTTCAGAGGAGGGTAACTAAAGTGGTGCAGGGTCTGCAAGAGAAGCCATATGAGGAGCGACTAAAGGAGCTTAATATGTATACCCTTGAGGAAAGGGGGGGACGTGATTGAAATGTTTAAGTACCTCAGTGGAATCAACAGGGTCCAAGAGGGTAGCATCTTTCAGAAAAAGAGATGTGCAAGAACAAGGGGACACAATTCGAAGATAGAGGGGGGACGGCTCAGGGGCAATGTGAGGAAGTATTTTTTCACAGAGAGGGTGGCGGACACATGGAACAGCCTTCTTGAGGAGATTGTGGGGTCTAAAACTGTGGGAGAATTCAAGAATGCATGGGACAGACATAAGGTAATTTTTGTGGGGGTTAGGAAGAAATAGGCTGCTGGTTAAATAGGATCTGCAGCTTATCCTCTAGGTAGGGAAATGGGCAGACTAGGTGGGCCAAGAGGTCCTTATCTGCCATCAAAGTCTGTGTTGCTATGTTAGCATGATAGTGGATTCACTTCATCATATAATTATATCTTTTTTTTTGTTTTGGTTCCTTCTAGGAAAGTTGAAAATTTATAAATCACCCAGATGTGATGACAACATTCTAGAAACCTTATGAGGGTCTTTATCTCTCCCGATAGAACATATATTGCTATAGTGTGGAGAGGCTCAGGGGACAAAATCCGGGTCGCGAGCAGTCAAGTACAAAACCCAAGGTCTCCAGGAGATTTCAAATGCCTGGTATTTACCATGGGGCCTGGATGTAAGAGATTCCATATTATAAATATCCAGGACCACCCCCCTCCAGTCTTTCAATGTGGGAATAACTGCGGTTCTCCATCACCTAGTGATCGCCTTCTTTGCAGCTAAAATATATATGGGTAACAGGGTACACTGCCATGGGGGTCTGTGAGGAGGAAATATAGCCAAAAGTATCGAGTTGGCCGAAAACTCGACTGGCTCACCCAAACAGTCTGATACCTCCTGTTGGAGCATACACCAAAAAGGAGTTAATTGAGGACATGTCCAGAATATATGACTCTGGTCAGCATATGTACATGCACAATTCCTCCAACATCTGCCAAAGCTGGATGGAAGATATTTTGCTAGGATAGCTGGGGAACGAAAAAAGTGACTACAGCACTTCCAGGCAAATTCTCGCCATTTCATGGAATGTGTTACTTTACAAGCTAAGGGAGATGCCCATAACCAGTCCTGGTCTGCTATATCTTCAGCTAAATCCTTACACCAGCTAGTAAGAATAGTGAATGAGGAATCACCCATCCCTTCTCTGAGAATTTTATAAATGTTACCCACTTGATGTCCCCATATATGACCATTTATATGGTCTTCTGTGTATGTCCAAGCCAAGGGAATAGGTTCAGGTAATTTTGTTTCCACTTCTCTCTGTCTTAAAATATAATTTTTAACCTGGATATACCTGTAAATGTCTGTTTCCGTTAAGCCATAGGTCACCTTTAAAGTTTCAAAAGGGACAATGCCCGTGTGACATAGGAATTGTCTAAAAAAATTGAAGGCCCAATCTTCTCCAAATTGCAAACTTATGATCTATGGTAGATGGGAGAAACCTATCATCCCCTGAAATTTGCGTATAAAAGAAAAAAAGTGTTCTAAAAGCCTTTTGTGTTTTTAACTTATACCATAGTTTCAGAATTTGTGCCGTAAAGGGAGTAGTAAAGTCTCTTACTGGTGCTGTCCTAGATGCCATAGAGAATATTATCTTAGTAATGTCGAGCAAGTCATTAATGACAAATTCTAGCACTTTCCAAGGGGCCTCGTATGTTGAAGCTACCCAAAAAGTTAATATTTTAAAAAAGGAAGCCATGGCATATCATTTCAAATTTGGCTGGTTGGCTCCACCCTTGGGAAGTGGGAGTTGCAATAAAGACATCCTAATTCTAGGGCGTTGGCCATTCCATATAAAATTAGAAATCATTTTATCCCATGATTGAAAAAAAATTTGGATGGGAAAACAGGGACATTTTGAAATAAGTATAAGAGTTTGGGTAGTATAATCATGCGGATTGTCTCAATTCCTTGAAAAAAAACTTAATGGTAGTTTAGACCAGTGAGCAAGTTCTGATTGAATTTTGATTGATAATGGTTCATAATTCAATAGTTCCAGGTTGTTTAAATTCTGAGGTATATGAATTCCCAGATATTTAATTTTAGTTTGATACCATTTTAAAGGATATTTCTTTTTGGGGGTTGGCGACGGAGAAAAATATAATGAAAGGAGGTCTGTCTTAGCTATATTCAATTGAAATCCTGAGACTGCTCCAAAGCTGTCCAAGACTTCCCAAAGCGCCAGGAGAGAGGTTTCCGGGGATATGGTAGAAATCACGGTATCATCTGCGAACAGGAGTACCTTATGTTCTCGTTGGTCCACTGGAATGCCCTCAATCCGAGGATTACTCCATCTTGTTTCGGCCAGGCTTTAATATATAAAGTGAAAAGTAATGGGGACAAAGGGCAGCCCTGTCTCATGCCTCTTTGTATCACAATCGGTTGAGATATGGAGCCATTGACTCGTACAAAGGCTTTAGGGTGGGAGTAAATATTTTTCACACAAGAAAGAAAAACAGTAGGAAAAGGAAATTTTGATAGGGTGGCCCATAAATATTTCCAATTCACCTTGTTGAACGCTTTGTCTGCGTCTGAACTTAGTACTGTGGAGGGGCTCTTTCCTGCATGTACAAATTCCATTAACAACATAATTCGGCGTAAATTATCAAAGGTATTCCTTGATTTTATGAAGCCAGACTGATCTTTATGTATAAGGTATGTCAGTATTGGTTCCATACACCTAGCCCAAATAGCCATAAATATTTTATAATCCACATTTAAAATAGAAATGGGACTATATGATTGAGGGAGGGTGGGGTCTTTGTTGGGTTTCAACAGGGGTGAGAGAACTGCATAATTCCATGACAGAGGTGGAGTCTCACCTTCAGCCACTGCCTGGCATGCTGAAAGAAGGCTGGGAAGTAGCTGTGGTAGAAAGGCCTTGTACCATTCTGGGCTGAAACCGTCTGGACCAGGACACTTAGACGGTTTCAATTTTTTAACCTGTAATAAAATTTCCTCAGGTCTAATTGGGTGCTCCAACTGTTTGGTATGTTGTTTGGTCAATTTTGGAAATGAAAGTTTATCTAGAAAGGCTGTTATAGCCTCCAGTTGATTGTGAGAGTAATCTGGGTCTTTATATAGGGTTTCATAAAAAAGTTGAAAGGCCTGACTGATTTGATTTTCTTTATAAGTGGCTTGATTGGAGGAGTTATTTTTAATTTTTAAAATAGTTGAGGCTCGTTTATTTGCTCTAAGTTTTCTTGCCAAAGCCCTAGCTCCTTTTGCCGCCCCCCTCTAAATTGTACTGTTTTAGATAGTTAAAACTCTGAAAGGTTCTATAGTCTAATATTAGTTGAATCTCTTGTTTTAGACCCCTTATTCTGTGATGGAGAGTTGCATCACCCTCCCTATATAAAAGTTGATATGACTCAAGGAGGTCTGTCAAAAATCTGAGTCTGGCATTCATTTTTTTTTTTTTTTTTAGAGGCATATTCCAGCAGCTCCCCTTAAAGAATCACTTTCAAAGCATCCCACTGAATAGGACAAGAGGTTTCAGGAGAAATATTTTCTTGAATTGTTTGGGGAATTTGTTTCATAAAGTGGTCCCTAAATTCCTGATCGCGAAGAAGGGATGCATTAAACCGCCAGAGTCTGGACTTCTTTTGTTTACCCAGATCTATTTTTAAAATTAATTGGTTGCGGTCTGAAAGTACTCTAGGCTCTATTATAATATCTTGAATTAGTGTAGGATGTTCCACTGTTATAAAAAAATAGTCTAGCCTGGAGTAGGTGCCATGTCTTGCGGAAAAACGTGAATAGCCTGGAGTCGATGGGAAGAGTCTCCGCCATATATCCTCAATGCCTTAATGGGCAAAATTCTCCTTTAGATATTTAGCCGACCCAGAAAGCCTGGTTAAATTATAATTAGAGGAGTCAAGGTGTGGGTGGAACGGGATACTAAAATCCCCCCATGATCAATAGTCCTCTGAGCCTCTCCATCACCTTCTGTACAAATGTTCGTGCCACTAAAAGTGACGACTGAGGTGGAAGATAAACATTAACCAAGGTCACAGTTTGAGAATAAAGCGAGCCTGTGAAAATCACATATCTTCCTTGAGGATCTAAATAGGTATCTTGCATCTCCTATGGAGTTGAAGATGGGATTAAAATTACAGTACCTCTTTTACGTCCCCTAGGATAAGAGGATGCAAGCACTGAATATTTCCCTCCCCAGTGTAGTTTAGAATGCTCCATCTCTGAGAGATGAGACTCCTGCAGAAAGTATAGGTCTGCATTCTGTTTCCCTAAATGTTGCATGATCCTATATCGCTTTACAGGTGAGGGTAGGCCATTCACATTTTGGGAGAAAATTTTTACTGGGGGATTAGCCTTAGTCCCTTAAAGAAGGATATATAATTATAAAGGATGGAGGAATTGGATCCCAAACAGGAGAAATCTTGAAAAAAAATTTTTGTTATTATTTGCTGATCTAACCCCAGCGGTCTTTTTAGGCCAAACTCAGCTGTGCCAGAGAGAATGGCATTGTTAAGCATGTCCGTCCTGTTGGGAGCAACTCCTCCGTCCATATATGGGGAACCATCTGCATTAGGGAAAAAAAAATCTGTCACCATCCATTTTTAGACTTAATAAAACTAGAGAGTTACCATATAACGTAACTAGAACAATAACATTAAAAAACAAAAATTCTCCTAGGGAAGAACTATTTACAAATGGTCTTCCATGGTAGGAGGAGATTTGCCTATCTCCAATCTGGGTTCTGAGGAGAGAAAACTTTTTCTAGGTAAGTGGGAAATGATCCACGAAATGTGCGTCTCCACCAACTCAAGAGGGATACTCCCTCTCTAGGAATTAGGTCCTGTAAGGACTCATTCCAGAAATGGTGGAATATAAGTTTAGAAATGGCTTCAAACCATAAGGAAACCCTCCAAATAACAGAGGAGAGCTCCCCGCACATCGAGCCCATGAGTCAAGCCTCGTAAAAAAAAAAAAAAAAAAAAAGGGGAGGAATCATAATTTTCCTCTTTAGTTATATCCAGAGGAAATATAAAATAATGGCCCTTGTAGTAGTATGTTCAGCCAAGTTCGTCATAACAAAACATATAATCCCCGAGGGGGATAATGTCTATGAAAATATTTCAAAGTCTTTTCAAGGATCCAAAAGGGTGGGACGGTTCAACCTACAGTCTCTTTGTTGGCTAAGGAATTTAAATTAGAGAGAAAGGGAGTGAAACTACCCACAGGTTCTAATCAAAATTCTGTGTCCATGTAGGTGAAATGACCCTTCATAATTCCAGTCCACTATTATATTTTACAATTCCCTTTATCTTCTCTTGTTCTTCTTCTCTTCCCCTTTTCTTCTTGTCCCTTTCCCTTCCCCTTTCCCTTTCTTCTTTCCTCCCGTTTATTTCCCTTTCATTTTCATTGTTGATCAGAAGGCCCAACTTGTTCTCGATGTCGAGGCTCACTTATAGCTTGCAAGAATAAGTCCTGAACAGAAGGGGCCTAAACCAGGGAATTAGGTCTGAGGAGGGAAATATGGGGGGAACTAACAGAACGACCCATGGCCAGTGAAGGGAAAGCTGACCGTTCCATAGGGCATATATAGTAGCCTTATGATACATATGTTTTATTTGCAGGCATAGTGTTTCCCTTAAGAAACTGAAAGTCGCTCTCAACCCTCTAACTCACCAACAGGCCTATCCATCAGCACACACCCCCAAGCCCCTCTCGGTATAGCAGCAAAAACTAAAGGTTTTTTCACAATGTACTTGGCCTCAAATTGGATGCAGAGTTGGGTTCCTAAGAAATTTCACTTTGTTCACTAATTTCTGAATCCTTTGGTCTCCTTTATTTGGTTGATCAAGATCCTGAGGTTCGTATACCACTGAGGGCTGTCCGGTCTTTGGTATTGTTTTGAAATCTTTGTTTGATACTATCCCTCTTTAGAGTAGATCTGATATAGCCTCTGAAGCTGAATTATGTGTAGTAGGGATGTTGGGTAGAAGAATCACCAACTTTGTCAGGTGGGGGTGCGAAATTTCAGGTTCTTTGCTCTCAGAATAGGGAACAAGGGTGAATAGTCCCTTCTGGAATGCTGAGTGGCTGGAGCATAATCGTTATCAAATAAAATACGGTGTTCACCCAGCAGGACTTTTTGTTTGCGCCATGCTTTAATCAAGATCTGATCTTTTTGTATAAAGCTGCCAAATCTGATTACAAAAGATCTCGGTCTAGTGTTGGGTTTAGAGGGGCGAGGCCCTAGTGTGTGATGAGCCCTCTCGATATCAGTCTAGAATTCAGGGCCCAAGTCCAGGGTTAGGCATTAGAAGTAATCCGCGAAGGCGTTGGGGTCATTGCCCTCTTCCCCCTCAGGTAGCCCGTACAACCTGATGTTTTTTCGGCACTCCCTATTTTCCGTGTCCTCTTGTCTCATAGCTAAGTTTAGCTGTTCCTCAGCTAGGGAGAAAACTACTTGTTCCAACTCTGAAATTTTAGCAGTGTTATCTGAGATCTGTATATCAGCCTCGTTAACCCTCGTCTGCAATTCCCCCAGATCTGTGCGTATATCTCTCCGTGTATCTCACATTTCGGATTTGAATTCTGAGATAGCGGAGAGGATGGCCTCTGAAGGTAGGTTTTCCATAGATGCTGACCTTTTCTTTTCACTTCTCTTGCCCCGTTTTCTATCTAGCTGGGGAGCTGAATGGGAAGAAGCATCGCTATCAAGCAGGCCACCATCATCATTCTTGGGGAGATTTTGCAGCATTTGGAAACAATTTCTTTCCTGGCGTGCCATTTCACCTGAGGCTTGGATATTTGATTGTAACATCTCTCCCACGTTGTCTTTTGTTTAGAGAATCTGATTTCAAGTTTGTTTTAGTTGAAATGTGGGAGAGGACTTGATTTTTTTTTTATCAGTGGTGTAGGGGAGCGCGATCTCCGTGTGCTCACGCCGCCATGATTCCACCGGAAGACACCTAGATATGTATCTTGAAGAAAATGGATAATTAGGTAGTCCCACTGAGTCTGTGGGGGACTGATGGACTGCTGGTCAGTTTGTCTAAATTTGTATGTTTTTATAGTGCAGTACACCTTCTGATTCTAGATGCAGAGCAGCTGAATACCATTACTGCACAAATTGTCTTGGGCCATCACCTTGCATTCCTTCTGGCATGCCCATCATTTGCATGTTACATTCACAGGCTTGATTTTCCAGCTGCTTTTATCATTGCTTAAGCAGACCATTTTCTTGTAGCAGTTTTGATAAAGTGTATAGTGCTTTCCTAGAGGTGCTTTCCACTTGCTGTGCTGAGGATTGTAATACTGTTGGTCAATCCTGAACTCATCCTTCATGCTGGAGTGTCTAATTTTCTGTCTGTGCACTGGACTGCGCAGTATAGTTGTGTCAAAGTATATTTCCCAGTAACTAAAGTCTCTTCAGAAGTTGGCATATTAGTCCGGTCCAGGGGCCTCACTCTGCTGCGTGGATTTTTCTGAGTCAGAGGTCTGGGGAGAAAAGGTCATTAGAGAATTTAAGGTTCTCTGTCTTGCTTTTTGACACTGTACTAGATGTAGCTGTGTGGATTATTCCGACTGAGAAGTCCAGGAACATACGATCATTAATGCCGTTCAAGGCTCTCTGTCTTGCTGTTTGACATTGCACTAGATATAGCCATAAAACACATGCAAAATAAAAAGTCAACCTGAGAAGCCAAATAAATTATATTAATAAATACAGAGTTCCACCGGGAGTTCAGAAAACATATACCTGTCCCCTTTAGATAGTAGCAATATTTTATTGCAGCCATATCACTGGCTGATGTTTTCCAAGACTGTCATTCTAAAATACAGTAACATTGTGCTGACTGAAATTTACTGCTGGACAGCACTCCCCTATGATGTGTGTTTATATGTTTTTGAGACACTTCTAAACACAGACTTACCTTGATGTACATTTCTATGCAGAATGTTTGGTGTTTATACTTGGAACTATTTTAAACCTTTTTATTGCCTTCAGTATCTTAAGGAAGGAGTGTCCTATCCCATTTGAATATCTAGCAAGACTATCATAGTGCACATTCCTTTTCTATAAAGCTACAAGACACAAACAAGAATGTGATTATGGAGCACTGTAACCACAAAAAGAGTCCAGTCGCTCCGTACACAGTTGGTGACAGGATAAATATGGAGTTCAGAGAGGCACCTCATTGTTCTCCCAATGAAAAGATGTGCGACCCCATTATACATAACAAAATGACATGTAAAACATGGGAGTGGTGCTTGGAACTAATTCTATCCACTTAGTAACTGTTCCTTATGACTTTTTATGGGTATTGTCACTGCAACCCATTTGGAAGGCCAGGAAAGTTGCGTGTGAGGCCATCTGTGCATAGTATGGTGCCACAACATAGGTTGAGGGTGGTAAAAGGACCAGAGGAAAAAAAGGAGGAAAACTCTGGCCATCATCTATCCGAATGATTTCCCTATTACACCTGAGGTCCATGTCATTGAGCCTGCCACCTGACAAGATCCTGCACCGTCGGGGAGTACAGACCTCCTCAGAGCCCACCCATGAGTGGTGAAGCGATGGGTGAACAAACATGGCAGATTAGTGCAGGATGGGGATCGGTGGTTGCTCAGGGCTAGAACTTTCCTTCCACAAAAAATTGCAAAATATGGAAATATTCTGCAGTTCACAAAGTTGGCTATTTGTGATGTTTTTCCCCGTGTCTTGAGAGCTTGTCCAATGTCATGATGATTTAATGCTTGGTGGCAAATATGTATCTATTTCTTTCTGTAAGAGAAAGAAAAAGAGTTAAACAAGGGTGTATTTTAGCAAATTCTCTCTGTAATGTTTATATAAACCCACTGTTGAAGTCATTAAATCTAATCTATCTGAATTTCATAACCTCAGAATAGGGAACACTTGTTTCAACTTCCCAACTTGGCCTTAAAAGGAAATTACTGGTATGTTAAAAGATGTGCATAGAAAGGAAAATGGAAATTAACATTCAGAAAACTAAAGTAATGATCTTCAGTCACCAAAAAATATCATCTTAAGTTTAAAATGGGTACATAGAATTTGGAATTTGTGCAACAATATGATTATTTGAGAATAAGATACTCAAATAATAACTTGATGAAAAAATTACAGTTGGGTTAAGCAGGATTTAACCAGAACAATAACGGCAGTTCATGCATTTAATTATAATTATTTATTTTTATTTATTTAGTTTTTGTTGACCGGGTAAGTGCACTAGACAAATTCTGCCTATTTTCAGGCACGACCCGGGGGAGGGGGATGCAGATGAATGCCAACTGACCATGAACCAGATGAAACTGATGGTGGTATTTTTAGTGAATGAGGGAAATTTGGCCAGGACACCGGGGAAATTCCCCTACTCTTTTCGATAAGTGCCATGGGATCTTTAACATCCACCTGAACTACCACCAGTCTAGGCAGATGGGACCTCGGTTTAACGTCTCATCCGAAAGACGGCACCTCAGAAGTGCAGCACCCCTCTCATAATGCACTACAGTGTCAGTACTGGGATATTAACCCAAGTGCCAGATGTGGGAACTGAACCCATGGCCCTCTGATCTCCCGGCTTCAGAGGCGAGTGTGCTACCTACTGAGCCACTGACACTGCATTATAGGGGTATGGATGTACAAGAAGTTACTAGAGTAATAAGGGCAAAGCTGAAGGCACATATTCTGTATGGATATGAAATTTGGGGTGTTCGGTATAGAAAGACCCAATATTGAATGAATTGTATAAGCCTCTAAACAATTTATATCAGGGCATACTAAGAGTCCCCAGATCCATATCCACCTCCTTGGTATTGGTATTGGAATTAGGTATCTGGAAACTTCAGCATTTAATAGATATAAGAATGATTAAATACTGGTTAAAGTTTTTTGTCTTTTTCTAATACCACTTGGGTGAAGCTGGTAACCTGGGAGATGTCATATTTGAGCATGGGCTTAAAGCCCCATTGGATTGTAAGTATTCAGGCTAAATTGAATTCCCTTGGGTTGGGTTATTTGTACTACTTTCCAGCTCTAGAACCAAGAATGTACAACATAGCAAAAGTAGAGCTCCACATAGAAAAGTGTTATGAACAATGGGAGCTGTCAGTCATATCAGGACAATGTGCCCACAAATGGTTAGTGGAAAATAAAGAAGACATTGTCTTTGAACCAAAGATTATACAAAGCCCAGCTGTACCCAGTTTAGGTTTACTAACTGTGGCAGCATGTTGTCTTGAAGGGAGTCCAGGATTGTCTGAAATTTGTAACAGTAATTTCATAAAAGATATATTAAGAATGGGAGCTCAGTTTCACCCTACTGTAAATGCAATAATAACTCAATCAGTAATCTGTATCATGTTATTTTGATCTGTCCAGTATAAGCTGTACATTTATTAAATCTCTTCTACATGATATTGTACGTGAACTAAAGGTAAAGGAGGGAGCACTAATAAAGTACGACAGGAAGAGATTAAAGAGTTTTCCAGCTGGCTGAAACAGTGATGCAGTAAAAAAGGATTCTGTTATGTGGGGGGTTTGGGGGAACTTCTGGGACAGAGGTTCTTCTGATATGATGGGTTGCACCTAACAAATGAGGGTGTTGAGGCAAAAGTTCGATGTCCACGTCAGTCATTCAAACTATGCAAGTGGGAGCAGCAGGCTAGGGAGGCTATCAGTAGAATAGATAGTAACTTGGCTGACACTCCCCCTCATATAGAAACCATGAACAGTGTTTACCAGACCAAATGCACTGGCTCACAGTGGAAGGGCAAGAGCAGCAGGGGCAGGAAATGAGATGTTAAACATCACGCAGATAAAAAGGATGCTGGAGCTAGGGCACAGCCAGATTCATGGAAGGTGGTTTGTCTCAACACTAGGAGCCTGGGAAATAAGATTAGTGACCTGCAAGCGTTGATAGCAGATACTGAGGTTGACATGGTTGCTGTCACTGAGACATAAGTTACAGGGTACAATGAATGGGATCCATCAATCCCAGGATATGCACTCTACAGAAAAGACAGGAAGGTGGCGGGGGGTAGCACTCTATGTTGGGGAGGGCAAAAGGGCAACAGTTAGTGAGAAAGACAGTCACATGGCAGTAGAATCCCTATGGGTTCATCTAACATCAGCTACAGGGAGGAAGTTTCAGTTGGGAGTAATATGCAGGCCTCCAAGCCAGGGGGAGGAGACAGGCACAGAGCTTGCTCATGAAATCAAAAGGATTTATGAAATGGGTAAACACAGTGGTGGTAGGAGACTTGAATTTACCTGACATTGACTGGAATATTCCAGTAGTGAAGTCAACCAGAAGTCAGACAATCCTGGACTCCCTTTAAGACAACATGCTGCCACAGTTAGTAAAAGTTCCAACCAGTTAGGAAGCCATTAGCCAACAGCGACCACAACATTGCATGGTTTGAAATTTCCTCTGGGATTGAAAGATCCTAATCCCTGATGGAGGTGCTAAACTTCAAGGGAGCAAACTTTGTAAAGCTGAGAAAGACAATAAGGAATGGTCTGAATAACATTACAGACATAACAGATGTTGAAGACATTTGGAAGGGAATAAAGGAAGCAGTCCTGGTAGCAACAAAACTCTATCAAAATGGTGAAGAAAAGAAACAGATACAAGAAACCCATTTGGTTCACAGACAGGGTCCAAAGAGCAATCATGAACAAAAGGGAGGCCTTTCACAGATTCAAAAAGCTTCAAAGGGCAAGCGAATGGTTACATTATGTCAGAAAAATAAAAAAGCAAAGAGGGCAGTAAGGGATACCAAGGCAGAAACAGAGCTCTGGATTGCAGAAGGGATGAAATCAGGGGAAAAATTATTTCGATACATACACCAGAAAAAAGAAAAAAGGGTGAGGGATAGCTAAATTGTTAGAAGGGGATAATATGATAGAGGAGGATGTCCAAAAGGTGGAGGTCCTGAACAACTTTTTCTGCTCTGTATTTATCAAAGAGAAAACAGGACCAGTGCCAGAAAGTGGGATGAGGGGCAGCTGCTAGGGGGATCAAGGCAATGGAATCACCAACATTCACCTCAAATAGGGTTAGGGAGGGACTGGCAACCCTCAGGCCAGACAAAGCACAGGGGTCAGATGGTTTACACCCCAAGAGTACTAAAGGAATTGGTGGCCGAGTTGGCTAAACCCTTGGCACACCTGTTCAACAGCTTGCTGAAAACAGGAGTGGTGCCAGGGTACTGGAGGAGGGTAGACTTGGTACTGCTCCACAAGAGAGGGGTTAGAGAGGAGGTGAGGAATTACAGATTGGTAAGCCTCACTTTGGTTGTGGGGAAACTGATGGAGTCCTTAATCAAACAAGACCTCATGCAGTATCTAGAGGAAAATGGGCACCAGGACAATAAACAACATGGATTCATGGCAGAGAGGTCATGCCAGACAAACCTGATTACTTTTTTCAACTGGGTAACAAAGTAAGTTGATAGAGGGCATGCAGTTGACCTTCTGTACTTTGATTTCAGCAAGGCGTTCAACTCGGTGCCACATAGACAACTACTGAAAAAGCTAGAGGACATAGGGGCCACTGAGACATTTGACAGATGGGTGGCCAACAGACACAAGGGCAGGAAGCAATGGGTAGCAATAAATGGGGTGAAATCAAATGAGGGTGAGGTCACAAGTGGAGTCCCTCTGAGATCCGTGCTGGGCCCGGTCCTGTTCAACGTATTTATAAGTGACATCGGGGATGACATCCAGATTGCAAGACTGCCCTTTTCACAGATGTCACCAAGCTGGGAGGGTGGGTAGACAGCCTAGAAGGGATTAGGAACCTACAAAAATTTTAAAAATGATCAAGTCTGTGGCATCTGGAGGTGGTACAAAAAAGGACGAAAAGATGATCTAGGGACTACAGGGACTAGCCTATAAAGAGGGACTTACATCACTGAACATGTACTCACTGGAAGCAAGAAGGGAGAGAGGAGACATGATTGAGACATTTAAGTTCCTGAAAGGCAAAAACAAAGTGCCAGAGTCCGAGGAGCTATTCCATGGGGTCACTTACTCAACGATCCTCAACGAATTGTGGATGCATGGAACGGCCTTCCGGAGGAGGTTGTGGAGTCAAAAACAGTGGTGGAATTCATGCATGCATGGGACAGTCATAAGGCAATTCTAGGGGGTGGGGGTAGGAATAAGTAGGCTGCTGGTTAACTAGAATCTGCAGCTTATCCGTTAGGTAGGGAAATGGGCAGACTGGGTGGGCCAAGCGGTCCTTATCTGCCATCAAAATCTATGTTTCTATGATCGGGGGCATGAATGGAAACTGAGAGGGGGAAACTTCAGGAGGGATCTAAGGAAGCACTTCTTCACAGAAAGAATGGTGGAGCTGGTGAACTGCCTGCTGGCAGAGGTGGTGGGAGTGGGGTCTGTGATGAGCTTCAAGCAGGGGTGGGACAAACACAGGGCTCAGCTAAGAGGTATTACAACAGGTATAAATGGGAAAATCTGGGTGGGGGGTGGATCTCAGGATCTGTATGAGATCCTGGGTTTCACATGGGCAGACTCACTTGATGGACCGTCAGTCTCCTTCTGCCGTCGTTTTCTATGTATCTGACACAGGATTGACAGGGGATGCACAGATAATTATATTTTTTGGGTCCTGGTGACCAGTTTACCACTAGAGATAAGTGATTAATAGCTCTGCTGGGAATGAATGTAGGTAACCAGCCCTGAACTCCCCATTTATCTAGTTTCATATTAGAATTATTGGTATAATATTATTCAAAGCATAGTCTATGGATATTCTCTGTCTCACTACTTTGTGTGTGTTGTTGAACTGATGTTTATAATGTACTGCATTCCTCATCTTTCAACCAGTTATTCTTTCCCTAAAGAGTTGATTCTCTTAAGTGTCACTGGCTTCTACTTAATGCATTTATGAATTGTCATTATCAGATATTACCATTCAAATTGCGATCTCTGAATTGTATTTGTGCTGTTATTTATTTGCATGAATATGTATTTGAATTTTTCTTATGGTAAATTTCATATGTGAATTTTTACAATGCCTTTATTGAGACTAAATAAAAATGAACTCAACAGTGGAATCCTTAAAATTCTAGTACGGTTGCGAGTCGAATTTCATAGTTTTTTTTTTTAATAATTTCATATAATACAAAAATTGCAGTGAGTTTCAGGGTAGGAGAAGAATTCTGCAGAAAGGCAATTCTACCAGTGTTCAGTGGGCAGAATGCAAATTTTACATATCCTACTATATGGTTTAACTTATAGAGCATGTTAATAGAGAAGGCCATGATATTCAAAAGGTATCACTGGTGTGAAGTGGTTTGTGTTGGTGGTAACCCAGGTTTGTGCTGGTGCTCAAGGCTGGGTCATATTCAAAGGCCCAAAGAGTGCCCCTCAAACCCAACAGTACCAAGGGGCTAAAATAATCACTGCGCCTATGCAAACAGGGGTGTCCCCTCATGTATACTGGTGTAGCGGTAAACAGCCTCCCAAATGGCACTGTTTACTGCTGCTGAAAACCACCTCTTAACCGGGTGCTAAACTTGCAACCCCATACCTCCCCAAAGTCAAGGCAGCTATACTGCAGCCATCCACCTCTGTGCCAAGCTGCCCCCCATCTCCCAGTACATGGGAATATTGAAATCCCTGGCATCCAGTGGTTCCCCCCTGATCCCCCAGTATATTTTAATGTGAACTCCCTAGTGTCCAGTGGTTCCCCCTTGATCCCCCAGTATATTTTACTGAGAATTCCCTGGTGTCCAGTGGTTCCCCCTTCCTGAACAGACTCACACCCGCCACCCAATCTGCCCGCTCACATCCCATCCCCCTCACCCCAGTATCCGGCGCTCACAGCTGAGTATGGCAACTGGCACAGCCCTCCTGTCAACTCTATGGATGGCCATGGTATGAGCTGTCATTGAGTGCAAGTACTGTAAAAATGGCTGTTTCTCCAGTACGTTTGCTCACTGACAGCTCACGATGGGCAACCGTGGAGGGGTGTGTGTGCCGGTTGTCATACCCAGCTGAGAGAGTCATACAACAGGTGAGGGGGATTGTGGAGCGATGGGATATGAGCAGACAGGTCGGGTGGGGGGCATGAATCTGTTTGGGAGAACAACTGGATCACCAAGGAGTTCTCAATAAAGTATACTGGGGGTTCGGGGGTAGGGGGAACCACTGAACACCAGGAAATTCTCTATATAAAATGTACTGGGGGTGAGAGGGGAACCACTGGACACCACTGAGTTCTCTACAAAATATATACTAGGGGATCGATGGTGGGGGGAACCACTAGAACACCAGGGCTGTCTTTTCAGGGAGACTGGGCACTAAAGGGCTGCTGTATCCCATGCAAATGAACACATAATAGGCATGCAAATGACCTTTTAGCTCCTTGCATGCCCAATAGGCATATTTGCATGCTTAGGCTGAAAATGGCCCACAGGGGATGCAGTGCTATCCTGTTTTGGGCAGCACTATCCCCTGTGGGCCATATGCAGCCCTGATCCATGTTGGGGCAGAACAGATTCACTTAGTGCTGCGCTGACATGGACCAGTATTCACTGGGATAGCACTCTTTGTTGGTGAGTGCTACCTGTCTGAATGTTGCAGGTGTTGGGGGAAGCCCAAGATCAAGTGCAGCGCAAATGTATTATGAATATCAAGGCCAGGGGGTTCTGCGCTGGTGCCATGTGATGCATAACGGAGGCTTATTTTCATCCTGTCTGTTTTTCAACAGCAAAGGAAACTGGAGGAGTTTGGGAGACCTAAGAAAGACGGTGAAGTCAAAGTCAGTTCTATAATACAGAGAACAAAGCAGGACCGGTGAGTTAATGGTACCTTTCAGGTAGAGTATATAAGACCTGAGAACTTTTTCAAGCAGCACAATTATGTCCTCCACAACATCTGACATGCAATAGTACATAGTGGCATTTTTATATAAAACCAGTAATATATGACAAAAATATTCTGACACTGGTATGGAAGCATTAAACACATAGACACTGCTTACTCACTAGATGAAAAAGTTAGAAATGTTGTTCAGTATAAGTGTATCCATCCACCTATTCAACACATCTAATTTTTCTTGGATAAAAACTCCATTTCATTATGGGGAGAGGTTTAATCTTTTGAAAATTAGTAGAAGTCATTAAAAATATTACCCGACAAGCCAGCCTGGTGGAGCAAGAGGGTTGAGGTGCTGGACACCACACCTCAAGCCACGCCGGCGACCCGGGTTCAGGAGTGAGCTCAGACCACTAGGGATCGGCTGGGGGGGAGAGGGTGAGGAGTCAGGGCTGAGCAGCCGTCAGGCAGTTCTCCTCTCTCCGGGGAAGGATAAGAGGTTTCTCTGACTCTTTGCTGCCACCCAGTGGCAGCTAGGTGGCAGTGCTAGGCTAGGAGGGAGGATGGGACCATCACTGGAGCAATGGGATGCATGCGTACCTCCACACCGGGGTCCCAGGAAGAGGGGAGAAAAATACAAATACCATGTCTCTCCCAGTGCCATAAGGCAGAAGGGGTACTGGGAGAGCACCAGGCTTAGTAAAAAAAAAATAATATATACATATATTTATATATTAATATATTACCTGCATGGAAGAAATGACCTCAGATAAAAATTTAAATTAGTGTAGCCTATGTTGTCATTAGGACTGCCCCATTCAAATATTGTGACTGTCTTCCATCTGTTAGTGTTTGTTTGTTGAGTAAAAATTATAGGACAGGATTTTTTCGGGGGGCGGGGTGACGCTGGTGCAAATCCAGATTTTGAGTTGTGCTTCCATCCTCTGAGATGCAGCAAAATATCCTTACCCTAGCTGGGCCAGATGGATTTACGACAGTTGTCATAATTTGCAGTAGCTTGCATCAAAATGTGACACATGAATCACTTTTTTGATGCAGGGCACCAGAATTTCATGCTGCATGTGGCAGTTGTGCCTGAAAATTCAACTCAGGCAGTCTAACTTATGGGAACAGTTTGCCAGGATGCCATAAAAACTTGCTGCATCTCAGCAGAACAGATTTTTACAGGCCTATTACAGAGGCATTTAAACTGTAAAATGAACTTGCTTCCCTCTCAGTTTTTGCCTCTTTTCCCCCAGGGCCCCACACAAATGGTCATGGTTGCCACAGCTGCACTCTTCCCTTAGCTGGGAGTGTGAGTGAGCAGCTCCTGTCACAGCTAATGCTACTGCTGCTCATGGATTAGTTGGTGGGGAATGCATGAATACCAGGTAGCTGACACCTTCCTTCCCTGGGAGCTGAGTGCCTCCCATCCTCGACATGCATGACCCCCAGCTGGTCTTTGCATGGGATGCTGGGGTTTGCACATGAACTCCCTTCCCTCAGGTGGTAGTGCAATGCTTTGCCACTCTACAATGAACCCAGTGATTTGTTTCTCTCATTATTTGTGTATCCTCCTGCTTTCTGACCAGACGCTGTACCCCCATCACACACCTGTCCCAGGTACTTACCCCATCCTCCATCCTTTATGGCTTGCCCCCATGATAGGGCCTGCTGGGATGTATCCCTATGGATGTCTGGATCCTGTGGAGGAGAGGGCCTGCTCACTGGCGCAGGGTCTGCGAGTGGCTGGCAGTTAACTTGCACAACCTGCATGTTTTTCCTCCATTTCTCCATCTCACAATCCCAGGCAGCTCGCATGTGCTTCGGGGGGAAGGGGGATCGTCATCTGCCTGGAATACATGCAGCATGCCCCTGCTTAGAGAGCAGGCTCTCCGGCCCACCAGCAGGAGTCACTGCAGCATCAGAGTGTGCCGCTTCCCTTCCCTCGGTTGGGATATGCTACCATTAGCAATGCTACCTCCTAATCTGGCCGACTGATCACTGGCTCTCGAGTTCACTCCCAAACCCAGTTCACTGGCACAGAAGCATGATGGGCTTACTTTTGGACATTGGACAGCCTTTGTACCCAATAATTTTGATGTTTTCAGTTGACTTCTGTGAGCTTCCTTAACACATTGGAAGTCCAAACAGTAACAGTGTGTCCAGGAACTGTCATGGTGGTGCTGTTTAAGGCAGTTTAGGACTACACTTGGGGAAAAACTCACAGAAACTGTGCTGTGTTGACAAAAGAAGGAGAATTTATTTAGCTCTAATCGCAGGAGGACTGCAAAGCCCCCAACACTTTGACCTATGCAGGTCTTCATCAGGGAGTGTGTCCTTTCCTGCTCCATGAAAGGACACTCCCCCTGACAAAGATCTACATATGACGAAGTGCCGGAGCTTTTTAGGCCTCCTGTAATTAGAGCCAAATGAATCCTCCTTTATTGGCTACTCAGCACAGTTCCTCTGAGTTCTGTTCTTTCTTAAGTGTAGTTCTCTGGATATGTTAACACACTGGAAGCCTGTTACATTTAATCTGGGTTAAGGAAAGTTATACCTTTTAGGAGAATTATTTACTTTGAGTATCAAAATTATTTATTTTATTCTTTGTAAATAACTGTGGTTAAAAAAAATAAATAAAAGTTACTATTTAACACCAAAAAGTCAGAACATTTGAAGTTCGGGTTACTTGAAGTAGCACCCTAAAGGCCAGGAAACATAAAGCCTATTTTTACATGCTCCTTTAAAACACAGCAAAATTGTTCATTTATAGGCAGGTTTACTTCAGTGTTTTGACAGACCACATTAAACTTAGGCTTCCCTTTAATGTCAAATGTCCTGTCTTTTCTGGCACTAAATAACATCCCTAATTTTCTTAACATTGTTAATTTTACTTTTTTAATAAGTTCTGCACTTCAGAAAAGGTGCTTTAACCCCAGACATAAACATAATCCTAGAGTTTAATAAAATAAAAAAAATAAACAAACATGGTTGAACTGACAAATCCAGCCTTTCACCACACAGCAACAAACACAAAGGCAACACAGTCGTAACTGGTAGCACTGAGGGGTTGCTATGACTTCTTAATAAAGGGGGTATCTGAACCTGGGGGTAGATAAATATAAGCAAAGGTGACCTGAGTCCCCTCTATCTCAGCCTGCACTACCTCACTACATCCCTCTTTATTTTTTATAAACTTTCAGCTCCTGAAACGGAAGGTGCTTGGCAATGAAGATTATGACTCCCCCCATCTTTTGCATTGTTCATACGAGGAAAAGAATACCTTATCATAGCCTCTCCCTTCGAATTATTGAAAAAACTTTTGATCTTTCAACCAGGTTGTTAAACTTGTTTACGTTTATCGAGTAAATGTTTACTTTAGTCCACGTCATCATTGGTTATGTTGTTATAGTGATCCTCAGGCCGGTCTGGGTCTGCCCTATTCACATGTAGTACCTCCGCCCTCCTGCTCCCCTCAAACTTTTGGTCACCTTTCTCCCTGCTCATCCATTTTTTAATATTTTTGTCCCCTGTAGCCCATGCCTTCAGTGCTTTTATGCTGCCATCTTGTCCCATTTAAACCTTTAAGTCATATTTCGATCTGTAACATACCAGCAACAAAAACATTTCAATAACTGTGTACATAACATCAAACACAAACATTTTGGTCTTCCTAGGTAGGGGCCCCCCTGTATCCTAGGCCCTTTGACTCAGGATAGTCTGCTGAGTCCGAAAGTAAGTGTGACTGCTAGGCCACTGCCTCAGATGCTACCACTGTGGTCCCTGGGCAAACTGTGGGTGAAGGAAGTTATTTTTTGGGGGTAGGATAGGATAGGGTCTGATGGTTGGCTACTAAGATAATGGTGATTGCCTCAATGACCATCCCCTATACCAGTCCATAACAGATATGGGGGTTTCCATTAATCTGTTAGGGGCAGGTTAACAGCAGTGTGTTTTATGCAGATTCATCTACAGCAGTGAGGGCCCAGCACAGCTTCCTGCTTAGCTAGTCTTACTCTTCTGTATAATTGCCTACTCAATATGAGGTCAGGGCGACCACCTGTTCTCCCCACGTATACCCAAGAGCCCTCCCGGGTCTCCCATAACTGAGCAGTTTCCCCAGCCCGATAATGGTCCTTGTGCATGGGCCTTGCAGGCTTGGGTATTTTGCTTGTGGAATACAGGGGTATTTACATAACTTGATTCACTTTGCCCTATTTCAATTTGCATAATTCTATACAGTTAAGTCTATGTCACTTTCTGTGACATAGTCAATAACATTGCAACTTGTGGAAGTCCATAATTCTTTTCTCTTTATATATATGTGTGTGTGTTTGTGTGTGTGTGGGGGGGAGCTCTAAGTGGAGCACATCAACACAAACCCTATAGCACTAGCCAGTACTTCATGGTGGTATTAATCTGTGGGTGATTAAACACATGCTGCCCCTTCACCAAATGCGTCATCCCATAACAGCCCATCTGAACATTCTGCACGTATCCATCTACGGAGCATTTATTTCTTTCATAAATTGGATTTACAACCTTTGAATGAAAGACTCATTTACAAAGGCACCTCATCGCAGGGAGGGTAGACAACAATAGACGGTGAAGTACAACATTGGTGGACGATACAGGTGAGATACTATAAAGTGAACATACAAAGCAGTTCCAGTGGTACATAGGAGTGCAGAGGCTTTCAGTTATCTACAAATTCGATCCAACAATTATATCAAATAATGAGGCCCTAGGGAGCGAGTGCCTGGGGGGGACAGTCCAGAGGACTTTGTCTGTGGCAGAGTGCCAGATGAGATGAGATAAGATGAGTTCAGGCTTTGGGGCAGTCAAGAGCACTTACAGTTCCGAGTGCTGGTGAGGTGATTTTAAAAAGGCCGATTTTGGGGATGCTTGTTATATGCAGGGGGAGGGTGTTGTACCAGGAGGGGGGCCCTGTGGTGGAAGGACCTTTGGGCAAGAGAGGTCCTGGTTCTAGGAACCTGGAAGGTGGCCTTGGCTGCATTTCAGGCGGCAACCAACTTGGGGGCTAGTTTTAAGGATGTAGCAACCCCAGGCGGGGAGAGCCCAAGTAGTGATTTTTTGGCTAGTATACAGGTGTGGTAGCGCAGGTGCTCATCGAAGGTGAGTAGGTTAGAGGAGGAGTAGAGCTGGCGTGTGTGCATTCTGCCATGGGCACCAGTCAGGAGCCTGCACGCCTTGTTTATTGAGGTCTGGACTTTGGTGAGGGCAGTGGAGTCAGCTGCAGCATAGACAGGAAGCCCATAGTCAACCAGGGACAGGATGGAGGAGGTAATAGCCAGCCAGAGGGCATTCTGAGGGAGACAGTCTCTGTGGCGGTAGAGGAGTCCAGTCCAGGTGTTCACTGCAGTGGACAGGGTTTTAAGATGGGAGTGGAAAGTGAGTGCTGAGTTGAAGGTGATGCCCAGGTATTTGTATGCTGTCACCTGTTCAATGGGGTGTAGGGTGCTGGGGAGGATGAGGAGGGGGGCATTACTGGCACTGCTCAGGCAGTGAGTGAAGAGCATAGACTTTGTCTTTTTGAGGTTCAAGACTAGACGGTGGTTGAGGAACCATTTTTCAGCCTGGCTGAAGATGAGCTGTAGGGAGTCCTGGAGGGTGACAGGGTCGCAGTGGAAGGTGAAGAGGACTGCGTCGTCGGTGTATAGGAGCATTCTGCCTGAGCAGGAGCTAGGGAGGGTGTTAAGAAAGAAACTGAAAAGAGTAGGGCCCAGAATGGATCCCTGGAGGATGCCAGAGTGGACAGGTAGCGCGGTTGATAGGGTACCATTTATTTTAACCCGTTGGGCTCTGTTATGGAGGTAAGTGGAGAACCAGGCAAGGAGGCCGAATGAGAAACCCAGTTGGTGAAGGGAGTCGAGCAGGAGGGAGCGACGCACAGTGTCAAAGGCCTTAGATAGGTCAATGAACACTGCCCCGGCAACGTCGCCAGAGTCAAGTGCAGAGTGTATGTGGTGTGAGAACTCCAGGAGTGCTGATGTGGTGATGTGTCCAGGACAGAAGCCATATTGTTCTGGACACAGGATGTTGTATTTGGTAAGGTATTCCATGAGTTGGGTGGAGACTATTTTATCCAGGGGTTTAGAGAGTGGAGGGAGGGTGGAGATTGGCCTGTAGTTATTAGGTGCTGTGCAATCTCCATTCTTGTAGATTGGAGTGATTTCGGCTGATCTCCAGGTGTTTGGGAATTGGCCTAGACATAGGGACTGGTTTAGCAGGTCAGTGAGAGGGGTTAGCATGACATCTAGGGTTAGCCGGAGAATCCTAGAGTCAATCGGGCCACACTTGGGGTTGCGGCTGGAGAGGGCTTTTAGCAGGAGGGGTTTGGCTTCATGAGGGGATATGGTACAGAGGAGAAATGGGGGGGTGTTTCAGGGCAGGGAGGATTGAGGTATTGATAGGGTCAAAGAAGTGGACAGGAAGGACTGCGCTGAGGTCAGAGAAAGCCGTTTTGAGGCAGTCAGCAATCTGTAGGGGGTCAGTGGTGATAATGTTATTGACCGCTATCTGAGATGGGGGGGGGGGACTTTCCATTGAGTGCTTTTATATTGTCCCAGAAAGCACGTGCAGAGCCACAGGAGGAGGCCAGGGTAGTTTGATAGTGTTTGGCCTTAGCTTGCCGTATGGCCCATGTTCATTGGTTGTGGGAGGCGTTATAGGCCTGTCTCTTTGCAGGCCTACCCGATTCAACTGCAGTGTGCCATAGATTGTCTCTCTGCTTCAGTTGTTGAATAAGGGAGGGGGAGATCCATGGGACATTTTGTCTTTTGGAGAGAGTGCTGGAAAAGGGGGCAAAGAGTTCACAGGCCTTGCAGAAAGCACTGGTGAGGTAGGCTAGTGCGGTGTCTATATCGGCTGCGAGTGAGATTGGGGGAATAGTCCAGTTGGGCTAGGTGCTGCCTCAATTTACTGAGGTCTCCTGAGCGAAAGCGGTAGCGGGGGGGGGAAGGGTGGCTTGGGATGCAAGCTTCTGCGTGGGAGAGGACCAGTGACAGAGGATAGGGGAGTGGTCACTGAGTGAGTTGGCTAAGATATTCACATCCTTGATTTTGTGGGGGTAGTTGGAGAGAATGACGTCAAGGAGGGAGCTGGTGCCACTTGACTGGTTAAATCTGGTAGGAAGTGTGAATATTTGGGTCAAGTCAGGGGCAGTAAAGGAGTCCTTTATATGTATGGTGGTGGAGCTAAGCCAGTTTATATTGAGGTCCCCTAGGACAATCTGCTCGGTTTTGTGAGGCAGGATGGATTGATAGTCGGTAAGGGAGTGGGCTGCTGGTGCCTGGTTCCGCGGGGTATGTATGAAGTAGTGAGGTAGAGAAAGCCCCTGCTCGGGTCAGGGGAGATTTTTATAGTGATGGCTTGGGCACCATGACTGAGCTTGGGGGCATGGAGAGCATGGCTAAAGAGGGGGTCACGGAGGTATACTGCACATCCTCTCCCACGTTTGCCAACTCTATCATCCCTGAAAATGGTGAAACCAGGAATAGAGACAGCTGAGTCAGGGGCTGATGCATACAGCTACCCTGCATGCAGTGTGGCCGCCATTAAAAATCAAGCTCCTTCATGTTGACTGCACCCCCCTCGGACCCCACAGATACCTGCAGTATGGAGTGCCGAAGTCTTCTGTGTGCTGGAATTCCCTGTTCAGTCTTTAGTTCAATATAGTCCCAAGTCCAGATCACCACCTCAGGGGGATAGGGTCGATTGAGCTTTGTAGATCAGTACTGAATAGGGTATAAGTAAAACTAGCTGTGCCCTATAATCTATACATATGAAGTCCCGATCCAAGTTTTAAAAGTCTTAATATGATTTAATAGAATCCCTAATGGTCTGTAAGGTCCAGTAATTTTCCTCCATTCAATAGTTTGAGAGGATCTTTGTGCAGCAGCTGCTAATTTAATTTGCAGTGTGGCTTCTCCCAGGCCTCGCATGGTCTGCGGATCTTGCAGTCAGGCAATGATGTCCTGCTTAGTTACCTCAGCAGGCTGCTTTTTATTGCTCCAAACGTCAGTCCAGGCCTCGATATTTTTTTGCACTCCAGCCCTGTCCCTCCTTGTTTTTCCCTGCATTAACCCCTTTGCACTAAGGTCCTTCTCTGCTTCCGCGGACGATTCATAAGTAGCTCTTCCATCAGGGAGGAAAATTATGAGAAGGGCTGGGTATGGAGTTTGAAATTTAAGTTGCTGCTTGTGGAGGGCCTGGATGCCCTCCTTTTTCTCATGGTTTGGGGCAGATAACCATTATCAAAAAAAATCCTGTTTCAACCCCACTTCATCTCTTTCATTCTCCAAGCTTTCGCTTGTATGTCCTGCTTTACTTTGTAACATAGGAAGCAGACAATAATCGAGCGGGGTCTTGCTGTTGGTGCTGTAGGTCTGGGGTCTAGGGCTCAGTGGGCCCCCTTGATGCCAGTTTCTTTGTTCTGGTCAAGTTGTAAGACTTGAACCAAAAAGGTCAGGAGGAACACTTCCATATCTTGTCGCTCTGCTCTCTCTGGGATGCCATATATTCTTAAATTCTACCAGCGATCCCAGTTTACGGCATCTTTCTGTCTGTCCTGTACCTTTTAGATGTCCGTCTGCAGGCACTGGATTGCAGACTCTGCCAGGTCCACTTGATGGTCTGTTAGTGTCAACTTCTCATCCACGGCATCCACTCACTTCGTCAGGGATGCCAATTCCATTCCAAGTCTGGTAAGTCTGATGTCTACTTCTCTTGAAAATGCCCTTGATTCTTTTAAAATAGTGTCTAACTCTTTCCCTTTTTGATGTTGTACTTTGGAAGCTGTTCATTGTTCATGCTCAATGAAGGCCACAAAGCTGGACGCACATGAGGCCTCGGAGTCGTCCAGGTCCATTGTGGCTCTCTTGGCATCTGTTTTAAATTCTGCCTTTTTAAATCGGTCAGTTTTCCCCATGTGTACTATTAAGTTGTCCCTGTCGGTTTAAGTTTTCCTTTCAGTTGAAATATGCCTCTTGCAGGGATTTTGGTCAGGACATCGCTGAGGAACTGAAACACTATGCAGCCATTAGTAATGTGAAGTCATTGGAAGTCACAAATATTATTTTTAACCAACGGCTCTTTCACATGGAATGACTTCTGCTTATTTATCACATTCTGTGAAAAATCAGGAAATATCTGGAAAATCTCTCCACAACGAAGGCTTCTATCTAGTCTTGCTTTTCTGAAGATAGCCTCTCAAATCTGAGTAATAATGTGGTTTCACAGATATAAATCTTGGCATCTTTCCTTGATAATTCAGATTCATGGGATCTCTATGAGCTCTGTCTAGCTCCATCTTGTTAAGCGGATACTTTCTGCCTAGAATCTCTGTGAATACTCACTCAAAATACAAGACTGGATCAGGCCCTTCAACCCTGTTGTTGAGGTATAGGTCAGGAAGCACAGGAAGATCAGGAGCGGTTGTAAAATTCACAAGTAGCATTTTATTATCATTATCAATAACCGTAAAATAAAAAATAAAAATTGTTCAGTAATACTATTTACAAAGGCAGTACAAAGTCCTTCATCTGATTCCAAGTTTCAGTCTCTCCCCAGCAAAGATTGCTACTCTTTTTATAACAAGTCTTTGCCTGACAATTAACATCTTCATTCTGAGCTCGTTACGGAGACATCCTGTTTCTCAGAATATGTATCAGTTCTTGTCAGTTTCTTTGCCGAGCAGGCTTGAAAATAGAACAGTGTCCAAAACTGGCCTCCTGCAGACAGCTCTGCAAAAGAGTTTGCAAACAAGCCTGATAGGAGCTCAGACTGCATCTCAATTAGCCCCAAAATCCCAAATAGCTTTTTGCAATCATTTCAACAGTATAACTATACACATTTTCAAACCAAAGGATCCCAATATCACTTACAGTTTCACACAAAGATTCATATATATTTTTATAACTGCAGGTATGCCGGGGGAAGAAAAGACAGAAACAGCAAGTTAAGGGGGAGAGATAGTGAGGGGAAGAGAATTAAGAGACCGTCAGAGTGATCAGTTCTTAGGTCTCACGAGAACCTTTGGTTGCGCAACCAGACAGACAAGAGACATAAAAGGAGAGTTTAGAACAGATTTTTGTGTTTAACTCTTTCTTCATAACAAATGGGACAGGGCCTTATTCAACCCTTTCACAAACCTGTTCAGCTACTTGCGCTATTTTTAAATTTCTCTTTCTGGTCCTCATCTCTAAATCCTCTACTTTATTCTGCAGCCACACCAACTTATTTTTTGTAAAGATTTAAAAATTCTGCCTATTTGCCTTGTCTCATCTTCTGAATTTGAGATTCTCTGCTCCATTTCTTTACTGGATGTAATAGAAATACCAATTTTAGTTGTTAGGTCTGATAATTTGTTGTTCATTTTCTTGAATGATGTCTCTGTATTGGAAAATCTTTGTCTCATCTCTTTCAATGAGGTTTCTTGTTGTTCCTCAAGTTTAGCATCTATTTTGCCTCATTTTTCATTCCCTTTGCACCTGCCATTGTTTTATTACAAATTAATGTACTTTCCCAGAGTATAGAGTTCACTAGAACAGGTCTAATGTGTTCTTATATTTCTTTACTGTTATTCTCACTTTTAAAAGTGGAGGGTGGTTCATAATCCACCCCTTTAGCCTAGTGTGGGCTTCTTATATCTGTTTGCTTTACTTTTGCTGTCCTATTGTCATAAAATAAAGTTTCTCTTATATATTTCACAAATCTAAAATTCTTTGGCATTGACAAGAGACCAATGGATTTCAAAAATAATTCAAAAAAAGGAGAGAAGAGAAAAAAAAAATAATTCCCCTGGCTGTAAACCAGTTTCAGTTCATTCAGTAAAGCATAACTCATTTAGATAACTTATCTCTCGTCATAGTTCTTCCAAGATTTTTAAGTTTCACTAAGCCTTCCAGCTGTTTTCTTAATCTCCATTTGTCAGAGGGAGCACTTTCAGCAACCCCATTCAAGTGTCATAACTTAGAATCATATGGCAACAGAGAGAAAAAAAACAAACAGAAAATGGCAGCACAGAATTAAGCGTACTAGAACTATGCAGGCCACACGACACGCAGGGAGCAAACAATGTCCACCGCACGGAGACACTGCACTGGAACCCCAGTGGCCAGGAACACAAGCCAACATGCAAGCTCCCCTGTCCTGTGTGCTGTGTGTGTTGCTGGGGACATGCTGGCTTGTGCTTCTGGCCCCTCGTATTATACACGGCCATCCACATGGTGGCCATGGTCCATCTGTCCTCCAGTGGTTACCCCGGTGCACTGTCTCCATCACTCAGCATTCTGGTGGGTGCCTGTGCCATTAGATTACCATGGTAGATGTCCAGTGGCCTGCTTCCCCCAGTGGTGGTTGCACCCTGCCCTGTTCCATCTCCCTGCACCCCTGTGCTGTTCCTGTGCATGGGTGCCTGCTGTTGTGAGTTCCAGTGCAGTCTCGCCATGCAGTGGACGTTGTTTGCTCCTTACGTGTCACGTGGCCTGCATTGTTCTGGCATGCTTCATTTTGTGCTGCCAGTATTGATGGTGACACTGTTTTGCCACTTTATTTTGTTCCGCGATGTTACTGAACAGAACCAAATTAAAGAATATAATTCAGGGTTAGGAGCCATTTGGATTAAAAAAAGGTAGAATTCTCCCGGCCATTGCAGGAACAGGGTGCCGGTTCTCTAGACAGTCCCTCTACCTCTCCCCCTTTGTCCCTCCTCACTAGCCTGCCGCAAGCTAATCAACAGTTGAAAATAAGAGGCTCAGTGAGATTTTCCAACCCTCACAGACAACTGCGCATACTACAAGAGACGCAGATTTTATCACTGCACAATCTTCCTCCAACTGTCTCTGCAGCTGCCTGCCTTAACCCTCCCAGTTACCTCAGTGCGTAGCAAACAGTGTTGTCCTCCATTAGCACTGTGCCCTGGCTCGCTCACTCCTCTGGCACCACTCTGCATACAACTGCCCGTGTCCCCACCATTGTTCTCCCTTCTTCCCTCTGAGTCACTTTGTGTGGGTCAAGGCTAATGGTCACTGCTGCAGAACAAAGGGACACAGGGCTTTGCGCAAAACAAACATCCAGACCTCCAATCTCACCATTCCTCCGTGCCTTCACTCTCTAACGCAGCACCAAACTGGTATCACAAACAGGGTGCACAAGTCCCCCTAGTTCCTCCCTCTCTCCTACTCTAATGGAGGGGGACTGGCGCCAAGGCACTAGAGGCAGAATTTGGTTGGTAGCTGCTGAGACTGCACAAAAAAGATGATGCCACCAGCGCAAGTGGCAATTACTTTTTCTCAGAGAGAGCTGTAGTGATAACTCAGGGCAAGGCTCCTAGTATGTCTCTGCTGGGGGGTAGGGGTGAGAAAGGGGTGATGAATCCATGAGACAGACGGTCTAAAACAGAGCGAAGCAAAACAGGGCTCACATCAATTCAAGTTTCAAGTTTTATTGCAGAAAAACAAACTTCATTGAGCAAGCTCATTCACAAGGAGGTCCTGGTATACATATACAAAAATGCTAACAGGAGACATACAGTAATGCGTACAACAGAGATTCAAGTGCTGGCAAGATACATATGAGACAAGTGTACAAGTGTTGTTCAGTGCATTATAATATATCATATCGAGTGGGTCATCATACTCAGGCAACATAGTGCAACTTCAATCCATATAGACCTTGGCCTGTCAAAGACATATACAGTCATAGTGAATGCCAGTTTTACCGACAGTTACAGACGTCTTTTATTTTTCCAGAAATCAACTTTTTGAAGAGACCAACAGAGACTAACTTAGTCAGTTTCAGAGAGGATTGTACTCTGTTCCAGATAACTGGGAAGGCAGTGGAGATAGCACATTTACCAAAGATGGTGCGGGTTTTGGTGACGTCCAGGAAGATAAAATCTGCTTTTCTGAATGTATAGGTACTACTGCAGGTATGGATGATAGAGGTTAGATAGTTCGATAGTTTGTTAAGGAGAAGCTTTAGAGTCCAGGTGCTGACGTGGAGAATACGTCTAGTTGTAAGGGACGTCCAACCTACATCTGAGTAGAGGTCGCAGTGATGTGTCCTATACGGTGAATTCATAATGAAGCGCAGTGCTTGATGGTAGAGGGTATCCAGTTTAGTAAGTTTTGAGGTGGTAGCAGAGTTATAGATAATGTCCCCATAGTCTAATAATGGAAGGAAGGTGGCTTGGATGAGCCTAGTCCTGATCTCGGGTGAGAACAGGGACCTATTTTGGCAAAGGAAGCCTAACCTGATTTTTAGTCTTTTACACAGATCATCAAGGTGTTCAGAGAAGGCTAGCCTGCTGTCTAGCCAGAAACCCAGGAATTTAAATTTATCAGTGACTTCCAAGGGCTTGCCTAAGGAGGTAACTATAAAGTCTTTCTGCAGGGTGGCGAGAATGGGGGGCAGGGAACTAGAGGGAAAGATCATAGCTTTAGTTTTCTTAGTATTTCAGAGGAGTTTGGTGCTAATGAGATTGGATTCAAGTAGAGCAAAGTCGGCTTGGAGGATGTCCCTAACCTTACTCAGTGAGGCGTTAGATGTGTAGAGGACTGTGTCGTCAGCAAAGAAGTGCAATATGGAGTTGGATATATGACTGTCAAGGTTATTAATATATAGCGAGAACAGGATGGGGCCTACGATGGAGCCTTGTGGGACTCCTCTGCTGATTGATAGGGGGGAGGAGAGCAGTCCATCTGCTTTGATTTTTTTTGCAGCCTTCCCGAGAGATAGCTCCTAAACCACTGAATGGTTGGCAGGGTGGCACCTATTTTAGCAAGGCTGGTTTCGATAATGCTGTGGTCTATGGTATTGAAAGCTTTGCTGAGGTCTAAGAAGACAGCTCCTGTGAACTTCTTGGAATCCATAGCAGTGATTCAATGGTCGGTTACTTTAGCCAAGGCAGTGACGGTACTGTGATTAGAACGGAAGCCCAATTGGGCTGGATTCAGAAGTGAATAGGTATCTACGTGGTGCTTTAGTTGAGCGTAAATCAGCTTTTCAAAGACCTTTAATAGGACGGGCAAGATAGAGATGGGTCCATAATTATTTAAGTCACAAGGATCCCCAGACTTAAATAGAGGTAGAATGTGAGCTGATTTCCAGCATGAAGGTACTGTAGAGGAAGAGATAGAGAGGTTGAAGATGTGTACGATTGGGGCCGTAAGGTAGGTGAACCCAAGTTTTAGGAAAAACTGTTCAATTCCATCATCCCCTGCACTTTTCTTGGTATCCAAATTCATAAGAGCTTCTTCCACTTCTTTGAAGTTAAGGGGGGGAGCAGCTGAAAGGGATGGCTTGTTTCGGGAACAGTGGACTTTGTACCGTCTAGGCTATTGACATTTGCAGCATAAGGGTATGAATCAAACGCTTGGCTGGCAGTAACAAAGTGAGAGTTAAATTCTTCAAGGATATGGGTACTGTTTTCCACGGCTTCGCCTTTTATGACTATCTTAGTTGGCAGGGGAGAGGCCACCGGCCGCCCTTCAATGGACTTAAGGGTCTTCCAGATTTTTTGGGGTTACTTTTGGCCTGCTCTAAAGAGGAGATGTAATAGTTGGCTTAGGCAGATCAGATACGTTTAACGCAGGCATTCCTGGCTGCTTTGAACACTTGCCAGTCCGCCAGGCTTTTAGTGTGTCTAGCCTTGGCCCACAGCTTATCACGGTTAGAGAGGGCGGTCTTTAGATCAGCAGAGAACCAAGGGTGGGATATATTTCTAGTTCTAACCTTGATGAATGGAGCGTGCTTGTTTGCTAAAGTGATAAGGTTGTTATTCAGGACCGTAACCGCTTCGTCAGGCATTTTCAAAAGATAAAGGTTTTGCCATCTGACCTGGCTAAGGTCTTTCAGGAAGTTCAATTTGTTGAACTTACAGTATGACCGCTTGGTAATTATCTTAGGCTGGTGATGATTCTTAGTTAGTAGTCTTGTACAGACTACAATGTTATGGTCACTCATATCATTATGAAATATGGTAGAATTAAGTATTTTGTGGGGATGGGTTGATAGAATAAGATCAAGAAGTGAGCTGTTAGCTGGGTTTGTCTTATTAACCCTGGTGGGTTCAGACACTAGTTGGGAAAGACCAAGTTCATCACAGAGAGACTTTAGCTTGTGGGATTTATGTGATAACCAGTCCATGTTGAAATCCCCAAAGATTATAACTTCGGAATTAGCAGCAGATGTTAGCGTTTTTAGGATATTAAAGAGATCTGTTCCACCACTAGTAGGTATGTAGCAGCCTATAATTGTAAGGCATTCCATGGAGGGAAGGTGTAACTTTAAGGAAAGTATTTCATATTCCTTTTGCCTTGAGCTGCATAGGATGTCACTAACTGAGAACTTGGCTTCTGTGTAAATAGCTACCCCCGTCCCCCATCTGCCCTATACAACTTATAGCCCATAAGGGTGACTTGTTGATCCATATTAGTTTTTCTTAGCCAAGTTTTTGTGATAATAATGAGATCAGGCTCTGTATGTAGAGCCCATGCTCGAAGTTGGTCGATTTTCTTAGGCAAGCTTAGGATATTAACTAGCATTAATTTAAGGCCTGGAGCTGAAGCAAATTCAGTAGGTGAGGTGAAAAATGTTGGTGGTCCAGGGTTCAACTCTACGTTTCCTGAGCATAGGAAGAGTATGAATAATAGTTGCTTAAGAGACCTCAGGAGAGACCTGAGTGTTTTATTCCTATTGTCACAATTAACTGTAGTTACTAAAGGCCACCTATTTGTGCTGGTGTGTGCCAACGAGGCATGGTAATTTGAGTGAAGGATAAGGAGTGCTTTAAGAGACATTGGAGAAGGGAGTAAGAGGTGTTGGGGGTGAAAGAAAGCGGAGTATTGTGGCAAAGGGCAGGGCGCTGATAAGGAAAATGTGCTCCAATAAAGGGTAGGGCTAGTCAGGGCTGGAGGGATAAAGTATGGACTAGGTCCATAAGGTACATTAATATGACTGACAGCAGGTAAAAGGCAGAGTAGCAAAATGATACTGTGGGCGCAGTATGCCATAGCTCTAGTGGGAGGAGCCGAGAGGTAACAGATAGAGAGGGTAACTAGTCCTAACTTCATAGGAGAGGGAGCTATGATAGGTCCTAGTGGTGACCAATAGGAAGCTGAGGCACCAGCTGTGGGCGGGACAAGAGAGTATTTAATGGTGGCCTGGGAGGGGGCGGAGGGTGGGAAGAAAAAGCAGAGATCAGGTCTGGGTGGCCTTGGAGCACAAATTCAAGCCGTGGCTGAGAGCCAATCAGGGTTGAATGCAAGGAGGTGCCCAAGTTCCAATTGGTCTAGGAGTGGCTGTACCTTGTGTGTGAGTGGAGTCCGGGCTTGGTGCAGTGGTCAGCGGCTTCAGAAGCGCCGTCCGACCGGGGGTGCCTCGGATCTTTCAGCGAGGGCTGGAGCGCCACTGGAGAGAGAAAGAAAAAGGGCACAATATAAAGGCAGCTAGGGTGGGGGCAGGCAAAAAGATTCGAAGCAGAGGGAGGAGAGAAGAATTAACAAGAAAAAGGAGCTACTTAAATTTGGCACCAAGAAGGCGGCTGTGAGACTCTCTAATGCTGTACTGTTCTTAACAGGGCTGTAATCACTTTTTTAAGTAGGCTTTTCAGTTACATTTCTTATCACCACTAAAATGCAGGCAGAAAATGGTCTTTTAGGCAAGTTATTTTCGTAGCAGAGAAAAGCAGAGATCAGGTCTGGGTGTCCTTGGAGTGCAAATTCAAGCCATGGCTGAGAGCCAATCAGGGCTGAATGCAAGGAGGTGCCCGAGTTCTGATTGGTCTAAGAGTGGCCGTACCTTGTGTGTGAGTGGAGTCTGGGCTTGGTGCAGTGGTCGGTGGCTTCAGGAGCGCTGTCCGACCGGGGGGTGCCTCGGGTCTTTCAGCGAGGGCTGGAGCGCCGCTGGAGGGTGAAAGAAAAAAGGCACAATATAAAGGCAGCTAGGGTGGGGGCAGGCAAAGAGATTCAAAGCAGAGGGAGGAGAGAAGAATTAACAAGACAAATGAGTCTGCAATCCAGAGTAATTACAGCTAACTGCAACTGACCTCAGTTGCAGTACTTGATTCTGACAGTGGCTTCGGGATCTAGCAAGAAGCGATTACAAGTTCACACATCCACTATCACTGAGCAAACTTAATAAATAAGCTGCAGTAGGTTTGAAATTTGGCTTAAAAAAAAAACTATGCTTTCCCTTGAGAAATGGGGATAGCGAACCAGTGGCAGCCATTCTGCAGTGGCCAGATGAGGGTTAACTACAGAGAGCCCAAATAGCATGTCTTACCTCCCCAAAGGATCAAGCCAAACTAAATCTTGGCTTTGGAGGGTGGGAGGAGCATCCTTGTCACATGCAATTTCAGTATACAGTTTCACTAGGTACTGTATCTGTTTCACTAGGCAGTGTATGTGTTTCAGTATATAGTGAATGTGTTTCAATAGATAGTGTATATCTTTTAATATATAGTGTATTTGTTTTAGTATTTAGTGTATGTGGACTTTTTATGATACTGTATTTCAATAGATGGTCTATGTGTTTCAATATATAGTGTGTGTTTCAATACATAGTATACTGTATGTGTTTCACTAGGTATTATATCTGTTTCACTAGGCAGTGTGTGTTTCAGTATACAATGTATATGTTTTAGTATTTCGTGTATGTGGATTTTTCTGTGTATAGTGTATGTATTTTATTAGATAGTGTATATATTTTACTGTATAGTGTATTTGTTTCAGTATGTAGTGTATGTGGAATTTTTTATGATATAGTATACTTATTTCAATAGATAGTGTATGTGTTTCAATATACAGTGTATATGTTTCAATACATAGTGTATATTTTTGCAGTAGATAGTGTATGTGGGTGTTTCAATGTGTGGTATGTATTTCAACTTATAGTGTATTTGTTTCAATAGGTAATGTATGTGTTTCATTATATAGTGTATATGTTTCGGTATATAGTGTATTTGTTTCAGTACATGCTGTAGGTGGAATTTTTTCAGGCTGTAGTGTATGTATTTCAATAGATGATGTATGTATTTCAATATGTATTGTATTTGTTTCACTATATGGTGTATGCAGATTGCTTTTCAATCAGTAGTGTATGTATTACAATATATAGTGTATTGGTTTCAGTAGATAGTGTATGTTGAGTTTTCAGTCTGCAGTGTATGTACCTCAATAGGTAGTATATACATTTCACTAAATAGTGTATTGGTTTCACTAGATAGTGTATGTGGATTTCAGTACATGGTGTATGTATTTCACTATCTATGTAAGCATTTCACTATACAATGTATGTGTTTCACGATATGAAATATACGTTTCAATATATAGTGGATGCATTTCACTATATGGTGTATGTATTTTACTACATAGTGCGTGCAGTTCAGGACATAGTGTATGTGTTTCACTACTTGACATATATATTTCACTATATGATATATTTATTTCAGTATATGATATATGTATTTTAACGCATACTGTATGCATTTAACTATGTATCAGAGATTCTGAATTATGTCCCTAATGGCTTGCTATATGGAACTCCAAGTGAACTTGCCACATCCACTGCAGAGATTCTTTTAAAATTTTGAAAAATGGGGCCAGTTAGATTGAAGGACAGCACAAGTACCCCTTTTTCAAAAATGGATCTAGGGCTGATCCTGGGAACTGTATACTAGTACATTTGACCTCCGGTGTAAGAAAAATATTAGAGACTATTGTTAAGGAGGTATTGGTGGCACATGTAGCTGAGCATGGGATTATAACTCATAGCCACAAGATTGTCTAGTTGGAGGGCTTGTTGAAAGATGTTTTTTTGATGAGGTAACCAGAGAATAGATTGGGGATGCTTAAGACTTAGTATACTTGTGCTGTAGTAAAGATGTTGACAAAGTAAACTATGGGAGAGTGTTACACAAAACTGTAAAATATGAGATGAAAGTTAGGCAATCTGATTGGCAGAGAGCATCGCCTCACTGTCTAGTTATCTGAGCAAGCCCACATAGTTCAGAACTAAATGACTGTTTACACTTCACAAATTCTTCTGTGGCCTATTATATGTAAGCAATAAGACACGATGGGGTGTGCATTAGACAGTTCTAATGCATGGCTAGGGGGGCGTAGTGAGGCACGAGGCCACAGGCCAAGATGCGTCCAGTCCCAGCCGTGCGTGAAACTGTCTAATGCACATCCCTAGAGTGGCTTATTGCGCTTATAAAATAGGCCTGTGTATTCTAAATGGGGGTTCTAGTTTTAGCTATGCATTAGACACATCTAATGCACGGCTAACAACCAATCAGATTGCTTGAAATCATTTGCCCATTTTATAAAAGTGGAATAACACCCTTTCAGGTTGCCAGGCATGCTGATATATACAGACTTCTCAGGTGGTTGAAAGCACTTGGCATATGTCTTGAGCCTCACAGCACACCTGAGGCATTTGTATATTAGAGCACACCTGGACACCTCCGTGGGTGTTATTCCTTAGTTGGTAAGCAGTGAGTGGAAGGGAAACTATTAGTATGGATCAGAAATTGGTTAAGTAACAGGAGGCAGACAGCTGCTGGTTAAAAAGACCACAGATGATGTTTAATGTGGGGAAGTATAAAGCAATGCACCTTGGGGCCAAAATTGGAAACTGGGCTTGCAAATTAAATGGTACACTATTATATGTGGCAGCGCAGGACAAGGACTCTGGGGCGATTATAGTTTATCTTTTATAATTTCCAAACGGGGCTCGGCAGCAGCCAGTAAGGCCAACTAAAAGTTAAGTTCCAAATTAAATTGATAAACAGTATAATAAAGTGGATGGTTATGCTACTATATAGGGCACTGGCTGGACCCCAATTAGGGTGTTATGTGCAATTCTGTGCAACACATTACGACAGGACATAAAGGAGCTGGAAGGAGTACCAGCACTGAGCTATGGAGAAGATTGGGGGCTAGAAAACATGCTATATGAGGTAAGGCTGGAGCACCTGGCATTGTTCTTCTGAGACTAAAGAGTGAGGAATAAATGATTCAAGTATTCAGATCTTGAAAGGGTATACAAAAATAGACCAGAGCAGTCCGTTCAGCAGAATTCAGGATACCAGAACCAGAGGGCAGGAGTTCAGGCTATGGGGAAAGACTGTCAGGAGGGACATACAGAAATATTTTTTTTGCCCAGCGAGTAACAGGGCTGTAGAATGGATTATCAGATGATGTGATTTGTAAATGCGGGTAAAAGAATTGCTGCAGGTGTTGGTTCCTGTCAGGAATAATGTATTCAGTTTTTGTTGAAATAGGAGTAACGTTTCAAGACTGGTCAAGTGGGAAACATGTTGTGCCTCTGTGTCGTCCTGTCTAATCGCCTCCCTCTTTAATTTGATAGGTATTTATTCTTATTTGACAAGGTTGTTATAGTCTGCAAGCGGAAAGGCTATAACTATGAAATGAAGGAGATTATTGAGTTGCACTTATACAAAATGACTGATGATCCCATGAATAACAAAGACATTAAAAAGGTAGGTATACCGGATCTTTTCTCAGTTTTTCCATTTGTGGCTAACAGAGAAGAGCTACACAATCACCTTGAGATGAGAATCTTAGAACACATTAACTATAATTAAGGTGACCACAAACATTTAGACCTTGTGATATAAAAGGTTATCTTCGTCTATTTGTCAGTCTGCAAGACTGATCTGTCAGTTGACATCTTCACAACAGAACTGCACATTAAGAATTATTTAATGGTATTTTTACCTACATAGCAAGTTAACCTGAATTATAAGGCAGACTTTGTCACTAATTTCTGTCCATTGTTATCCTGAGTTAAACTGATCTCACATAAGAGTATTCTGCTGTTTTATTTATACAATTTCTTTTTTCCCCCACGATATACTGTGTGGGAATGGTCATTTCAAAGCATATGATGGCAAATTATTTCATTTTTATTCAGTGTGCTAATACACTGATTTCTTGGTAAAACTTTGTGCAAGCTGAACTAAAAAAAAAAAAAACTGATCCTGAGTTCCAACTGGGTCCTCTTATGTTTTATAGTAATTCATTTTTATCATCCCTTTCAACAAGATATTTTTGTGCAACAGCTGGACTTGATACAGATTCTGACTGCAGACTAGGAGCTGGATTTGATCCTAGTAATGATGTATGTTTCATTGAAATTTGTACAGTGCCAGAGGTGTGGTCACTGAAATGTTCTTGTGAACAGTATCCAAGCTGTAAAAAAGAATAAAATGTAATGGCATATTGTATCTTTAATTAAGAAAGGAGCTCCCACAGTCTGTTGGGTGGCACATAAGTAGTACATCATGCGTCCATGCAGGTGACTTAGGTTTATTCATGGAGCGGGCATCATCCCACTCTTGATATGTTATGTCTGCACCTCTGACTGTGGGGCTGGAGGCAGTGATTGCATCAGATGAGATGGGGACAGACACAGTGACACGTGTGCTGAAGTGACTGGATGTGAGCTTGCCTGCATTATGAAGTAGTAGAAAATGTAAAAAGACTGCCGGGATATTTCTGATACCACTCCGCAAGTAAAATTCAGACTCCACGTGTCACATCTGCTTTCCTGAGTTGGCAACCCTTGTGGCACTGATTAGTGTTGAGTCTGGTTCAACCAGGAGAGTGCGCTGTAGAACCATGGGACAGATTTTGATTTATATACTGATTGCAGCACAGTTGTGAAACAGTGGGCTGTTGAAGTTATTGTAATTCATGCATATTTAATAGCATATAAAACATTATTGCTAATGTAATAAATGACAACAAATACAAGTGTCAGATGACGATTAAAGATTAAAGAATGATACATTATTAATGCTGACATAAATACATACTGTGTCAGTGGCAAGTAAGACAATCAACCCCCTTCATATTATGAAATATATCTCAAAGTATTAGTAAAATAGAAACTAACAGACCTTCAGCATATAGCAAAATATTTACTATGTAATTTATGCAACATGTATAATCTGTGTCTACAGGCCTTGTAAAAAGTCAGTACAGCCACTGAGGGGAATAGGGCAGCCCCCCCCCCCAAAAAAAAGGATGCAGCCTTATAATTGGAGCTACAAGGAACTGTGTAATTAGGTAATGCAATCACTAAACGATTCAGAACAGGTAGAAAGAGGGAGGAAAAAAAGAGCATGTTTTTTTTCCACTGTGTGACTGAGCTCAAATTTTTAAAAGCTGACGAGATAATTATCTCCTAAAACTGTCCATCACAGCAAGCTGTGTCCAGTGAAATTGTAACTGACCTACACAGTGATTCGTAGACCAGTATATGTGGTTGATCCCTATTGGCCACTTAGTTCAGTAAAATGAGAAACCTTGCTGCTCACACTGATGAGGTCACTGGTATGAGTAGCATATGACTGGCAGCCCAATTAACACTATGTACATACCCAGTAATATACATAGTAATATAAGGTTGGCAGAACACTAGGTCGATCCAGTCCCTCCCCCCCGCCACGCCAACACTTCATAAGCAGAGACTATAAACTCTGCTGTGCAAACATGTACCAGTTTATGGAGATTTCCCACCCATCCTACTACCCAGGGTACCTGTCATTCCCTTGGTAAGAAGACATTTGCCCAGGCTTATCTTGAAGGCCTGTACTGTCTCCATTTCTCCTGTTACCACCAGTAGGCTGTTCTATACCTTTACCACCCACTAGGAATTTACTGCCTTTTAGCTTCAGGGCATATCCCCACATCCTGCTGGAGCACACCAGACCCCACATTTCTGTCTGTTTAGCCTTATCAATACGCTTACGTATGCAGCAGACTGACATAATGACCCATCTCAGCCTCTTTTTCTTCATGGTGAAAATGTTAAACAGTGACTTTTCTGGTGCTCACTTCAGAAACCATAAAGGATCCTTACCTGCACCAATCAATTACTGCATAAACTTTAATTGTCAGTTGCCTTTATTTAGAAAGAGGAGGAATCGTATTTTGGCTCCATGGAACTGAACTGCCAATCCTTCCCTCATCCTTGTCCTGAGCGTCACCCCCACACTTGCACATTTTGTGATCTAATTATATGAAGGGTATAGGGCGCGCTCCATAGACAGTAATGAGCCACTTTTTTAACTTGGCTTTTCATATTGTTGATGCCCATTTCAATTAAATCAAGGCCACTCCTCAACTAACAAGGGCCCTATTAGTTGAGAGGTGGCCATGATTTGTTTGGAATGAACATCTAAAATATAAGAAACTAAGTTAAAAGAATTACCTCTTTACTGTCTATGGAGCATGTCTCCATGCTTTCCATATAATTACATCCCGGAACATGCTCGTGCAGGGGTGGCACTTGGGACTACAAAGTGGAAGGGATCAGCGGCTCAGTTCAACAGAGCCAAAATACGATCCCTTCCCTTCCTAAATAGAGCCAACTGAAAATGAAAGTTTAATACAGTAATCTATTTGGGACAGGTAAGGATCCCTTATGGTTTCTGGGGGGAGCAACTTTAAAAAATCAATAAAACATGTTATCTAAAGGTAATAGAAGTTAGTTGTTGTTTTTTACTGTTAAACACCTTTCTGTTTTTTCCTTTTCATGTTAGTCACATATCATTATATTATTTGACCTTTATTTTTTTAACTCTCTTGTTTCCCCATAGTCATCAACCAGAACTGACTTCCACCACCAACAATGCCACCTTCTCTGCATTCGGAGCTGCACCTCTTTTAGGCATTCTGTGATGCCAGGCTTCCTGGGACACACCATGATGGGCCTCCTTCAGTTATTTCCCTGAGGCAGGGTGGTGATGTTCTGCTCCACAGCAGTGATATCCCTCTATATCTGGTCACCACAGTGGAGGCCTTCCCTGAGCTTTCATATAGGCCAAAGAGGACCCGAGCCTGGAGAGTGGATGGGCGTGGTCATGACTTCATTTGCTCAACAGGCACCAGCTTCCCTCCATGTGTCTGTACCTCCACCTGAGAGTGCACAGCATTGTCTGGTGCAGTCATGCCTGATGTACTGATGTGTGCACTCTCCCCTCCCTCACGCATCCACAGGCACCAAAAACTACACCGCCACCTGTGGTTAAATGGTGGTATTACAGTGGGCTGCATGACCCTCATTCCCCAGAGGAGGAGAGCAGCCTGTGGAATGTTCCATCCTCCTCCTCCCCTCTGCTGTCCCTCTGACGGCCCTGGGCTTATTCCCAAACCTGGGTTGCCAGCTTCACAAGACCTAGCTCTCCCTCTGCACTAATGGGCTGGATCTTTGATCATTTTTTGATAAATTAATAACCTAGTTTTATAGTGTCCTCAGATCAAAATTGTGTTACCCTCTCCTCATCAGCTCCTGGTCTTTCCTATCATATTTCCAAGATGATCCATGACATTGTTTGCACAGTTCATGCTAGTTGTCTGAATGGTCAGTGCAAAAAAGAGCAGTAACCAGAACATCCAGATGTTCCAGTAACACAGGAGACAATATATGGGTGGACGAGCTAGCTCTAGAAGACTCAGTCAAATTATGACAAAAAGAAAGCTGCTCATTCCACCAAATTAAAATGCAAGCAAATTTAAATCAAATGAGTATCTTAAATGACAGATATAAACAGCTACTCTGTTTCATGGGACTACCTATGCAAATCTCACAACGTGCTTATGCATCAGCAAAATAGTGCCTGAGACTGTGCACTCACTAAAATGGCAGAAAAGAACAAACTACAACAAATAGCCAGCATCAGATTAGAAGAATAACTGATGAAATAAGCAAAGAGTATTGGCCACTCCCCCTGAAGATACTGGTATTCCCATGAATGTTAGAGTAGCCCTTTATATTGGCTGTGTACGATACTGCTTCGAAATAAATTTGTTTTGGAGTTTTTATTTGGTGAGTAAGAAGCTCATTTTGCCTTTCTTAATTCATCTGAATGGCCCAGAATGTTGAAGCGGATGTCAGAGAATGTTCAGGCAGTATGAAAATAGAGAGCTGTACTGTTGAAGAAAACTTTTATAGTGCATGGGCAACCATTAATACAAGCCTGTGTCCAGCAAGGTCCCCTCATAGTCCCCAAAATGCCTTACTTTAGCGGTTCTTTAAACTGATGCTCACATCGTGGGCCAGCTCTCACTGCTGCAGCCGCTTCATCAAGTGTGGTGGTTTGAACAATGCAGCTGGGCAAAGATGTTCTTGCTGCATTAGTGACATCGCTAGTGCAGCACAGCAGCATTGTGACGTCACTACTGCAGCACAACGGCATTGTTAGAGGGATAGATTTCCATCCCCAACAGCGCTCCACTGTACACTATAACCGAGTTCTAGGTAATTAGAAATGCAATAAAACTTAGATTATTCATTTAACAATAAAATATCAAAACACGATCTGAATACAGGTAGAAAATAAATGGAAAAAAAAGAGGTGGGGTAGATCAAAACATGTCACAGATGGGTTCAACACATTTTTGGAGGTGGACAAAGAGAAGAACTCTATAATTTTGTAGAAATTGCAATGAATAAGGGTGAGACAGACACCCTAAACCTCACTTATGGAACAGCCACAGGAGGGCATCTAAAGGTATAAGAACTGTTCCCTATCACATTTATGGACCTACAGTCTCTCCTCATAGTGTTTATCCTGCTACCCCTGATCATTTTGGTGGACCAGCATTAGACACACTCTACTGCCTCAGTGTCCTGTATTAGGGAGGCCAGAACTGCACACAGTACTCCATATAGGTGGAACCTGACCAGGATCATGTAAAGTGATAACATTACTTTCCTGCTCTGCTTGTCACTGTTCCCCCAACTCAATCAATGCATTCCTAGCCTTCTTGACTGCAGCAGCTCTCTGTTTGTCATGTTTTAGACAATTGTCTATCATGACCCCAAGGTCCTTTTGCTACTCCACTGTAGCTATAGGAGCCCCACAGAGTCTGTTGGTTCTGCCTCTGTTTTTCTTCCCTAAGTCTGAATAACCTTGCATTCGGCTGCACTGAATCTAAATCTCCAGAAGTCTGACCAGTCACTCAGCTTTTTCAGGTCCTCTTCAAGTTTGTCCCCATCCAAAAGGGAGTCTGACACCCTAGACAGCTTTGTGTCATCAGCAACCATTAGCAGCCTGCTGGGACTTTGACTTCCACGTCACTGATGAAAATGTTTAAAAGAAGTGGCCCTGGCACCTATCCCTGAAGGATACCACTGAAGACCTCTCTAACACAACTTGCTACTTCCTTACCCACAAGCAGTCCACCTTGTGTATGCATTGTGTATGCCATGCTGGTGTAATTTCACCAGAAGCTTATAGCGCACCACGGTATTAAACACCTGACTGAAGTTTAAATAGACTGCAGTACCAGGTCGTGCAAGGTTCTTCTCATGTTTCCAGTTGCTTTGGAGATGCAGACTGGGTTAAAATACCAGCTAAGGCCTTTATTTGTTTCTCTCATCCATTTGTTTGGGTCCCATATATATGCACACCGCACCCTTGTCAATAAAAATATCAACAGACTGTGTCTAAGGGCATGCTTGTGTCCACCACTCTGTGAATCCAGGTGGCTTGGCACCATCTGCCCCTCACAAAGCCGGCTGAGAGGGAATGAGAACCATGGCCTCTGTCCAGTGAACCATTACGCTGTCTGTGATAATAGATCCCAGGACCATGCCCAGCAGTGACATCAGGCTGATCAGCTTAGAGCTGCCTGAGTCTGACCTTGCCCCATTTATGAAAATGGGGAACCCATTGGCCACTTTCCAGTCCTCTGGCACCACACCTGTAAAGATAACATAAAGAAACATTACTGCAATGGGCCCTGCCAGTTGTTCCTTTAGCTCTACAGTGATCCTGGAATGTATCCACTCTGCTTCTTGAGATTTAACTGGCTTAATTAGTCAGCTACCATGTGGGTGCAATGTCTGTAGGTTACGTTAAGGTTACCTGATGCCCTGGGCCCTTCCAGTGAGCCTGTACACCCACCGTTGTGGTTCTTTGGTGAACACCAAATCAAAGTATTTATTTAGCTTCTCAGTCATCCCCCTGGCTCATGCACATGTCCTACCCCTTCCCTTGTTTCAGGGCCCAATCCCCCTCTGTTACCTTCCTCTTACCATTTGCGTGCTGGAAGAAGGCTTTGGTGTTATTGTATCTGCAGTTCCTACTGCCATCCTGGTTTACAGACCATCTTTTGTCTCCTTAATATTATTCTTGATGTATGTAGGGCAAAGCCACGAATTACTTATTAGAAACATCGAATGTGCTGGTAGATAAGGACCACTTTGGCTACCTAGTCTGTCCATCTTTCCCTACTTACAGTATCACTGCAGATCCTACTTGCTCTCTGGCCCATTCGCCCTTCCCTCCTTCCTTTCCCCTAAGATTTCCTTACTGAGCCGGTGGTGCTGAGGGCTGAGGCGCTAGATGCCTTACCTCACACTACACCAGCAATCCAGGTTCGGGAACAACCTCTGGTTGTCGGGGTGCCGGCATGGGGGTGGGAGCAGATAGAACACTGACTCTCCTCTCCTGGGAGGGAATGTCACTTGTCTGTAGTCCCGTTGCCACCGAATGGATGACTGGTGGCAGGCGCAGGCAGTAACAGAGTGACTAGTAGTGCATGACATGCGCATGCCTCCACACACTATGCCGGGACGCAGGGGGATCGTGGAGAAAAAGGAAAAAAGCCTACAAACTACATATATATAAAAAAAAAGGATTTCCTTATGCCTGCCACATGCATTCTTGAACCCCACCACTGTTTTAACTCCCACTACCTCTGCTGGAAGGTTGTTCCAGGAATCCTCCACTCTTTCTGTGAAGACGTACGTCCTCACATCTCTTCTGAATCAACCCTCCCAGCTTCATAACATGTCCCCTTGTTCTTAAGCACCTTTTTTCTGAAAAATACTTCCCTCCTGTACCTTGTTTACCGCCCCTCCATGATATATTTAAAGGTCTCTGTCATATCCCACCTTTCCCTCTTTTCTTTCAGGGTGTATATATTTAGGCCTTTTAGTCTCTCCTTGTAGGGCCTTTGATGCAGACCCTGCACCATTTTAGTTGCTCTCCTTTAGATCCCCTCCACTCTGTCTTTGTCCTTCTGGAGATGTGGTCTCCAGAACTGGACACAGTACTCTATATGGGGTCTTACCAGTGATCTATACAGAGGCAACACCACCTCTCTTTCTGCTGGTGATACCCCTCCCTATGCAACCCAGTATCCCACTAGCCCTCCAAACTGCCTTGTCTCACTGCCTGGCCATCTTCAGGTCATCAGATATGATCATCTGCTGCTCTATTTCCTGCTTGGTGGTTGTCAGTATCACTCCACCCATTTTGTACTCTGCCCCTGAATTGCTGTGCCCCAAATGCATTGTGATTTCCCTGACATAAATCACCATACCCCCTCCTTTCCTTCCCACCCTGTCTATCCTGATCATAGTATATATAGAGTGGTATGGCCATGTCTCAGTCATGGTTTTTGCTGCACCCTGACTTGGTAAAGGCCACAGTATCCAGGTCAGCCTCTGCCATGATGAGATATTATTTCTTAGACTTCTAGTATTCGCACGCATGGCTTTCCAGGTTTTGTTACCAATCCATTTGTTACCCTCCCCCCCCCATTTTTTCTTTTTGCCTTCCCTCCTCTCTTTTTCATGATCCTGCTCCTATTCTCCTTCATTTCTTCTACCCTCCTTCCTGTATTAATTTGTACCCCAGGGGATTCCTTTCCTCTCAGGTTCTCCCTACTCTGTACCTCAACCTATGGGGGGATAGTTTCTGCCTCCCTGATTTCTTCCACCACTACCCTCAGCTAGTTTAATTATCCATCAAAATAACATCTAAGCTGTCCACCTAGGAGTGCGGTTCCCCTTTTAGATGACTGCAGGTCATCACCCCTGTAAAGGCCCTTATCCCTCCACGTGGCCCCCAGTCTCTAATGTAGCTGAACCCACTATGCACCATTCCCTCTAGCATGAGTTGCAGGTCCTGGTGCGGAGATCTCTCGCCTCCTTCTGTTGTACACAGGCAGCACCTCAGAGAAAGCCATTGAGCATGCTACCTAAGACCCCCTCCCCAGCTCCATGAACTCCCCAGCACTAACCAGCCCCATCCCTAGTCAGGTCATTAGTCCCCAGGTGAACAGTGACATATAGCTCTGCCTCCTGTTCTGCCTCCCTAGCGATCCTTGGCATCTGCTTCCCATCCCTCCATGCCTTGTTGCTGCATAGGCACCTAACCTCCCTCCCCCCCCCCTTTGCTGTTCTCAGATCAATCCTCCTGTCAGTCAAGTTCCCCACCAGGAGTTGCTTCTTCCTCCTCAGGGGTCCTCTTCTACCCTCCTTATGTACTCCGCTACAGAGGACCCCCACATCTTCCCTGGCCTCTACCTTGGGTCCCTCTTTCTGGCAGTCCTGCCTCACCGGAACAGCATAGGAATTGTATGGAGGTACTGTTTGAGGAATGTGCCTCAGACCCACCACCCCACCCTTCCTGAGCCCACCATAGTCCAGCCATTCTTCCGCCCTGGCATCCTCTGAGGTAACAGCAGACTTGGTGGCCCCTTAGTGGGGAAGAGGTTGTCCAAATCCTGGCCAACTCCACCTGGAGTCTAGCATCCTCCTTCCTCAACCCAGAAAGGTGCATACAGATGGGACAGCACTGCAGTCTCCAGAAGGTCTCTCTAAAAATTGCCGCACTACACTCAACATACCAAACTTTTGTTCTTCCTGTGTTACCTGGAACTTCTTATGTACCCTTACTGCATATACAGTGTTTCTAAATTTCCCTTTTTTTGTTTATTGCTACTTGTATTCTCCCCTACCTCTTTTAAGTCACCTTAAACTCCTACCCTAAATAGTGTTACTTCTGTTCACAGTTTAGGCCTATCTTTTACCTTCCACCCTGCCTAGCAATGAATGAAACAACAGGGGTAAACAGGTGCCTTACCTTAGTCGGCCGGCAGAGTCTCCCACTTCCCTGCTTCCTCCAGCCAATGCAGTAGAATGCCAATCTCCACTCACTCGCAGGGACATGAACTTGTGTTGGACACGTTCATAATGTAGCTGGATTTATACACAGTAAGAGCTTCCAGGTGCTCTCCTATTGGTTGCAATTAATCACCTGACTCGCTGAGTTCCAGCCTCTCCAAAATGGCACATGCCTGCTTCCTGTCCTGTGGAGTGAACAGATAGGTTAGTTCTACTAAAAAACAACATTCTTTTACAGCTTTGTAGTGCAATATTGCTACATTCTCCCACCACAGCTTAGTGTTATCCTTGTTTCAGGGAACTAGGGAAACTGTCTAAGAAAACACACCCAGGAAGTCTTCACACTGCCGGTGCAAGTGAATTTACTGTCCCCAAAGTAAGAAGGTCCTGAGGCATCAGCTCCATTAGTTACAATATATTTGCCCACATTGGTGGAATTCTATGCCACCTAAATTTCAGGCAATTAATAGCACGGCTATCTCATTCAAGGTTATAAAAAAGTGGTTTATGGAAAGTCTCACCAAATTTATTACTGTTCTACATAGTGCATTCAGAAGTAGCATGCAAGTATGATTAACGTATGTCTGTCACCAAGATTAGTGGGTTATGGTTGCTGATAAAGTTAAAAAAAAAAAAAAACTCTCTTTAACATAGAATTTCACGATTGTTTAAGCAGTGGTTTCTACATTTCATTTACCATAGAGCTAAAAGATTTCCAAGATTCAGACACTTTCGGCCAGTCAGCTTTCCAAACTTCTGTCCATTTTATTGGCACTCTGTATAACCTTGTGGTCTTGGTTAAAATTGATACCTTTCTAGTGAATGTACTTTATTCTGTGTGGTTGTTTAACTAATTGATTATTGTCTGCTTTATTTTAATGCTACCTAGTCACATGGGAAGATGGTAAGCAAATATAAAAACATACGTTGTAAAACAGTAGTTTTCTGTAAGTGTTGCTTGCAAGTTGTAATGTGCTTTGGATTTTTGAATGGCATCAGATAAATTTATCTAACTTTTACCTTTATTTCATAGGTGGCATATGGTATTTAGTATCGTTCTTCGTTTTATTTGTTACAAATAGATAATTGATTAAATCTTTGTACAATCATACTTCATAAGTCAGAGCTGCTAATTAGTTTGGGTTTCTCCAGGGTTATTTCTTTGATCTCATGTCCTCAATGTACTGGTACTTCTTAAGTCACCAAGAAACCCAGTTTCCTGTTTGATGTTGCATGAGGGAAGGAGGAGATGTTTTCAACAGGACCTAGAATAGCCTGGGTGATGGAACTTCGTCTGCCAGCATGCAGCCACATTTTCCTTATTTCTCCCCAAGATCTCCCTAGGTGAAAACCTGGAGTGCCCCAGATGTCAAGGCCAATGCTCACCTGCTCTGTACAAGTTATTACCTTGATAGATCCGTTAGGTCACCTAGGAGGTGGCCAAAAAGCAGTGTGAGCACTGCCTCTCTCCCTGGAGAAGAGTCACTTTCGAGTTGCTACAGTTCCTCAGATCCCAACTGGTCAGATCTAACGACTTGGACTTGGAGTACAAATCTAAGTCAAATGGGGGGCAAGTGGCCCCCTAACAAATACTATGAACCGACATGCTAATTATTTTTTTATTCTAGACAACTAGGTAAGTGCTCATGGGCAAGGCCTAGAGGCTGCATGATAAGAGTACAGCATGAAACAGCATTACAACATGCATGTGGTATGCATAAGGAATAACACACACCAGAGGTCCAGTTGTGCAGAGGTATACAGACACGGTCTGTTGTGAAGAACGAGGCACAGCCAAGTACTTTTCAACCACAGGACCTGTCCAGATATCAAGCACATTGGACACCATGAAGAGAGGTATTCCTGTAATAAAATAGTCATAAATAAATAAAAAAACACAGTATATTGAAAATAATAAAAAAATTCCCAATGAAATCTGAAGTGTCTGGTTGGGCTGTGATATCCGGACACCTCCAGACATTCTTAACCAGCCTGATAAGTAGGATTTCTTCACCTATTTTACAAAGAAGATTTTAAATACAGAGTCAGTGACCTAAAAGAAACTCATAATCTAGACCATCAGAGGATAAATCATTGCAGACAGTTGGGGCTTGGTACAGAAATGATCTGTGACCCTTTGTGGTCTACAGTTTTGGAATCTGAAAAACATTCTTGTTGACAGATCTCAAAGGATATTGTGAATTGGCTAATGGGAACTACTGATGCAATCGTGTGCTTTGTTTTGAAAACTCCAAATATAAGTACAGTTCACTCATGTGATACCCATGTCTGTTCTCACGGGAAAACCATCTTAGTTTTTTTTTCATTTTTCCTTTAGTAAACATAGGATCAAAGTTCAAGAAACTGCACCATCAGCTGACAGAATAAAAGAGCCCAAGCCTAATGCTCATTCTCGGAATAAAATGTATTATAACATTAAGGTGCAGAGGCAAATGTGCCTTAGTAAACACAAGGATAAAATTACAAAATAAAAAGGATTAAACAGTATTTTTTTAATTGAACAAAAATAAAAGTCTTATAGTTCATTACACATTTCTTTTTGTTTGCTTTCTATATACATTTTATGCTCCCCACAGAACTGGTAGGCGGCTTAGGACCCTCCCTCTGAGGGGCTCGCTCTCCGGTCCCTGACTCTTCAGCACCCGACCCTCCCTGCAATCCTCCACAGGTCCCCTCATGACAGGGTTGAGGGCAAAGGGCGTCAACTTCTCCACTCCCCTAGAGACTAACATCCAAACTCCGGAGGGCCCTGCATGGGCACTGCAGGGCCATCATGGAGCCTGCCAGCTCCATTTTCCACTTTTTCTGCCCCTCCCCTTGCCACGGTTGCTCGTGTGTGGAGGCACGCGCACACAGTGATCTGCGGCAACCTCACCCATCTGCACTACCCTTGAGCCTCCACCCTGGGGACAGCCTCGCAGCAGGCACAACTGTATCCCCACCCGGATGAGGAGAGCAGCTAACGGCCACTCAGCCCATCTCCCCAGCCTCCCCCCAACATCCCAGGCTTGTTCCTGACCCCAGTTCAGTGGCGTGGTGTGAAGTGTGGCATTCAGCGCCTCAACCCTCAGCGCCACTGGGCCAGCATAGGTGCATTACAGTACTTTTAAACATATACCTGTATTTTCTTTTTTTTTTTTTAGCAAAAATGTATTTCTGACCTGTTAGGATTCATAATCAGTACCCTCTTGAATGTCCCCAGATATTAAACAGCTGTTATAAATCTCTTTGTAATGAATTACTCAAGTTATGAAAGATGGCCACCACTGACAGTTTTTAAAAAAATCTCTTCCATTGAGGGTCCCTTTTTTGACTGAATACTAGGTCTATACAGTGGATGTATTCTGATGCTGCTAGCACAAGTTTCTGTTGGTAAATAACCCCACACCACACCAGAATGTTCAAGTTTTCATGGTGGGCGTTGCAAAGGTGCACAAACTGTTCAAAATCACATAGCTCAGTTTAAGAGTGAAAGGCAATGAAAATACAGATTGGTATAGTGATGTTTTTTGGCAGAAATGAATTATTACTTAAAAAAAAAACGACATGAGGAATAACAAATACTGCAGCTTTTTAATAGAATTATTTTATAATATCAGTTCTCTGGCATGGGGTCATAATGTCGCAAAACAGAATGCCGCAGCAATATACTGCACTGTTAATACAGCGGGATATATTGCCAGTGGCATTTCTCTATGTTTTGCCGGGGACTCTGACCCCCAAACCCCCAGTTATGGGGAGCTGCACCCACCAACCCCCCCAACTAAAATAATCAACTTGAGGGGTGGAGTTGTACACACACATCACACAAAGTGTGAAAAAAAGAAAAATTCCATGTATCTGGAACCGGGATTCGATACCCAGTCCAAAGACACACTGCCTTCATTGCTGTCTGTGGCTCATCCTGTCTAGCCACAGCTGCTGCTCAGCAGACCCTCCTCCCAGCAGAGGACTTATCCTCTGCAAGAGAACAGTGACAGGGTGCACAACCGCGCAGACACCATTTAGCAGTTTTGCACCCTGTCGCTATTCCTACCCGTGCAGTGCATGTTGAGAGTTTTGACACACACCGTCTTACATACGGCGGAGTGACCCAGCAGGAGTTCTCTAAATGAAGTTAGTCTTAGAAAAATGTTTTTATAATCATTCTAAAAGCTGGAAAAGGGCTAAATGTGTTTAAACTCAATTTCATGAAGTATTTGACAATCTAAATCAGTAGTAGGAGGCTGACACAGGCATTAATTAATATAATATAGGCAAAGATGGTTCTGTGATCTGATTGGCAGTGATTGATCACGTGAGCATTGATTAATCTCTGTTAATCAGTTGCCTTGTTTGCTTGTGGTGATCAGTCTGCTGCGTAGGAACCCAGAGTCACACTTGTTATTCCTGTCCGAAATCCATTTAAATATGTCGCTAAGCGAGCCTCGGGCCGTTCAGTTCCCCCTTCGATCCCTCAGTCACCTTCAATTAAGGCAGTCATATCGATGCTGTCATGTAAGGTGTACAGTGGCATGACAGATTTGTCCCCGGAGCACAAGGACAGTTCCCACGCACCCGCCAAGCAAACTTCGATGCTGTCCAGCAAAGTCAGTGCCCCAAAAGTAAAGCCACGCTGTGATGGATTTTTATCGACATGGCTGCCGTGCTCAGAATTCCTCCCACCCACCCAGTGGTCACAGTAGTATCAGGCAATCTGTTTGGATTTTTACCAAGACTGCTGCTGTGCTCAGAACTCCCACCTACCTGGTGGACACAGTAGTACTGAACGCTCTGTTTTATATTTGCAGCAACCCTCCAAAAGGAACGCTTCTCATTCCTGATGTAATGTGCAGGAACTGAAACTGCCTCAATGTCCTATATCTCTGTGTGTGTAGTGTCTCACTTTCGGTGTGAGTCACCCACCGTCCATACCTCTGATAACCGCAGCATGATGCTAGCAGTGGCAACCATGTTGGTGAGAGAGAGAGAGAGAGAGAGATTGACAGGTGCGATACACAACAGTAAGCACAATAGCAGGAAGTGCACTGACGATAACCGCCTGTGTTCCTCTCTTTCTGTGTGTCTCAGTAATTGGAAATTGAGGGGACAGAGGTAACAGGGATCAACTGTGGAGGAAGAGAGAGTCACTAGTGAATGTTTGCCAGGTACTTGCTTAAAGGGACAGTAAACACTGCAGGGGTCACTCAAATTATGAAAGTCTATGAAAAGATCTTTCAAATGAGGTATGAGGCGTACCTGTAGGTGTCAGGAGTCCTGAGTTATGAATACCTAAGTCATCTGTAAATCAAAACAAGGCAGCAGCTATTTCATTGAATCACGAGACCAACACTGATGTCACCGAGGAGCAAGTTGTAATTAACAACATGCAGCATGCCCCTCAGTGACATCACTTCCTGTTGTAAAATGTCTGCTGCCGTGTTTTGATTTACAGATTAGTTAGAAAATCATATCTCAGGACTCCTGACACCTACAAGGAAGTGCAGTGCCTCGTTTGCCTGTGGCCTCGTGCCTCACAATGCGCCTGGGGTGTTGATTAATCCCCAATAATCGCACACCCTGTCGAGGGTTATTGCTTACATAAATGCTTATATAACCAAAGAAGGCACTACAGGGATCAAGACTGTATCCAATGGACTGAAATAACATTACAACTGTCCAAATTTTCTCAATTAATATTGAATTTTTTTAACTTTTTAAGTTATCAGAGGTGAAAAGTCAGAAATTATAACTCAGGTAGTGGTGGTTGCGAGACTTGGTGGTCTTCTGTCCCAGGTACAGTGCCATGAGTCCATCTCTTTCATCAGATTGCTCCTTTCCCTGCTGTTTCTTCATATAGTGAAGCAGAAAATATTCTTGAAGAAGGTCTGGGTTATAATATATATATAAGGGATATGCGGGGGTGGACTGTGAGATAACTCATTTATATGCTACAGTTGCTAGTGACCTGGGCACTTCATCACGAGTATGTAAGCCATGTGATGGTTATTAGAGGTCACCAACTGTATCACATAAATGAGTTCTCACATAGTCAACCCCCTCATATTCCATTTATGCAACAGGCTTTTTTGGGAGGGGGTTATATCCATTTTCATGAAAACTGAGATATCCGTCATTAGCGTGGATTGCGTGGACTTTGCCTGACTTAGCACGGGATTTGCACAATGTAATAGGACTTTACGCGACTTTGTGCGCAGTCAATGTATGTGTAAATAAATTTATATATACAGTGACTCAGATAAATGGATTTATCACACAGTTTATCTCTAAACACCAGCTGCATATATATATATATATATATATATATATATATATATATGTATTCCCTTGAAAACTGAATAGATATTTCCCTGGGAATGGCATTTCAGGGTAACTGTACATTTCTTGCAGATCTTTGTGAAGTGTGTGTGTGTGGGGGGGGGAGACATTTTTGGCTCTCCTGTGTTACATCTGCCACTTCTGAGCTAATTCGAAACCTTGAATTTCTAAACATTAGCACACCTTTGTTTTGTGCCATTTGAAGAAATAAGTTGTGACCTGTATCCAAACACCAGGGAGAAGAATATTGTTGCGCATGGACCAACAACCATTTTTTAAAGCAGTAATCTGATTTATATTTGAAGTAGTGTCCTCGTTATGTAAACAGAGTGGGGATGCTATGGTGATAACTGGTAAATTATCAACAAGGAGGGCAAGTGATTCTTTCAAAAGTTCCTGCAGAAGTGCTCTTAGTAAATCAGAATGGACATTAATAAATTTACGAGTCCCATACCTCTCAAGTTACCATCCTATTTTTTTGATATAATGAGCAAGATGCATCCTCAGATTAGTTTGTAATACAAATTTGCATAGCCTAGTGTATAAAACAGATTACTTTTGCAATATGTAGGTGCAGCATTGAAACATCCATAGAAAATTAACGGTATTAATATGTTAGAGCTTTAATAAGCTCTACTCAGATGTGTGCAGTCCCACTGTTCTTCCAGGGCTAAGTACAGTCCTCTGAGACTGTAGTTAGCCTAAGGAGGACTGTACTTAGCCCAAAGAAGACCGGGGACCAGCAAACAAAAGATCAGAACTTATAAAAATTCTAACATGCACTGCAGATTATTGAATCTCCTACTGCTGCAGCCCTCCTCTGATGTCATCTGCAAGGGATTCTGGGATTTGTAGTTACAGAAAATGTCAGCCTGCAAGTTCAGCAAAATCTGTGCAGGAGCTTAAAGGGCACACAGGCAGAAAGTAAGGAGAGAGAGAAAAAAATACAGAGGAAAGAGTAAGGATTGCAAACAGTTAAGGGGCCAGAAATAAGACATGATGGGAGTGGTGTAGTGCAGTGGCTGTGGAGCAGCAGTTTTCCAGGAGATGTTCTGGAGGATGCGGTGTTGTCCCATCTGCAGGCACCTCTCTGGGCTGAGGGAAGAGGTTGCTCATCTCCAGGCTGAGTTGGCCAGGATTTGTGGGACCTCCACTTCCATCCAGGGATCACCAGTGCCACTGCCATTGCCTCAGAGGTCGCCAAGAAAGAGGAGCGGTTGGACCACAGTGGGCTCAGGGAGGGTGAGGGTGGTGGAACAGAGGTGCATCCCTCCAGTTGTACCTCTCCACAATTCCTATGCCATTCTGGCAAAGTGTGGTTCCTCTATGGAGGCACCCGCAGTGGAGACCAAGGAGGATGCTGGGAACCTCCACAAAGGAGACCCACAGGAGGGTGGCAGGGGATCCCGCAGGGGAAGAAAAAACTCCTGGTGGGGGACTCCATTGTGAGGAAGGTAGAACTGGGGGAGGAAGGGGAGAGGGAGGTAAGGTGCCTGCCTGGTGCCATGGCTTGGAGGGACAGGGAGCGAATCCTCAGGATTGCCGAGCAGCTGCACAGGGGAGGGAGCTGGATGTCATTGTCCACCTAGGTACAAATGACCTGGCTAAGAAAGGGATTAGAGAAGTGCAGGAAGAGTTTGTGGAATTGGGGAAGGGCCTTAGACAAGTAGCATGCACGGTAACCTTCTCGGAGGTGCTGCCCATCTATGGCGTAGGAGAGGCTAGGGTGTTCCGCACCATGGGATTCAATCAGTGGTTGAAAAACTGGTGTGGAGCTCAGGGATCTGGCTTCATTGGGGACTGGGGTCCACCTGGAGTGATGCAAGCCTATACTGGCATGATGGGCTGCGTCTGTCCAGGAGGAACCAGGATCCTAGGTGATAGGTTTAAATGCTTCATTGCAGCATTTAAACTAGCCAAGGGGAGGCACTGGAAAGAAGCAGGAAACCTAGCCCCAAAAAAATAATCATGGTAGTAAGTGCAGTAAACACCAACACAGAGGTGTCGATAGGAGAAGGGCAGGGGAAATGGAGAAAGTGACAAAGGCAAGAAGGACAGGGATGGGGCAAAAGGAGTAAGGCCATCAGGAAATGGAGGTAATGAGTACCAATGCCGTAGTCTGGGCAACAAGCTCCCTGAGCTGGTGGCCTTGGAAGAGGATGCCTGGATATCGTAGCAGTCACAGAAACATGGTACACAGAGAACCATGACTGGGATGTTAACGCACCAGGGTACATAACCTACAGGAGGGACAGGCAGGGGAAAGAGGGGGAGGAGTAGCTCTCTATGTAAAGGAAGGGATAAAAGCAACTGAACAAAAGAGTAAACAGGGAGGAGAGGAGGCACTGTGGGTCACCTTGGAGACTGGAAAGGGCACCACAATCCACACAGGGTTTGTGTACAGACCTCCATGTCAGGGGGAGGGAATGGACAAGGATATGATAGAAGGCATTCTTAGAATGGCAGAGAAAGGGGAGATACTGTTGATGGGAGATCTGAATATGCCAGATATTAACTGGAGCACATTTGCTGCAGCCACATCCAAGAGCAGGGCCATTCTTGATGCCCTACAGGTGGCAGGCCTCAGACAGCTAGTTTTGGAACCCACTCGTGAGGGAGCAATCTTAGACCTCATACTGTCAAACGGGGCAGTGAGAGGATCTCAGATCTAGAAGTGGGTTGCCATCTGGGAACAAGTGACCATCAGACAGTGTGGTTCACGTTAAACTCAGTTACAGAGTCAAGCCATACAAAGTGAGGGTACTGGACTTTAGGAGGCTGACTTTGCAAGATGGAGAGTGCCTCAGAAAGCACTCAGCAAACAGGCTAGAAGGAGGTGTGGAGCAACAACGGGAATCATCAGAACTGCCATCACAGAGGCAACAAGCGCTTGTGTGAAGCAAATAAACAAATCAAAATGAAAGAAAAAGCCACTGTGGTTCTCAAAAGAGGTGGCTGTGAAAGTCAGGAAGAAAAAGATAGCATTCCGGAAGTATAAGGAAACACAGAAGGAGCAGGACAGAGAGATGTACCAGTTAAGGCAGAAGGAAGCAGGGAGGGAAGTCAGAATAGCAAAGGCCCAAACTGAGACAAAGATAGCCAACTCGGTTAAGAAGGGGGATAAAGCGTTTATAGGCACATCAGTGGCGTGAAAAGACAAAGGGAGGGATAGTGAGGCTGAATAGAATGAGCGTGGGTGGGCAGAGGGGGACAGTGAAAAGCAAGGATACTGAATGAATATTTCTGCTCAGTGTTCACAAAAGAGGAGGGGGAAGTGCATAATCCAATTAACAGAAGCACTCTTGATCAGGGGGTCAATCCCAGTCCTTTCACAGAAGAAAGGGTTCTGGAAGAACTCCTAAAACTGAAGGTGGACAAAGCAATGAGGCTTGATGGAATTCACCTCAGAATTCTAAAAGAATTAAGGGGGGAACTAGTGAAACCACTGGCTACTCTTTTTAATAAATCATGGGAGGATGGTGTGGTACCCGAGGACTAGAGGAAGCCGGATGTGATTCCCCTTCATAAAAGTGGGCCAAGATGGAGGCAGGAAACTACAGACCTGTCGGTCTGACCTCTGTGATAGGGAAAGTGATGGAGTCACTTCTGAAGGAAAGAATAGTTGAGTACCTAGAGGCCAGTGGGGCACGGGACCCAAGGCAGCATGGGTTGACAGCGGGAAGGTCATGTCAGATGAATCTAATTGATTTCTTTGACTGGGTGACCAAAGTAGTAGACCAGGGAGGGGCTGTGAACATGGCCTACCTAGACTTTAGCAAGGCATTTGACACAGTCCCACACAAAAAATTAATAGTCAAATTAACCAGCCTGGGAGTGGGTCCCAGGGTGGTAGCCTAGGTAAAACATTAGCTGGACAACAGGACACAGAAGGTAATTGTAAATGGAGTCCACTCTGAAGAAAGAGGGGTTACTAGTGGGGTACTGCAGGGTTCAGTATTGGGTCCAGTCATTTTTAATGTCTTCATAAGTGACATTACAGAGGGACTGGAAGGAAAAGTATGCCTCTTTGCAGATGACACAAAGATCTGTAACAGGGTTGATACACAAGGAGGCATGGAAAGGATGAGAAGGGACTTGGCAAGGTTGGAGGAAGTATGGCAGCTAGGATTCAGTGCAAAGAAGCAAAATATACACCTGGGAAACAAGAACCCAGGGAGGAATACACAATGGGGGGAGGGGGTAATAACAACAACAAAAAGGAAAGGGATCTGTGGGTAATAATATCAGATGACCTTAAGGTTAGCAAGCAATGTGAGAAGGCAGTAGGGAGGGCTGGGGGTATACTGGGATGCATAGGGAGAGGCATCAGCAGCAGAAAACAGGAAGTTGTTATCCCTATGTACAGACAGTTGGTGAGACCCCATCTGGAGTACTGCATCCAGTTCTGGAGACCCCATCTCCACAAGGACATAGACAGCATAGAGGGAGTCCAGAGGAGGGCAACTAAAATGTGCAGGGTCTGCAAGAGAAGCCGTATGAGGAGAGACTAAAGGAGCTTAATATGTATACCCTTGAGGAAAGAAGGGAGGGAGACATGATAGAAACTTTTAAGTACCTGAGTGGAATCAACAAAGTCCAAGAGGGTAGCATCTTTCAGAAAAGAGACATGCAAGAACAAGGGACACAATTTAAAGATTGGGGGGTGGGGGCGGTTGAGGGCAATGTGAGAGTATTATTTCACAGAGGGTAGTGGATGCATGGAACAGCCTTCCTGAGGAGGTTGTGGGGTCTAAAACTGGGAGAATTCAAGAATGCATGTAACAGACATAAGGCAATTCTTGTGGGGGATAGGAAGAAATAGGCTGTTGGTTAACTAGGATCTGCGGCCTATCCTGTAGGTAGGGAAATGGGCAGACTAGATGGGCCAAGCGGTCCTTATCTGCCGTCAAAGTCTATGTTTCTATGTTTCAATGTATTATGCTTCTGTAAACAGTAAGTAGAAAAGTACACATAGAGATTAGCTCCACACTTGGATGTGAGGCTTTAATGCTAGAGAAACATAGATATTTATGGCAAATAAGAGCGCTTGGCCCCTTAGTCTGCCTCTCATCACTGTAACACCAGAGACCCTCCTTGATCTCTGGCTTTAACCCCCTTCCCTACTTCTGTGATTTCCTTATGCCTACCCCATGCATTCTTGAAGCCCATTACTGTTTTTGCCCCCACCTCCGCTGGAGGTTGTTCCAGGCATCCATCACTCTTTCTTTGAAGTACTTGCTTACATCTCCCCTGAGCTCCCTCAGCTTAAATAGTAGGTCTCCTTGTTCTTGAGCATCTTTCTTTCTTAAAAATGCTTCCCTCTTGAACTTTATTTATAGTTGTGAGGTATTTGAATATTTCTATCGTATCCCCCCTTTTCTCCAGGGTGTACATATTGAGGTCCTTCAGTCTCTCCTCATAGGGCTTGTGATGCAGACCCAGTACCATTTTGGTTGCCCTCCTCTGGACCCGCCTCTACTCTTCGTCCTTCTGGAGATGTGGTCTCCTGAACTGAACATAGTACTCTAGGTGAGGTCTCACCACCTCTCTCTTTCTGCCTGTGATACCCCTCCCTGTGCACCCTAGCACCCCACTTGCTCTCCCCACTGCATTGTCACACTGTCTGGCCACCGTTAGGTCATCAGATATCATTCACATTGAAACCAAGCTGCCACTCCCTTGACCACGCCTCTAACTTTCCAGGATCACCATTTGTTTTTTTCTACCACCACCACCCTCCCTGGATTTTATACCCTATTACAGATTTTATGTCATCTGAAAAGAGGCATACCTTTCCTTCCAGCCCCTCTGCAGTGTCGCTAATAAAGACCTTAAAGAGGACCGGTCCCAATACTGATCCCTGTGGCACTCTGCTTGTCACCGTCCCTGCCTTGGAGTGAACTCTGTTTACCACCACCCTCTGTCTCCTGTCCCCCAAACAATTTCTCACCCAGTTTACCACCTCAGGACCCACTCCTAGGATTCCCTGCTTGTTTGTGGGTCTCCTATATAGAACGGTGTGGAAAGCCTTACTGAAATCTAGGTAGGCCACATCTACCACTCTACCCTAATCCGGTTCCCTGGTCATTCAGTCAAAGAAATCTATTATACTTGTTTGACATGATCTCCCCCCTTTGAATCCATGCTGCTTTGGATCCTGAAGACCACTGGCTTTCAGCTATACCACAGGCCTCTCCTTCAGTAGTGATTCCATTGTTGTCCCCCACCACCAAACTCAAGCTGACTGGCCTGTAGTTGCCAGCCTCTTTGCTTCCACTTTTGTGAAGTGCAACTACTTCTACCCTCCTCCAGTCCTCCAGACCTACTTCCATCTCCAGTGAGTGGTTGAACAGGACTATCAGGGGTACAGCTAGCACCCCTTCTGACCCCATTGCCTTGTCCACTTTCAGATCTGCGAGTTCCCTTAGTACCCTCTCCACTGTAAATGGACTAATGTCTACTTCTCTTCCTTCGAAGCTCCTGGCCCCCTGGCCCTTATCTGTGGTCCCTCTCCTTCCCTTTCCTCTGTGAACACTGAACAAAAGTGCTTGTTCGTGATGTCCACTTTTTCCTGGTTCCTCCTTCACACACTTCCCTCCTTCCTTCCTAAGTTTTACTATCCCTCCCCTGGTCTTTCTCTTTTCACTGGCATACCTGAAAAATATCTTGTCCTCTTTCTGCACTGCCTGGGCTGTTTTTATCCTCCATCTGTGCCTTTGCACTTCTAATTGCTTTCCCTGCCTCCCTCTGTTTCTTCCAATACACCTCTCTATCTTCCTCTCCCTGTGTCTCCTTATACCTCCTGAATGCTACCTTTTTAGCCCTTACCTTCTCAGACACCTCTTTTGAGAACCATAGCAGTCTCTTTTTCCTCCTGCTTTTGCTTACTTGTTTGATACAGAGGTTTGTTGCCTTCTCTATCCCTCCTGTCCTTTTAGATGTTCCCACTGTTCTTCCACTCCCCCCCAAGTCCCCTCCCCCATCAGGGTATCCCTGAGGCAGTCTCCTGTCTTTTTAAAATTGGCTGTCATGATGTCCAGGATCCTTGCCTTGTGTGGTTCTATCCTGACGCAGTACTTACATTGAACCACACTGTACAGTGATCACCGGTCTCCAAGCGGCCACCCACTGTGACATCTGCAGCACTATCCCCATTGGTGAGTACAAGGTCCAGTACTGCCCCCCAATGAGTGAACTCTTTTACTAGTTGTCTTAGGAATGCCCCCTGCAGGGAGTCTAGGATTTCCCTGCTCTTAGCTGAAGCTGCAGCTGGGATGCTCCAATCCACATCTGGCATATTGAAGTCCCCCAACAGCAGCACCTCTCCCTTGTTTGCCATCTTTTGGATGGCTTCCACTAGAGCCTTTTCCAACTCCCCACCCCCAACCCCACCATGTATTGTAGGTCTGTAGATCATGCCAGTGCAAATAGTGGCCACTTCCCTGTTTCTAGGGTGACCCATAGTACCTCCACCCCTTCCTGATTTCCCTATATCTTTGTAGCCGTTCTACTATCCCTCATATAAAGCGCCACTCCTCTCCCCTTCCTTCCTTTCCCACCCTGTCCTTTCTGAACAGAGTGTAACCGGGTATGGCTATATCACAGTCATGGTTCTCATTGCACCATAACTTGGTAATGGTGACTATGTCCAGGTTAGCCTCCACTATCATGGCCTCTAGGTCTGGGAATTTTGTTTCCCAAACTTCGAGCATTTGCACACATGGCCTTCCAGAATATGTTGCCACCCTGTTTGTCATCATCCCCTGTCCCCTTTTGCCATCTCTCCTTACCCACTCTGCTTTCATTCCAATCTTTCTTCACTTCTGCCATTTTGTATCCTTTTTTGTTAGGCACCATTTGGGATTTCTTTCCCTCGGGTCTCTCCCTACTGCCTACTTCAGCTTGAAGGGAGGGCAGTTTATGCCTTTCCGTTTCCTTCCACCACCCCCTCGGCTAGTTTAAATTACTGTCAATGTAACATTTAAACTGTTTACAAAGGACTATGGTTCCCCTCCCGGATGGATGCAGTCCATCGCCCCTGTTAGGCATCCATCCCTCAAGGTGGGACCCAATCTCCAGTTTAGCCAAACCCCTCCTCTCTGCACTATTCCTTCAACCATGTGTTGAAGCTCCTAGTATGGAGTACCCTATATTTCCCCCTGTTGTAGGCAGGTATCACATCAGAAAAGGCCACTGAGCATACTACCTGCTTAAGACCCCTCCCAGACTCCCTAAACTCTTTCTGTACTGTCTAGCCTCATCCCTAGCCAGGTCATTGGTCCCAAAGTAGACCATGGCATCCAGCTTTCCCTCCCGTCCTTCTTCCCTAGCAATTCTCTGGATCCTATCGCCATCTCTCCGAGCAGTGGTGCTGAGTAGGCACCTAACCTCCTTCTCCCCCTCGATTCCTGTCCCCGAATCAGTTGAGTCCCCCACCAGGAGTTGCTTCCTCCTCCTCCTCCTCTGGGGTCTCCACTATAGAGCAAATCCACATCCTCCTTGGTCACTACTGTGGGTGCCTCCAGGAGACAGTCCCACCATGCCAAAGCGGCATAGGAATTTTGTAGCAGTACCATATTGCGGATGTGTTTTTTGACCCACCATCCTTACCCTTCCTGAGCCCCCCGTAGTCCAGCCGCTCCTCATCCTTGGCATCCTTTGAGGCCATGGTGGCAAATTTGGTGATCCCTGGGTGGGCATGGAGGCACCCCAAATACTTTCCCAACTCATCCTGAAGCTTAGCAACCTCCTCCCTCAGCCCAGAGAGGTGCATGTAGATGGGGCAGCACCGCAGTCTCCAGAAAGTCTCCCTGAAAACTGCTGCCCAACACAGCCACTGCACTGCACCACTCCTAGCATAACTATGTCATACCTTCCCTGTTTTCTCTGTTTTATCTCCTTTAGATCCTTTTTGCTCCTTGCCCAAACTGTTGCTTGTACCTAACTCACCTCTACCCTACCTGTTTTTGTTTTGCTGTCTTTAAACACTTAATTACTCCGTATTTATTCCTACCCTAGATAGGGTGTTTCACCTATACCCAAATTATTTCTAGGCCCTAACTCACCACTACCCCCTTCTTTTTCTTACTCCTACCTGTATCCTTATTGCATGTCCCCGACCCTCCTCGCTCCTTTGCAATGAGTGTGCAGTTACAGGAGTTTAAATTGAAAGATTACCTCTAGTGTAGGGTAAACTGTCCTGATGTCCAGCTTCCTCCTGTCTTACTCCTGCATCGCACTCTTGCTAGCTTGCTGAGTTGTGGAGTGTCCCAGCCACTGGGCTGACTCCGGTTGGCAGACTTCGACGTCGTAAGCGTGTTAGTTCTTTGCATGAGGGCCACTTGGTGCACACTTCCTTGTATGCCAGCCGAGGGCTGATAGGACCTCTTCCTGCTAATGGTCAGATTGGCTGCTTCAGAGGATGGGAGGGCATCACCATTGAGCCAAATGGCTGGTAAATTTCAGCTCAGTGGAGGAGGAATGGCTCCAGGATTTGTTCTGGCAGTTGGTGTATGTCTGTGGGAGATTTAAAAAGCCCAGAGACCTTTTTCTGCTGATGGCTGGTGCTCTGCTGCCTCTGCCGAGTTGATACCTGCCCAGAGACCCAGAAAATGTAAATTTAAGCTCAGTGGGGAAGGGACAGCTCCTGGATTCATTCAAGCCACCTTCCCTTTTGTTCTGGCAGTTGGTGCGGGTCTGCTCGGGATTTAAAAGCGCCGAGACCTCTTCCTGCTGATGGTCTGATTGGCTGCTTCAGAAGGCGGCAGGTGGCATCGCTGAACCGATTAGCTGGTGCTCCGCTGCCTCTGCTGAGCTGATCCCTGCCCAGAGATGGAAAAAAAAGTAAATTTCAGCTCAGTGGGGAAGGGGCAGTTCCTGGATTCGTTTGAGCCACCTTCCCTTTTGTTCTGCCCTTCTCTGCTGTAAATCAAAATTCCAGGTAGAACTGAGTTTGTCAGGAAATTTCATCTAGCCTTGTCTGTTTTGTACTTAATCCTACCCTCAGAACTCTGATGTTTCTGAATCACAAGCACATCAGTTATTCACATTTACAGTAACGACTATACTATGGGAGAAAAGGGCCTTTATCTAATTTAGGTTTCCCAGTATGACACCCTTGAATAAGGATTTTGTGCATTCAGACATAGTGTATTAGGAATGCAGGTTGGATAGCTCTGTTGTTAAAGGCATTTTCCTGGTGCTGTTGGTGCAGCGGAGACAGCTTGAACCAGTTGATGATAGACCACCAGTCACCAAACAGCACGTCTGTAGGCTGAGTGTACTGCTGACAGAGCTATTCTTCAAACTGCAACAATGTATGGAGAATTGTTTGCTTCTAGCATGTTGACAGTGTGCGGAAGGTGATAGAGCCTCCAACATTCAAGTTTCTATTCAGCACCTTACAGGACATGTATGGGAGTATACTGCAGCACAGTGTATGTACATTTATGTACATGTATAAGTAAGTACAGTAAACGTATGTGTATGTACATGTATATGAGTATACTGCTCTGACACTGTTGAATAGCTAGAGTGGGATTCATTACCAGTACCCCCTTTATGTATGAGAAGCACTAACTGAGTTTCTAGAATTATTTTTGTAGACTGAAGTATGAACCCAAAGTTTGCTTTTACCATGATCATGTGTCCTGTAGGGGGCCAGTGTGGTGCAATGGTTAGGGTCTAGAATTGTGAACCAGGAAATATCAGTTCATGCACAGAATTACTACTTGCTTATTATTTATCCTTGTGCAAGCCATTCAACGTCCCTGTAAACAAAATTCTACCAATCAGGAGAGCTGTGTGAAGTATTTTACTTTGTGGATGAAAATTGAAAAAAAAAAAAGGAAAATGACTATGAAGAAAAACATTGCAGAATTCTGTTTTGTTTTCACCAGATGAAACACTAATGAGTTTTACGTCCCTAGAGAAAATGGAGTAAATTCAATTTCTGCCACTTCCTCTGACTGTCACGCCCTTCCCCATATCCCCACACCTCTAAATAGAGCTGACCCCAATAAATTGCCACCCTATATGCATCTGTAATCTGGTGGAGTGAGGGGTATAGCAGTTCCATCACAGCAGCTTTGTTTAGCAATCTTTGAGTGAAGTGTAACAATGTCACAGGTTGGGACTGGGCTACGTAAGGCATCCAGTTTCAGAGGTAGACCTTACCTAATCTTGTCTCACTCTATAACATTTTTACAACTCGCCAACCAGTCACCAATATGTGACTGTTACCATGATGTTGTCTGTGTCACTCCTGGGATTACTGGGCATGTGACTGCAACATCAGTTTATTGCCCCCGTGCTGTTTTGAGGTAATGGGTTAAGACGAGAGAGATTTATACAGTTTAAGGGATCACATGAGGAGTGGGTGGCTACCAAATTCCTGAGCCTTGCCCAGTCTATATTGTGAAATGCAGAATTATATGCCATATTTCCAGCATTTCACAAAACTCGATCATATGCAGAAACTATTCTGCAACTTGGATGTCATAGCCAAATAATGTCTAAAATAAAATATGTAAAAAGAGGAGCTCATGGATGACTGAGAAGGGAAATAGATGTGGTGGAGCTGAGCTCCATTCTCTCCTCTTGCTCAGAGGAGAGTGTGAAAAAACACACCAAGGTCTTCACCTGAGGATGCCTCATTAGGCCTTCTTGAAACAGGTTTAGGCTAAATTGAGGTTTGAAGCCAAGGTCAAGGAGGAGGATTCCTCCATGAGAAATGTCTATGAGTTCTTGGAGGTTTCTGCCTCCCTTACAGTCATTACTCCTCCTGTGCATTCTGCACTTGAGGATGCTACTTTGGCTGCCTGGCATAGGCCAGCTCAATTGCCTGCAGTTCCCAGGATGGCTAATAAGCAATATCCATCCCCCACTGCAAAGCCTTATTATTCATCACAGCCTGAAACAGACTCTGTGGTGATTATGGATGCTCACGATGGATCCAAAGCTCCCAAACACATAAGTTATCTTCCTTCTGTTAAGGATTCAAGGAAGCTGTATGGGATGGTGAAGAGAACTTTTGCATCTGCTTCCCTGGATCTGAGCACTGCTAACTAGCAGGCATATATGATAAAATATCAAAATTGCCTTTGGAAAACTGGCCACCCTGGCTAAGAAATTACCAGAGGGCCAGAGCAAAATGTCAGCACTGTAGACTATTGCTAATGGCCATGAGACTGGCAAGCACCTGCTGAGATCTGCCTATGATGCCTTAGATGCTGTTACTAGGGCTGCGGCATCTGGGATTTGCCTCTGTTGCCACCCTTGGTTAAGGGTGGCTAGTTTTGCCTCAGATGTGCAACAGTCTGTGATGAATGCTCCATTCAGAGGTTAACAGTTGTTTGGCACTGATGCAGAAACCACATTAAGGGATTTACAGTCCTCTAAAATGACTCTTAAGTCCTTGCATACTTTGAACCCAAAACCCTGGGGAAGAGATAGAGATTCTTTTCACAGACCTTGTGCCCGTCCAGGCCAGGGCTATTCAAGAGACCCAGGATGTGGTTCCCAGAGAGCTCAGTCTACCACTTCCTAAGCTGCCAACCTGCTCCCAGTTACCCTTGCCAGATGTACCAAAGGTCAACGCAGTATAGGCACCCTCACTGTTTCGGCACTTTGACTTCCTTCCCCTCCCTTCAGCCTCACTGCCTTAGGAGTCTGGTGGGAGGCTGAATCTCCCTCTTTCTAAAAAGGTGGAGGAAGATCACAACAGATGCATGGGTACTGGAGGTGATTCAGCAAGGACATGCCTTAGAGCTCCTTACTGTTCCTCCAGTGACCCCCCCTTTACTCAACAGATATTCCCTGTACATATTTTCCTCCTGCTGGAGGAATTTCAAACCCTCCTCTGCAGAAGGGTTGTATAAATCATCCTAGTCTAGAAATAAACCAAGGCTATTATTCCAGGTACTTTCTGGTTCCAAAAGGGACATTGGATGTAAGGCCAGTACTAGACCTCGGGGACAGAGCCTTTTCATCAAATACAAAAAGTTCAGGATGATCTCCCTACAGTCCATTCTTCTCCTCTTACTGAAGTGGGATTTGATGGTTGTGTTGGACATGAAAGATGCATACTGTCATGTCAGGATCTCCAAGTCTCATGGAAGATACCTGTGTTTCATGCTCCAGGGTTCACACTACCTGTTTTGAATCTTGCCCTTTGGTTTGTGCTCTGCGTGCACCATATTTAGTTACAAATGTTTTTGCTATGGTGGCTGCTGCCCTCTGCAGAAAGGGCCTATATGCCTTCCCCTACATAGACGACTAGCTGTCAAAAGCCCCGTCTAGGGAAGCCATTGTCTAGACACTGTTTCGGACTTGATAGTTGTTCAGCCAGCTGGGTATACTGGTCAACCATCTGAAGTCGGTTCTTACCCCATGCCTGAGGCTCAAATACATAAGAGCTTTGGACATGGGACTGGGTCAGGCTTTTCTGCCCTCTGACCATGCCACAGCACTAGTGGCTCAGGCACAGCTGATCTCTACCAGCAATTACTTCTCGGCCAGATGTCTTCGAAGATTAATTGACCTGATGGTGACTGCCATCCTGACTGTCCCACTAGCTCGCCTCCACATGAGGGCCCCTCAGTGGTTCCTCAAAGCGTGATAGGAACAGCATTTGGATGAGCTGGAATATCTAATACAAGAGGCTCTCCTCTGCGCTGCTCCCTGCACTGGTGGTCGGATCTCTCCAACCTAGAGATGGGGTCCCCATTCCTCTGGCCATCCTCCCTCCTGATGGTGACCATGGATGCATTGGATTCAGGATGGGGTAATCATCTGGTCCCCTTCAGAACTCAGGGCAATTAGACCCCTCTGGATATGGTTCTTCACAGCAAAATTCTGGAGATGAGGGCTGTTCTATGTGGCCTACAGGCTTTCATCACACTCCTCCATCTGTGGAAACTGCTGTTGATCCATACAGACAGTATCGGTGATGTGCTACACCAACCAATAGGGTGGAGTCCATTCTTACCCTCTCTACAGAGAGATGATGAGAGTTTGGTACTGGGCAGTGGAACATGACATATTCCTTTCAGCGGTGTTCCTCTCCAGTACTCTGAATGCACTGATGGATTGCCCCAGCCAGTCCCTTGCATTATACCACAGTTGTGAACTCTCAGACTCCATTGTGGTTAACCTCGTAGAAAAATGGGTTCATCCAGACGTAGACCTGTTTGTGTCTCCATACAGTGCGAAACTGCCATGTTTCTGCTTGCTTGCTCTAGGGCCTAGAGTTTTCTGGCAAGTCACTTAGTCCAACTTCTAGAAAGAAAGGTTTCTGTATACTTTACTACCATTCCCTCTGATACAGAGTGTACTGGTCAAGCTATGGGCCAAGCCGGCAACCCTGATACTGGTGACTCCTTATCAGCCCAGACAAATTTGGTCCCACTACTCCAGCAACTGACAGTGGAACATCATGTCCCACTCACACTGTGAGCAGGACTTCTGACACAGGAGCAGGGTTCTCCACTGCACCCGGATTTGCAATCCCTGCACCTCCACAACTGGCTCCTGAGGACATGGAGCTCTCCCGTTTCAGGGTTTCCCACTGATTTCAGATGTTCTCTTGGTGGCTAGAAAGCCATATATTCGGTACACCTACTCACATAAATAGAAATGTTTTACAGTTTGGTGTACTCGACATGCCCTGAATCCCTTTATGTGTCCAGTCCCTAAAGTACTGGCCTACCTCTTGTCCCTGAAGGACTCAGGACTAGGGTAGTCCTCTCTTAAGGGCCATATGGCCACTGAGTCAACCTTTCATGCCCTCACAGAGGGCAAGACAGTGGCCCAGATGGAAGTTTCCTGTTGATTCCTAAGAGACATTCTTCTCCTGCACCCCCCCCCACTCTGAGATCCAGTTTTGGTATGAGACTATAAATTGGTCCTGCAGACTCTGACTGCACCTCACTTTAAGCCTGCTGCTTCTTATTCACTGTGCTTCCTTTCTTGAAAGACACTGTTCCTAGTGGCTATGACATCTACTAGATGCATTTCTGAGTTGCAAACTCTGGTTGCAGACCCTTCTTTTATTATTTTTCATAAGAATAGGGTTGCCTTATGCACCATCCCTAGTTTTCTTCTGAAAGCTGTGTCTGAAAGAACAGTAAATCAGACTGTTGTCCCTCCTGTTTATTTTTTGCTTCCCACAGATAGTGGGAAATGTGGTTTATGTAAACTGAATATCTGTAGGACACTGCATTAGTATTTGGCTTGTACAAAGCATTGTAGAAAATCTTCTCAGCTGTTAATAGTATTTGGCCCTAAGATGATAATAATAACTTTATTTGTTGAGTTTATTTGTTTGGTGGGCAGGCAATGTGAGAGAGCAGTAAGAAGGGCTGGGGGGATACTGGGATGCATAGGGAGAGGCATCACCAGTAGAAAACAGAAAGCTGTTATCCCTCTGTACAGACAACTGGTGAGACCCCATCTGGAGTACTGTGTGAAGTTCTGGAGACCCAATCTCCGTAAAGACATAGATAGGGTGGAGGGCAACTAAAATGGTGCAGGGTCTGCACCAGAAGACATATGAAGAGAGACTTAAGGAGCTTAATATGTGTAGCCTCGAGGAAAGGAGGGAGAGGGGAGACATGATAGAAACTTTCAAGTACCTCAGGGGAATCAAAGTCCAAGAGGGTAACATCTTTCAGAAAAAGAGGTGTGCAAGAACAAGGGGGCACAATTTGAAGATCGGGGGGACGGCTCAGAGGTAATGTGAGGAAGTATTTTTTCATGGAGAGGGTTGAGGATGCATGGAACAGCCTTCCTGAGGAGGTTGTGGAGTCAAAAACAGTGGTGGATTTTAAGAATGCATGGGACAGTCATAAGGTAATTCTAGTAGGTGGGGGTAGGAAGAAGTAGGCTGTTGCTTAACTGAGATCGGCAGCTTATACTTTAGGTAGGGAAATTGGCAGACTGGGTGGGCCCAGTGGTCCTTATCTGCCATCAAAGTCTGTGTTTCTGTTTATATTTCTATGAGCGCCTTTCAGGAGCATCAAGGCGCTTTACAGAAAAAATAAATGGAACAAGATAAAATATCACGCACAATATAAAACAGATAAGCGATACAATTCAGTATAATTAGGTAGCATATGCTTGGCGCCACAAAAATGTTTTTAATGCCTGCTTGAAGCCCCCCATGGTTGCACACTCCCATAGCTGACAGGGTAGAGAACTCCAAAGGGCTGGGGCCGCATACATAAATGCACAGGTCCCTGAAGATTTTAAAGACACCCTTGGAATCTCTAGCAACCCCTCGTCAGCCAAGCAGAGCGATCACTCGGGGCAGTAAGGGGACAGAAGCTCTTTCAGGTAGTCTGGGCCAAGTCTGTGTAGGGCTTTATAAGTCAGAAGTCTGACTTTGAAGGTGATCCACCACTGAATCAGCAGCCAGTGCAGTTTGCGCAGCACCTGTGTAATATGACAAGACCATGGAGCCCCTGTCAACAACCAGGCTGCTGCATTCTGCACCAGCTGCAGGCAGTGGATATCAACCCCTCGTAGCCCTAGGTAGAGGGAGTTACAGTACATCAAGGCGCGAGGTCACAAAGGTGTGGACCAGTGTAGGAAGATCACTGGACGGAACAAGGTGCTTGACCAGAGCGATGTTCCTCAGATCATGAAAGGACGACTTGACGACTGCCGACACCTGAGATCGTAGTGTCAGCCCATTGTCAAGCACCAGCCCCCAGGTCCCACACCAGTTCAGAGGCAAGAAGCTTGGAACCCCCCCAGGAAAAGCCCCATAGACTGACCAGTCCCCAACCCCCCCTGTCTGGCAACCAGGATCCACAACCATCATCTCCGTCTTAACCGAGTTCAACTTCAGCCAGTTGGAATTCATCCAATCCTGGATTTCAGCAAGGCAATTATTAAATACAGTGAATGTACTATCCTGGTCAGGTGTGAAAGACGGGTAGAGCTGGGTATCATTGGCATAGCAGTGAAACCTCAGCCCATGCTGTCTTACAATGTCTCTGAGTGGCAGCATGTACACGACAAACAACATTGGGGACAGCACCGAACCCTGAGGGACTCCACATGACAGAGAGAGAGGGTCAGAGGAAAAAAATCCCCAACACCACCCTCTGAGTTCTGCTAGTGATGAAGAACTTAAACCACTTGAGAACTGTACCAGATAGACCACAGATGAACCGTGGGTGCTCAAGCAGCGCCCCATGGTCCACGGTGTCAAATGCTGAAGAAAGATCCAGAAGTGCCAAGATGGAGTGGCTTTTCCAATCTCTCGCCATCAGGAGATCACTGAGCACCCGAATCAGCACAGTCTTGGTACTGTGCCCCTTACAAAAACTAGATTGGAGAGGTTCATAGATGTTCTGGATGGTCAAATGATTCTTCAACTATACAGCCTCTACCTTCTCAGTCACCTTCCCCACAAAGAGGAGGTTAGAGATAGGTCTGTAGTTGGCAAGGCACTCTGGGTCCAGAGAAGCTTTCTTCAGAAGGGGTGTCACCACTGCCTCCTTCAGGGAGCTAGGAAACTCACCCAACTCAAGGAAGCACCAGACTATCTGTGCCAGGACCGGGCCAATGGTGTCGCAACAACCCATAGCCAGGGAAGTTGGGCCTGGATCCAAACTACAACAGACAGAACATAGTGTGCATACCATGGACAATCCACATAACATCCGTGAGCTCCAGCTGGTCAAAGGTATTCCAGGAAAAAAGGGGGGGAGTAACCAAGCACTGATCAATAGCATCCCCCACAGAGTATGCTGGTTGGATCTCTGCCCTGATGTCAGCCACCTTATCTGCAAAGAACCAAGCAAGTTCATCACACTCTAATTGTGAAAAAGCTGTTCGAGACTGCAGACAGGCTGGGTTGCACAGCCTATCCACAGTTCAAAAGAGCTGAACCGGTTGGTTCTGAGCAGCAGCAATCTCCCCAGACAGGTACTCTGCCTTCTTACGGGAGATAGTTGATTTATAGACTTGATAATGTTCTAGCAATCTAAGATGGTCAGCCTCCAGAATGGATTTCCGCCATCAATGCTCTAACCTTCGTCCTAGTCACCGCATCTCCCTCAAGATCAAATCAAACCAAGGGGACCGAGGGCGAAGGGAGAGAGGATGAACATGGACAGGAGTGATAGAGTCCAGGGCTGTAGTAATGGCCTTATTATAGCCCAGAACTAAGGCCTCTGGACTCCCACTTGCCACAGGAAACTCTGATAGATCGAGTACAGCAGCTGACTTTCAGGACTCACATCCTGTAAAGGGTGGTAGCTGACCATCTCCCCAAGGGCAGGCCTACGAGGGGGGGTGCAAAAATTGAATCCTGTGGTGTAATGATTGTACCATCCAACAGATGGTGGGCTCCATGATTTTGAAACAGGCCCTGTCCAAATGGCTGGCCAGTTTTCTTACAAGAAGCGTGGTAAATAGCTTCCTGGTTTCATTCATGTTCATTCCACCCACGGGGATACTAGCTCAATGGATTTTATTCAAAATGTGTCTACTACTGATATTTGTGCTGCTGCCAGTTGGATTACTGTTCATGCATTCACTGAGCAGTGCAGTCTGGACATTTTCTCCCTAGACGTGCCAGCTTTGACCTCAGCGTTCTGCAAGGCCTCCTTACTGAGGATCATTCAGTCCTGCCCTTCTCCCTCGGTGCTTAGTACTGCTTGGGAATCATTCCATGATGTGGTTGAATGAAGAGAAAGATCCTCAAAGGAGATAGAATAGTTACCTACCATAACAGTAGATCTTCAGAAGAATCTTCTCCACTGAGCCACAGCTCTACCTCCCTCCTTCCCCCGTTGTTTGGATGATGGGTGACAGTACTGCCTGCTCTCACAAGCTGCCTCTCCTCTGGTTCCTCAAGCAGCATCTCTACTCAGGTTGCCTTCTGCTCTCCTGTGTGTCTGGTTTGGTTCTGGTTGCTTTGATCCTTGCTGATCCTCTGAGCTTGTCTCTGGTGCAAAACTGAGGCATGCTGGGGACACCCACATTATATAGTCACCAAAGTGGCATGTCAACATTGGTAGCCCCAGCCAGCAAAAATTTCCAAGTAGTCCTGATGCCGACAGCTTACAGTTCCATGATGTGGCTCTGTGGAGAAGATTCTCTAGAAGATCTGCTATTAAGTTAGGTAACTATTCTTTTTCATACAAACATAAAAATCTGTATATTAACATATCTATTTATATGACATACTAATCTGAAACCCTTAATACTTTTAACTGCATATCCTCACTGAACCCCAACAATAACACATTTAAGCTATGTCTTTTTTTGTAATGAAATTCAGTTAAAAATAGTTTGGTACAGTAACAGAGTCTATACTGTGAGAGTGAGTAGAAGGCCATACCAATTTAGCCATATAATTATTGTTCAACAGTATATCATAGAAAAATGAAATAGAGGATCCACCCCTAAGTAGCTGAATATGTTTTGATCCTTATATCCACTTGCTCCAAAAATGCCAATGTTTCCTGCCATATACCACTTTATTTGACTGCACTCCTGCATGTGGCACAGGAGTCTGTGACTCCAGTAAGTATTTCATAATTACAGTAAAGTTTTGGGGGAAAAAATCAAAAAATGTGTAAAGAGAAGCAGGAAAGACATGCAAGTCTTCATATCCACTCCAGGTTGGTAAACCAGAGCAGGATTTTAGAAAGTGAGGATTCCGCCATCCACATTGATCCAGAGACAATTAGAGCATTGACCTGGATAAAGTAGTGTTTGATGAATGAAACATTGGCATTTTTAGTGAAGGTGGATATAAGGTATAAAAGCATATTGCTTTACTGACTGGTGAATATTTTTGGTTCATTGTTCTTTGATAGGCTACATTTTCCTCCACCAAAAAGCTGTTCTGATCTACCCTCATCATTACCTCCATAAAAGGAGTGGGAAACCTGGGACACCATACTAGCAATATCGTTTAAAAGTAACCATGTACTAATGCCACTGTATTCGACATATTAAAATATATGAACAATCAGAGAAGCTGGAAAAAAGTAATTAGTTTGTGTAAATGCAGACCATGTGTACCCCACATTGTACTCTAAATCTGTTAACACAAATTATAGCAAGCTCACAAGGAGCATCATGTGGGTTAACCTTGGGATGAGTCAGTGACTTCAGTCTTCATGGGCATCAGTACAGCCATTATGTACAATTGGGTGAAACACAGTGGTGTGTAAAAAAATCATATCATATATACAAGCTTTAGCAAGGTCATGTGGTAAATTAATATTGTATGCATTTTTGATAGAATAATGTACATTGTAACATGGCAAAGATCAGCAATAGTAAATAAAGAGAAGTAATTGGCCGGAAAGCATCAGATGGTATACTTTGGAGACGGCATTAAATTAGCAGTAATGTCATCCTTAAAGTGAATTATGATACTGATCCACAGAGGGAGAAAAGCAGTGCAGCACAGAAGTGGCAATTCCTATCCCACCCACCCCCACCCAAATGCCCATGACTGTGTGTCCGCTTTCACTCACCGTGGCTCAGTAGGAATCAGCAGGTGGAAACAGCAGTGACACACACAGCACCAGACTGGAGCAACCGGCGAGACAGGTCCGGAGTAGAAGGTCACACAATATGCAAAAGAGATAAAGTCGCACATGGTGTCAACGGCCAAATGAGCATGCAATGGACCTCCCACGGCAGCTATCACAATAATAGCCACGCAGATGTGATTAATTGTGAGACACAAATGTTCACACATACTTTCTTATTAGTTATGGTTGCTATTGTGTACACAACATCAGCATGTAAATCGCAATTTCTCAAATGTTCAGGAAGTGCAGGACAGAAATGAAAAGAGTGCAGAATCTGTCTGTATTGTTGTATTGACACTATGTAAATAACAGTCATAGTAAGCAGATTGTCCCTAAAGCCATGTTACAAAATCATTAAGCCACTCTGAAGGTGGCATCTAATGGGGAATTAATGCATGGTTGGCCCATTGTAGGCACTCGGCCTTCAGCCTTGTGTCACAACCCTCCCAACCATGCATTAATTCCCCATTAGATGCCACCTTCATCGTGGCTTAATGCTTACTTGATTACATTTTCATGTTCATTGTCAGGGGAGATAAGATGCCAGAGACATTTGGTTTATCATGACATGCCTCACTTATACTAACATTTTATTAAAGAGGTATTGGTTGAAGTCCTCTGGATTCAGTGTACAGATCAACAGTTACACAGCAGATGCATATGGAATCCCTTGCAGAAAAACAGTAAGCCTTTTGAGCTCAGTAAGACCAATTTATCTAAGTAAGACGTGTCCTTGTTTTCTTTTTTTAGTGGTCATACGGGTTCTATTTAATTCACTTGCAAGGGAAACAGGGCTTCCAGTTTTTCTGTAAAACTGAAGACATGAAGAGGAAGTGGATGGAACAGTTTGAAATGGCAATGTGAGTATTTCTTTTGTTAATTTGTTTATTGTTCTTTATAGATTTTCAATTCCCATGTCCTTTATACTACCCTTCTTACCCACTGCACCCCATCTTTTCACTTCCCATTTACTTACTTCCTCTGCTGAAGGGTGATGGGCTCTCACTCATGGCAGACTCTTCCTGCCACCCATAATGTCCCATAGCTTGCCTGCCAATGTGACCCCCAAGTGCATGAGCCTGAGGGAACAATACAGGATCCTGATCATGGAGAAGTGCTGACATCAGAACCTGCACATGCTGGCAGGGAAAGTGGCAGGTCACGGGATGTCACAACTACCAGTGCCTCTACTGTTGACACTGTCCTTCTCAAGAGGCATCATGTATCACATAGATTTTTTTAAAATAAATTATTATTTATTTTTTTGTTGGTATTCGGGTAAGGCCCACTAGACACAATACCTGTTATCGGGGTGACCCAGGAGCACTGGCGAGGTTAAGTGAGTTGCTCAGGGTCACACAGTGTGCAAGTGGAGGTTATGGGAATCAAACCCAAGTCTGCTGGATGTACCAAGCTTATTCACAGCTTTTTACTTTAGCCTGTGTGCTATACTGTCAGCCAGTTCACACAGCAGCTCTGCACTATTGAAGGGCTGTTGTCATGTCAAAGTGGCAACAGACATTCTAAAGTGACATGTCATGCCTAGAGGATTCTTTGGGCCCTAGCCGCATGTAAAGGTTGCTTTGTGTTCTCTATATAAATCATTGAAAAGCCACAGTGTAAAATCTAATTCACCAATACTGCTCATAACTGAACATCATGATGCATACAAATGTAGTGTTTATGACAGACTTGCTGAAGGAAGAGTGGCAGATACAGGTACAAGGAGGTGGTACGATCTCTACATGTATATCGAAAACTGCAGATAAGGTGCCCGCCACTATATTGGCCAATTCTAGGCATTTTAGATCTTATTTGGGGAATACCCTTTAAACTATTTTAGTATGTTTTTTGCCATTCCCCATAATGTGCCCTGTGACTCTGAAAATGAGATGATGTGTTCAGATGCTTCATTAGGTTTGTGGATTTGTACATGTCAGAGCTACCATCAACTTCCTGGGCCCTGCCACTGCTAGACTGGAGGGACTCGGGTAGAATAGGGAGACTTGATGGTCCTCAAGCCTTTTACTGCCTGGAACATTCTCTGTTTCCTCAAACTGGCAACCTTCTGCAGTTCTGCCTCACCATGATATATATGCATATATATATATATATATATATATATATATATGTGTGTGTGTGCATGAGTGCGTGTCCTTCTACAGTGTGACAAGCCTGATTGCACATTTTTCCTGAGAACATTGTTTTCTGTAAAACAGATTACAGCACTATTCATGCAGAACCTATCTACAGAGTCTGCAGTGCTTTAAGAAAAGCACTTTGTTTGTAGCTTTCTGTAATTGCTAACACAACAATTCTTTTGTTTCTTTGTTCTTCTTAAGGTAATTTTTTTTAAACAGAACATTAAGCAGATGCTATAATACGTGTGCAGAAGGAACTGATGCTTGAACAAATGTCCCCTTTTCTAAGCAGTTCCCATTGACCTAGAAAAACAGACAGCAGTCTGGTATTGTACTGGAAAGGAATGTTTGATCAAAAGATTTCAGTGAGACAGCAGTGGTTACAAATTATTTTTTAACCACTGATAGTCACGTCCTTGGGATTATGTGATCCCTTAATATGCATTATAAAATGGGCAAAGGATTTCAAGCAATCTGATTGGTTGTTAGCCATGCATTAGATGTGTCTAATGCACAGCTAAAACTAGAACCCCCATTTAGAATACACAGGCCCATTTTATAAGCACAATAAGCCACTCCGGGGATGTGCATTAGACAGTTCTAATGCACGGCTAGGGGACTGGATGCACTTGGCCTGTGGCCTCATGCCTCACTACGTCCCCCTAGCCGTGCATTAGAACTGTCTAATGCACACCCCATTGTGTCTTATTGCTTACTGATCCTGCTAGTTGGAAGTAAACAGTCACTCTTGGGGTGAGCCCTGGAGTTGTACAGAAAGTTTGTCATCTGCTTAGCATGCTCATCTGGCTCAATACCTGCCTACCTATAAATAATCCATTTACTATCTGTCTGTAGCTGGGTAGTAAAGGGATACCTCCAACCAGAAATGTGCAAAACATTAGTAAAGTTATTGGGCAGAACCAGGGAGTCTGTTCACTACATTTTTATGTTGCTTGCACTTGTGCAAGAAATGTCTTGCTACAGAGAACGGCATTTCAGAGGTGTGCCACTGACTAGCCCAATGCAGGTCAGGCTGCGTTGGGCTAATCCTTGACAGACCAATGATCATGCAAGCTAAGTATGACAGTGGTTCACAGTTTATGGGTGGAAACTTTGTGTAGTTGAAACAAATAAAGCGCTCCAGTGAGAGAGTATCCGGTTCATTTGCATAATGCCATTTGCCCTGCTGTCCAACAGAGAAAGAACCACCACCCCCACCAAGTCTGCCTGCAGCTCAAATCTCCCTACTGTAATGGTGCCCGGCCTGGCCACCCCCCCCCCCCAACATGTCTGTCTGAAGCTGAAGTCGCCTGAGACAGAGTGAGAGAGAGAACATCAGGACTGAAGTGCATCTAGTTGGCACTCAGCAACCCTGAGAATCAAAACAGGAGCATGCTCTGACCCACTACACAGCAGAGAGAGAATCATCTCCCTTCCGTCCTAAACCGCCCCCCGCTCCGATCACCCAGAGGAAGTGTGTTTGCAGCTGAAGTGTCCTGTGACAAAGCGAGACAGAGAGAGAGAACATTGGGACTGAAGTGCAAAACGGTGAATGCTCCGACCCTGCTAAACAGCATTGCTGCAGTTTCTGTGTGTCTCTCTCTCTCTCTGCGTTTCAGTCAGTCTGCTGGCGAGTTCTCTATGGTGTGAAAGTGCTTTTGTGAGAAGCACGTTCTGGTGCTGGCTGTCTCCATCTGTCCGGAGAACTTCGGGCAGAAGTGCGCGTTCCACTGCTTGCCCTCTGGGACATGTCCTTTCTCTCCAAGTCTGTCGGATTGGGGAGATGAATGAATGAGCGACATGAGTGTCATTTACTTTTCTGTGATGAATCTGGGGCTTCTAGGGGAAAAAACACACTACATTAATAGAAAATGGTGATTTAACCATGTACCTGTGTCCTTTTATACTACAGCCAACTTGGCTACATTCAAGAAATGTCAGCCACAGCGTTGTTGAATTGCAACTCTGTGTCTGTCTGACAAGTCAGCTGTACTATGTCATTTTATAAAGTCATATCAAAATAGTTAAAAACAAAGAAAAAAGGGCACAGTTACATGATGAAATCAAGCTTTTTTTCTATCAATTTATTGTGTTTTTTCCCTAGTAGCCCCAGTTTCATGACAGAAAAGTAAATGACACTCATGTTGTACATTCATTCACTTCCCCGATCATTCTGTAATGTGGGAATGACAGGAACATGACAATAATATATTACTCAAAAGAGAAATGTCAGACACAACCATGCACATTAAAATAACATACAGTTAAATACAGTATCTCTGCAGCTCCAGCCCAGGCAATATATTTTCTATTTTTTTTTTTATTCCCTTACAGACCTTCATGGGCAGCTCGAGTCACAAGTCAGTATAGGAGGCAGTATAGCGCAGTGGTCTAAGGCTCTGAGCTACAAATCTGGTGACATCCAGCAGACCAGACCTGGGTTTGAATCCCACAGCTTCCACTTGCATACTGTGTGATCTTGAGCAAGTCACTTAACCTCCTTGTGCTCCCAGGTCGCTCCTGTAAAAAAGCTTTCAGCTTAGTGTGCTATACCTGGTTAAACAACTAAATAAAAAAGTCAAAACAGAACAACACAAAGTTTTTTTTCTCTTTTTTCTCTAAAAGTCCTTCCATTGCACTCTATTACTGGACTGCAGTACAAACACACAGAGTGAACTATTCACTGATGACTTCAACACTCGAGTCTCGGTGTTGCCCACTATATTCAATAAGGGGACGTATGAAAATTATGAATTCACAATCATGACAATTTCACTAATTTATTAATTTGTTCATTATTGCCTCTGCACTATCAGTGCCAAACACCTAAACAGCAAATACAAGCAAGCCGCGTTCGGCATTGACAAGTGCTTGTTCATTGCTAGAGACACGCTTGTGTGGTGATGAACCAGAGGTTAAGCCAAGGAGATTTTTTTTTAAATTTGACTGCATGCTTGAGTAAGGGGTGGGATATAACAGCTAGGTGAGATGGAGGAGGGGCATAATTCACTATGTTAAAAAGCTTGGGACCACCGATCAAGGTGGAATTTAATAGAGTTGGATGCTGAAAAGGGGAATTTGCCACATTATGAGATTTAGGACTTAAGCTGAGATGAAACTGGGATTTTATCAGCTGTGTGAGACATGGGAGGGGATTTTACTGGTGTCTCGGAGACTATAACACTGATTGGCTTGAATAATTAATGTGTGATACAGGTGAAGTGGATAAAGAAGTACCAAGCACCAGTGTTTCCAATTTTATCTGCTTTATTGGATGGTGCTACTATCTACCATACCAAACATTGTAGATTGTTGCTGCCCAACACTAGTGAGCACTTAGTAGTAGATATCCGGTCTGGACTAAAACGTCTCGTGGGCAGAGATGCATCCATTTTGATGGCTGTTTGATAATCAGTGTCACGATCCCCTGGCCCTCAAACCTCGGGTAGCCTGATCGGACCTCCTGTTTGCAGAGAGGATCCCCCTATTCTGGAACTTGTGAGCAGGAGTAAGGGTTTCAGGAAGACTTAAATACACAACAACTGGGAAATGGCTTTGACACTAAGACTCCCTTGAAGGTGTACTGTTAAATTACAGAACACAACAACTTGCTATGCAGGGAGTTGAAGCTTCTATGAGCTGACAAATTCACTTGACGAGTTGAATATGCTTCATGTTCTTTTAATTGGTATTCCCCTACATTTCGCTCCTCAGAGTAATTGTTCACAAGGATTAAATATCTGTTCAAATTCAAACACATTAATTATTTTTACATAAATTTTATTTTCCAAAATACACTTATAATAATTTTATTTAATTATTTCTCATTAAGAATCTGAATTCCATTTATCCTGAAACATTATATTGTCTGTTGCATTTCAACATCATAAAACATCAAAATGTCCACTTGACTTTACACTTCCTGTAAGTATACAACAGGACTTAGCAGCCTTCCTTTTCCCAGTGGGAGGGTGGATTTTGTAGTTTCGAGTTCCCTTTGACTCTGCACTACTTTTAGTATTTGAATCCCACCACAGCCACTTGCTATATCTTGCCTATGTAGTTTTTATATGCTATCCGAGCAGTTCCATCTTTCAGGCACACAGCCTTTTCAAAACCCCTTCTGTTTAAAATGTTAAATCTCACAATCCGACCTCGAGGCAGAATTGATAAGAAAATCATAAAAGTTTACATAAAATAAAAGCAATACAGAAAAGTCTACAGCTTGGAAGAACTTTGAAATGCACACAATAACAAGTAAAATTGGATGGTTTACAGAAAACGCTAGATACTGTATTCTAAACTATACCTTGTTTTGATGTTAGTGTCCAGACAAGATTTTAAATGCTCTTGTAGAGATGAGTCCTTAAGCAACAGTTGTGTAGCAAGTGTGTGTTCCAAGTCAGTTCTCTAAAATGTCCTTTAAAAAAAAAAAAAAAAAAAGTATCCAGGCTCTTCCTCGGTGCAAAGTCTTGGTTTCCAAAATTCTGACTTAAAATCAGAATTTTCTGTTTGGTATGTGAGAAGATAAATCTTTCTGTATTCTCAGGTCTGGTTTTAGAGATTTTCCAGGCCTACACATATACTTCTGGTCTATAAGTATATGCCAGCTGGGATAGACTATCTGACTTCCAGCTAAACTATTTTGCTGTGAGTTCAAAATGTGTCTGATTATATACACAATGGTCCCTTCTGGGGTGGGGTTAAATGGTTCCAAGACAATACAGATATTAGGATGCAACAGTCTGCCTTTTCCTGCAGGTGTCACTGTGGTTCCATGTCAACTCCAGTGACATCTGGTCCATGCATTTGGCTTAATCCCTGACCCCTAGGTCATTACATTACCTTTCCCTGTCATGGAAAGCCACAGTGGGATATTGCATTACTTCCTGGGCTATATACCCGTCTCCCTTATCTTGAGACATAACAGGTCCACACTAACCTTTATAGAAATAAGTCATTTTGTAGTTACCTGTTAAAGGGGCAGTGTCTTAATTCTAAAGTACATTACAGCATGTACAATATGAACCCACATAAATGGATCTAGGCCTATCATGTGACAGTCAGATTGTCTCATTTAATAGTCAGCCCTGGAGTTTACTGCAACTCAGGCTTTTAAAGGGAGCTGAAGCTATAGTAAGCTATTACAGCCCATATATGCAGTTTATATTTTTGGGCTGCTTGGTCACTTAGTGAACTGACCTCACAGGATCCTTTTTGAAATGTTCTCTTAGCTTTTTGTTTCACTATGTAATATGAGTAAAAAAAAAACACAAAAAAAAACATATACATCATGTATTGAAATTACCGTTATTTCCTTTTGTCTTGCTCTTTTAGGTCAAACATTAAGCCAGATAAAGCTAATGCAAACCATCACAGCTTTCAGATGCACACGTTTGAAAAAACAACCAACTGCAAGGCCTGCAAGATGTTTTTAAGGTAGGCAAGTACTTTTTGGCAGTGAGAATAACATAAACGATTTGCTTTTTTGCACATTTAAATAAACATGATGCATCAGATTATGTTCATACTGTGAACTTCAACCTTGTTTTAACAATCAGTTCAAGAAAATGGCACGTACTGTTAATCTATTTGGTTTGTGGAAGCTACTGTCTACATTGTAGCAGTAAAATCTTGCCAAAGGAGTACAACACATAACAAACTCTCTAAAGGGCACCAGACTGCCATAATACTTAAGGTACTGTGAGACAGATGCATCCCCATTGCAGTAATTCACATGGTCACTGATATTGTTACTGTTACCTTCTGGAGGTTAACATAATCATGCCGCACCATAAGTAATCATACTAGGCAAGGCGTCTTATTGTATGTAACTCATCTTCTCAGTTTTATATACAGTAAAATGTATCATCATGTTTAAAACATTAATTAATAACAAACTGAAAAAACAAATTCTTGGGATGTTCATAGTCCTCCCTGCTGGCCCCTGTTCCTGACACCCTGGTGCAGAGCACCAGCCTGGGTTGGCAACATGTCAGTCAGATGCCCCAATGCTTGGCAACATGAAGCCAGCTAACTACAGTCTTTTTGTTTAAGTTTATTTTCAGACTTTTCAAAACAGCATATTAATTGATTACAAACCTTACAAACCTCAGTGTAAATAAAAATATGACTGCGGGTACAGCAATAGTTGATATTACCCACATCACTATTAACCATTAACTTCAGGCTTTTTAAGAAACCCTTTGCATTCTTGTTTCTGTTTAATTTTATTTATTTATTGAAATGTTTCACCAGGAAGGCACACTGAGCAACACGTCGCTCATCTCCTGGTGTGACCTGGGGGGAAAGGGTACAATAGGAATGAGACATTAAACATTCAAGTTATAAGTTCAACATTAACATACAGTTGTAAAGAAGGCACACTGAGCAACAAGTTGCTCATCTCCCGGTGTGACCTAGGGGGAAGGGGCACAGTAGGAATGAGACATTAAACATTCAAGTCATAAGTTCAACATTAACATACAGTTGTAATGCAGGTGTTATAAACAGTGTTACAGCAGTGTTGCACATGATAGGTAGAAAAAGTGGACAATAATAAGTGCCGGGTTAATAAGTAAATAAGTGCTTATGTGAAAGAAAAGGGAGAAAAGAGAGGCAGGGGTATTTTAGGGCATTAGGGCTGAGGTGCTGCTAATTAGCTCTGTACCTCTCAAAATGTCATCAGAGAGCTAGACCCATCATAGTCAATATCTATTGTAGTTTCTGAGTGAATGTCAAACTGTCCAGTCTTCTAGAATGATTTCCGTTATTTGACCCTATGGTATTAGTCCATGTTATTATTATTTTTTTTTTGCTATTTAGTTAAAATAAGCTAAAAAATACTATGTTTTCAGCCATGCAGTATTGGAATATAAGAGCAAGCATGAATCTTCTTAGAGCATTTCTTCTCCAGTGAGCCACACCATTGGAATTGTAAGCCGCTGGCGACCACTCTGAATCTTTTGCAGAGCTCGGGCCACCAATATTGACATAAGTTGGTGTTGTCTATGTAATGTGGGTGTCCTCATACTTCTTAAATCTTTTTCTGCCATTGTCATGCTCATCGGACCACAGAAGAAACCACATTGCTGCTTTATTCTTTTCCTGTCATCATAATTTTCATGGTTCTAAAACTTGCATGCCATCTTGTAAAGCACTGTTGTTCCAGATCTGTTGTTGTGATGTGAAAATTACAAGGATGACAAACAAGCAGTGTATATTTTCTGTCTGGGTGTTGCCCACAACATTAAGGCCTGTATCATCTGCCAGGAGTTCAACCAGGCCACCAGGAAATGCTGATGAAAAGTTTTAGAACTTTTTTATTTACACTTTTTTTTCCACCTGGCATCAGCTGGCTCTCGGCCCCTCTCAGGGGCCTGTTCTGTCTCAGCCCCATCACCCCACCATCTCCTGGGACTTACCTTCCTCCTGCCAATAACTCATGGTATCCCCTCCCTACTACAGACTGACAGGCTGGGCCAGGTCCTGTCAAATCCAACAGGTCGTTTGGCACCAGGACAGAGCCCAGGTTGCAGATGCAGGGTCTGTGGGTAGAGTGGGCCTGTTCTGCTGAGGCAGTTGGGGGCAGGGGTTCACTGGTTTCCTCCAATCTCGATTGAGATGCTGGGCATGGAAAGAGTGCACTCACTACATGCATTGGCACCCACCCCAGCCAATCGACATCTCACCCTCCCTCAAGTGTGTTCCTGCCTGCACCACCACCACCTGTGGTCACCCAGGTGGTGATTGCATTGTGGAACATTCTCCCTCCAGAGGAGGAGACTGTCTTGTGGGAAGCTCAATCCTCTTGTCCCTAACCAGACCTCTTGAGACCCAAGCTCGTTCCTGAACCTGGGTCACCGGCATCATGAGCAATAGCACTGCCACTGTGCCAGTGGGCCAGCTAAGTTTTAGAACTTTTCTTGTCCAGAAAGAAAATGGATGCCTCAAAGAAAGCACTAGACTCTACTTTGGCTTCACTGACCCATTCAACCCCCTACCCCCACCTAACCCATCAGTCTACCAGGAGACAGTTAACAGCCTCCTCTATGTGTTCACTGTTGAAGGAAAAATCATCTTAAAAAACATCTGGTCGGAGGTCTGTCCTATATAGAGCCCCTCTTTTCTGTAGCTCCCTCCCATCTGAATACTTCAATTGTAACACAGTATGGACTTTTAAAACTAGATTAAAAAAGTGCTTTCAATCCCAAAAGGAATGTACTTGCTGATATCATATTTTTATTGTTCATTTGTATTTATTGTTGTATTTAATGTGTGTTAAACTGTCTATATTATTTGTTTTATGTTCATTGTTACTACTTGTTAAAACGGGCAGCAATGCTTATCAGGCTTACAAGTATAAAAAATAAAAATGAAATGAAATATTCATCAGCAGAGAAGTACAGATTGACAAAATCTTTGTCGCCTGACTGGCACCATTCTAAAAGTAATGAAAAGGCAAGGGCTTCTCCAGTAAAAAGCAGGTCCTGGTCTCCTTATTGCTGGAGAGCTACATAAGGTAAATTGATGTTGAAAGTTTCATCAGCATTCTCAACCTCTTCAGCTCTCTTGACCATCCCAGCAATGTCAAGATCGAGGCATGGCTTAGCATACTCAATAATAGCAGCAAACAGCCTCCATCAATGGGACCCATTCCCTCGATGACTGTTAACCTGACCCTTGCTATAGGCATCACTGACTCTCAGGTTGTGCTGATGACAGTGTTAGAGTTATTCCATCACCTGCTTTCTGTACTGCCACCGACGATTACCATATCATCATTGCTGGTACCTAGTCCATAGCCACCATCAACAGCTACCATGACCCCGGCAGTTCCTGTCGTCAAACTAGCCTCTCACCCACTGTCCACACCTGTGTTGCCTGCTGAACCTCATGTGCTTCATCAAGTGGATGAGGAGGAGGAGTATAATCCTGATCGCTTTGAAATAGAGGGAGGATTTTCCAAGTGAAGAGGAGCAAATTTTCCTTCCTGAGAATTACATGGATTCCTCATACACTGTTTGATCCAGTATTGATGATACTGTGGTTTAACTCCGGGTCCCTTCCTGAGGATACCTTATTTCAGGTCCTCTTTGGCTCCATACAGGACTCTGTGGGGTTTGAGGTTGAGAAAAAGACTCTACTAACAGAAGTATGTTATGATTTCCTGGAGGCGCCTACGTATCTCTCCATTATGATCCCTCTCATTTTGGTTGCCCTGGAGCAGGCCACAGTGGCTGCTGGCACAGGTGTACTATTTGCCTGCTATACCCAGAAAAGTGAATAAATAATATCCTTTCCCTACGTCTAAGGTTGGAGACCAGAAGGGAAAGGGAGGCTATGATAGAGACATTCAGATTCCTGAAGGGAATTAATAGAGCAAACTCAGAAGAACTGTTCAGCAGAAGCACCAGCTCAACAACACATGGGCATGACTGGAAACTGATTTGGGGGGGTTCAAGAGGGACGTAAGAAAGTATTACTGTATGGTAAGAGTGGTGGAACTATGGAACTGTCTGCCAGCCAGTGGTGGCAGCTAAAACCATGGGAAATTCCAAACCTGCTTGGGACAGAATGAAAGGTGTAGTCATCACTGCTAGTGACAAGGAAGGGGGATGAAATAGGATACTGAGGAGGAGGGGTTAAATCCCAATCAGTGCCAGGTTACAGCGTTCTGTATAGACTCATGGGCAGATTGGATGGACCAGTGGTCTTTTTGTGCCATCACTTTCTATGTCAAGGCCTAGTACACCACTCAGCCTGAGACTGATTCAGATGACCGTGGCCACACATGACAAAATCCAGAGCTCCTAGATATATGAGCTCTCTGCCACCTGCCAAAGAGTCCAGAAATCCAGATGTTATGGGCAAGAGGACTAAAAGTACTTATGTCTCTGCTTCACTGGGGTTAAAGATTGCAAATTATCAGGCTTATATAATTAGGTATCAGAACTGCCTGTTGAAATCCATGCTACTCTCTGTGGACAAACTGCCTGAATGATCAGTTAAAACAGAACTTGCCAAAAACCTTGCGGCAAGTTTTGACACTGGTAAACAGCTGCTCAGGTCTGCCTATGATATTTGTGATGCACAGCCAGTACTTTTGCTTCTGGTATTTGCTTCCACCATTAATGCTGGCTCAGGATGATAGGGTTTGTGTCTGATGTACAACAGGTCATGCTTAATTCCCATTTTAAGGGCCAAAAACCTTTTGGCTATGATATGGAAAGCACACTACATGATCCACAGTCATCTGAAATGACTTTGAGATGATTCAAAACCTTCAGCCCCAGACACCAAAGGGGTAGGATGAGGACACCAATTCGCAAACCTTGTTGGAGGCCTTCTTGTAGAAGGGGCAGAGATCAGGCTTCTCCCAGGGACCCTCCACCAGAGGTGGGAATTCCAGAAAGGGTTCTTGCTTCAGTGGAGAGCATCCTACCCCTAGCTCCCACTAACTCCCTGCTGTCTTCCCTTCCATCCATGGTACAGTGGATCCAAGAGAGAGACATAATCGCCCTCCTTTTACTAGAGTGTAAGGAAAACACTACAGATAAATGGATATTGGAAATCATAGAAAAGGGTCATGCACTGTAGTTGCTATCCACCCCCCAGTGCATCCACCTTGCCCTTGCCATTACCCACCAGATCACTTGCTCATTCTGACAAAAGCAGAATCTGGGGTTTTACTCAAAATACTTCTTTGTCCCCAAATAGACAGATCTGAGGTCTGTTTTGTAGCTCAGAGGACTGAACAAGTTCATAAAATACAAAAGGTTTCAGATGATCTTCCTGCAGACCCTCATTATCCTGCTGCAGCATGGGGATCAGGTGCACACCCTGGATAGGAAAGATGCATACCTACATGTCAAAATCTGGTGCTGTCACAGAAAGTGCAGTACCTCATATTTCTGCTGGCAGGCAAACAGTACTAATTTTGTGTGTTGCCCTTTGGCTTATCCTCAACTCTGTGAATCTTTATAAAAAGTTATGCAGTGGTAAGCAGTAGCACTGAGGAGGGAAGGTCTGTATGTCTCTCCTTACCTCAATGATTGGCTCCTGAAAGGGCCATCTGGGGAGGTGGTAGCATACACCCTTTCCAGAACCCAGCAACTGCTTCATCAGTTGGGGATTACAGTCAGTGCCCCCACATCAGTCTTGACCCCTTGTCAGTGCCTGCAATATATGGGGGCAGAGTTAGATACCTCTGTGGCTCGTGTCTTCCTCCTAGAAGACAGAGCTAGGGCACTGATTTCCTAAACTTGCATGGTCTATGACCATGGCCAGTTACCTGCCTGGTGCATGCTCTGTCTGCTAGGGATGATGGCAGCCACCATAATTTTGGTCCCTCTAGCACACTTCCTCATGTATGTTCTGCAGTGGATTCTGCGCATGCAGTGGAACCAGCTATCATACAGCTTGGAGCACCCATTCCTGGTCACACAGTCTCTAAGAAGAGAACCCACTGGGTGGATGGACTCCTTAATCTACTGAAAGTCACTCCATTCTCAGATTCATTGCCTCTGCAAAGTCCTGACCACAGATGAGTCTGGTACAGGTTGGGGTGCTCATCTAAGTCCCCACAGGACACAAGGGCTGTGGTCCCCAAGGGGCAACTCTCTCCACGTAAATGTCCTGGAGATGATGGCTGCTCTGTTCAGCCATTGGGCCCTCTCAGATCCTCTCAGGGATGGTCTGCTTCAGATTCAGATGGACAGTCTCAGTGTCATGCAGTATATTAACAAGCCAGTGGGCACCCACTTGTATCCCCATGCAAGGAGGCAACAAAAGTGTGGCATTGAGCCATGAATCAGAGCATGCTACTGTTTACTTTATAGCTCCCTAGCATCCAAAACATCTTAGCAGATCAGCTCAGTCAGTCTTGGGTTCTGACAAACAAGAGCGGACTACCAAACTCAGCAGTAAATGCCCTGTTCGATAAGCAGGTCATTGAGAGTTTTACATTTTTTTTGTCCCCATTCAACGCAAAACTTCTGCTTTCTTTCTCCCGCCAGGGTGTGACATTTTCTGGCAAGATGCATTATCCCTCTGATGAAATGGAAGATTTCTGTATCCCCTCCCACTGACTCCTTTGATTCAGAGTGTACTATTCAAACTGCGGGAGTAATTGACCACTATGATATTAGGGGCCCTGCACTGGCTGCAGCAGATTTGGTTCACAGTGTTACAACAAATGGCAGCAGAACCACCATTACCTTTGCCTTTATGCAGGGAACTCCTGTCACAAGACCAGGGCATCTTGGTTCATCTGGGCTACAGGTCCCTAAACTTTCGTGCATGGCTCCTGAGACCATAAGGGTCAGCCGTTTTGGTGTTTCTCTCCAGGCTGCGGATGTGCTCTTGGCTGCTCATAAACCTTCCACAAGACATACCTATTCCTTAAAGTGGAAAAGCTTTTCTACTTAATGGTATATTTCACTAACCCTTCTTTAGAGGCTGACCACTGGCTCCATACTCTGGACATATGGACTGCACTCTACTTTTACAGGGAGCATAGATCCAGTGTAGTTCCAGCTCCCTGGATCCCTTCACTTGTTTAGTGACCTCTGTCCTGGAGTATCTGTTGTCCCTGTGCAGTGGGAGTCTCAAGTATTCCTCAGTCAAGGTGCATTTATCGGCCACACTTTCTGTGATAGCATTAAATTTTGACATGCAGGTATGCATCTTCCCTATCCAGGGAAGCACACAGCTAGAGTTCTGGGAGAGGGTCGCCAGCTGTTTGTAACATACACTGAAACTGCACCTGGCAGACACACAGCAAAACAGATAGTTGTCAGGTGGATCACATCCTGTATCGACCTCTGCTATTAGTTGGCTGGTAGGGAGCCTCCTGTAGGTCTTCGACATCTGCGGGGTTGCTATCTGGAAGTCAGCGCAAACTTTCATTTCCCATGATGGCATTGACCTTGAGTCTCATTGAGATGCTGCGTTTGGAACTTTGGCTCTCCAGTCTCTGTTCACCAAGTGGGGGTGTGCACCTTGCCCATTCCTCCCTGAGGACGTCTAGGAGTCTGCCAGAGTGTGGATTGTGAGCTATATCCATGCCTCTAGAAAAAAACAGGATACCCATCTGTAACCATAGTACTAGGAGTGGTATATACTGTATAAGAGAATGAATTCACTGCCCTTAAATTTCACTGTTTTGTCCGATCTGCCATTTTGACGGCACTTTAATTTAGCTGAAGAGCAAGAACAAGCTAACTTGTCAATTGCAGTATATATTTTCACTGGCATATAATTTTTACTGGATTTTCAAAATAGTGAATATAGCTAAAATTTTATTCCAGCGAAAATAATGTCTTATACAGTAGTTCACATCCACACAACCTAGCCAGCCTCCCCTGGCAAGGGGCACATGGATCTCTGCTTTCTGCATGCAAAGATCTGACATTACGGGGCAGTGTAGGGGGGATATACTGCCCAGCTGGTGGGAGAAGCTAAGCTTAAAGACATTTGATGAATCGGCAATTCCAGTGGAACTACCAGAGCATGGATGTGAATTATATACCACTCCTAGAACTACGGTCATAGGTAAGTAGCCTATTTTTCCTTTGCCATTGGTAGGGCAGGAACTCTATTTTCTAAACAATGCATGTCCAGTTGTCTCACATCCTCATTTTGTTGCCAGAAGCATGATAAGGAGCTTCCGGGTTCTGTCAAGGACCTTTCCACACCGTGCTTACCTCTTTGACTTGCTTCCATGGTATTTCTGTGGCAAACACTTGCACTGTGACCACCTGGAGTACTGTCCATACATTCACTGAACACCACAGTCTGGACATAATTAAGTGCAAGTTTGGCTTCGCAATGCTTCTAGGCTTGCTGTCTTGATCCTCGTTGAAGGATCCCTGACCATCTTCCCTAAGTGGTTTGTACTATTTGGAACCCGTTCCAATGGTGTGACTCACTGGAGAAGATATCATCAAAAGAGATGGATCAGTTACTTACCAGTAATACTAGGTCTTAGAGAGAATTTTCTCCACTGAGCCACAGCTCACCCACCCTCTTGCCCCTTATCAGTCTGTAGTAAGAGCAGTCAGGATAGTTCCCGACTTGAGTGTTATTTGGGGCTTGCAAGATTATTATTCCAGTCCACTGCCTTTCTGGCGACCTTGGTGCTGGATCTGGTCTCCAGTCCCCGTTGATTTGGATATCTTCTGAGCATGCCTCTGGTGGGAAACTGGGGAAGTATGGGGCTGCCCACCTTATATTTATTTATTTAGTTTTTTTGTTGACCGGGAAAGGAGGACTAGACAGTTTTGCCTATTTTGAGCCTTGTCCCAGGGGAGAGGGATACAGATGGATGCTAACTGACATTGAACCAGATTAAGCTGTTGGTGGTAGTTTTAGTAAATGGGGAAAATTTTCCCAGGACACTAGGAAAATTCCCCATCTAGCCTGTAGGGGAATTGCTGTCCACTCCAGGATGGCCACTCTTCCTGGGCTGTCGGAGGAGATGGATGTCTTGGAGACAGGGAAGATGACCTCCTCCCTGATCTGGATCCACAAGAGGTCCTGAACAAAGAAGTAGAAAAAGAAACTGTTTACTGCACTTCTAAACCTGAGGAAGATGGAGAGACTTTCATTTCCACAGAGGATTTGAGCAAAATCGAGAACCCTGTTGAAAGCGGGGATTTGAGAGAGGAAAATAAGGACTGGCAGAATAATTTGCTACAAGAAATATTGGCTGAGGAGCGGAGACATAAACATGCTAAAGAATTACTACAAACACGAATGCAGCAACTAGTGCTTGAGCCCAAGTTTGACAAGGGGTGCAGCTCCTCTGACAGGTCTTTGAAAGGGCCCGATGACTCACTAACTAGAAAGGATGCCAGCAGACTGATGTTTCGCCTGCTGTTGCAACACAGGTAAATACCTCTCCTCTCTTCAAAATTAGATGTGAAGATATGGTTGGCAGTGGAAGCGCTGAGAGTAGCATGTGCCAAACACCAACTGAGAAGGTTAGCGGTGGGGAGCAAAATGTTGGTATCTAGACTCTACCCAAATTATTGACATGTATATTTTCAGAAGCGAGGGATAAACAAATTGTGGGAAAATAAGCTATGCCTCATTCCCCTGCGTTTCAGGAGTCTGACATTTGCCAAGTATCTGCTCATATAGAAACAAACCCAAGTGACTTTCTGGAGATACAAAGCACTAATTCAAACAACAATGTTATTTTCCAAACTAGCCCTCGCAGTCCTCCAGATGCCACTGTATTTTCATTCTCTGCAAGGGGAACCCCACTCAAAACAAACTTTAGAGATGACTCTAAACAAAAACACACAGCCCTTATTCTGGCAAACTGAAATTTAACAGCAGGACAAAGCGAAATAACAGAAAGCCCTCAGACAGCCTTTCAAACCAAAACCACATTAGCTGCATTCCAATCTGCCTTTTCTCTTTCTCCTAATGGTCATTAGAGAAGACCCTATCTGAAGCAGGATGGACAAAAATGGCAGTTGGCTTCCCGACCCAGCTTGGGATCCCAGTGCAAATTTTTACCAACAAACCCTGAATAGCGTCGTGTTGTCCCAGGCAACAAGCAAATAATTCCAAAAGAAGTAAATTCTCCTATGTCCGCTCCAAAAGACATAAATATGGCCAAAAATCTGAATTCTTTGGTGAAATAACAGTAACCCCCAGAGGCCGGGATGTGGAAACCTGCTCTTCCCCAGCCCATTGGAACCTTATGATCTACTGGAAAGGAGCTTCCAACAGAAATTCTCAACGTTGGTACTACCAATACCCAGCAAAATGACCCTTTACCTCAAAAACCCCTGTTATCTGGTTTCTTTCTAAAAATACACAAAGAAGCTGTGCCACTGAGAAATGCAGTCTGTATCAGATATAAAGGGGGGCTGAAAACAAGGCCAGACAGACACTTTGTAGGAAAATCTCTATTAAAGGACTCTCCATTTTTCACCCAGAGAAGTATTTGCCGTCATCAATATCTATGGGGAAGACAATTCTGATGTCAGTTTTCGGACTTCATAGGCATTAGATTTATTTTGGGAAAGGTAGAATCAGGTGAAATGTTCCCCACTGTGGTCCCCCTTTTTGGTAATCCCGCTCACAAAGCCCCAAATCAAGTTTATAACCATTATGTTTAGGAATGAGGGGGTCCATGTGGACAATATCACATATTGGTTGTCCCAAAAATGCCAGGTCCTTAGTGCCCCCGAATCATTTTGGATGGGAGGGTGGAAATACAAGGCAAAACTGAAACAGTCAGAATCTGGTACAGAACATGTTCCAAATTCGTTTTTTTTGGGGAAAGATAGAGTTTTTTTTGTTTTTTTTATGCTGGGCAGCCCTGGGCATGCTACCGGTGTGGAGCTAGAACCCATTTGTCTTGCGTTTGTGATAGCCTAGATGTGAGAATTTTGGGAAAATAGGTCATACAAGCCATCAATATGCAAATCACACCAAAAGTGACCTTTGTGAGGAGATGGGTCATGTTTTTTTCAGAGTGTCCCTGGGCAGCGAAAAACAAGGCCTCCCGCAACAGCCCAGAATTATTAATCCAACAAGCACAGGATGCCACAGAAGTTACTAGACAAGAACCCCTGACTAAGGAATCCCCTCTCTCTCTCCCACGCCACCTAGTATGACTCCCAAAGGGGATACCTTGGAGATTCAGGAAGACTCCCCACCCAGTAAGGGAAACAAAGGAACTAACTTATCACAGGTAGAGATCCTTACCCCAATCTGCTACCAAGAACAGGTAGAAGGGCCCAGTGGGGAACCTAATGCCTCCTCCCTTAAACAGATAGCACCTGCCCCCTCACAAGAAGAAGAACCCTTAGGAGTTCAAAACCATCCCCCCCAACAAAAAACATCTGGTAAAATAGATCTAGAATCAGAGAACCCCTTTGCCATTTTAGCACCTGCCTGGGAAGACACTGACATGGAAGTAGGGGAGGTGGAATCCCAAGATTAGGACATCTCCACTAGTAATGGTGCAGTAGGATACAAAGGGGAAAAAAGGAAAAAATCCCAGTAAATAAATTCTCATGGTTTCCTTATCTAAGGGTCCTTGAATGTTCATAGCCTTCTTAATCCTCTGAAGAGGCAAGCAGTCTTTTCTTGTATCCATGAACAATGTTTAGATATTTGCCTTTTACAGGAAACATGGGTATTTTCATCAGATCAGGTCAATTTATTCCAATCTGAATGGACCTGGTGTCCTTCTTATTGGTCCTTTGGCCCAGACAAGGTAGACGAGATTGGGATCTTATTTCATTCCTACTCCTTTTCTCTGGTAAAGTTAATTGACCTCATTCCAGGATGACTGTTGATTTTGGATGGGAAATGGAAAGGTGACTTATTCAGAATCATTACAGTATATGGTCCACAAACCAAGGCAGAGAGAGTGGGTCTCATATCAGCAATACAACCATTCCTAGTAACTAATACCAGTATAATTTTAGGAGAAGATTTTAACTGCGATCTACCAGCAAAAGGTAGCCTTTTAAAGAAGGTTCACTGTGATTCTAACACCCTACAAAAATGCATCCAGTTAGCAAATCTAACCAATTGCAATCCTTTGTCTGATTTAGGCTATAGATTTACATTTAAACATGGAAAGTTCACCTCCTCCATAGATCATATTTTTACTTCTAAAGATCTCCCTGTGCCAGTTTTTTTCCCTCCTACCAGTAGAATTTTCAGACCATTCCCTTTTCAAGATATCCGTTTTAAAACTTAAATGTAATAGACAAGATATGAGATGGAAACTAAACACTAAACACCTGTTAGACCCCTTAGTAATAAGGGAAATATCAAAATTATTATGGGCAAGGAAGTCAGTAAATTTTCTATATAACAACATGTGGATGTGGCAGGAAGATACAAAGTGAGACCTCAGGAATTGGTTTCAGAAATATGGTTAAAATATTGAAAGCAGAAATTTCTTCAAGTATCTGCAACTCGGGAACCAGTTACAGAACCTGTACACCCTTTCATATTCACAAAAATGTGACTATTCCCATCAGATAAAAAAACATAAAAAGAGAAATGCAGGAAGTCCAATATGATAGAGCTAAAACCGTGAGGGTTATGCTTCAGTATGGAAAACAAAAATCCCCAGCAGAGGACCCTTATTAGGTCTGCAAAAAAAGGAACTATACCACTTCTTTAAATTCTCTGTCTGATTCAGATGGAAATAAGGTAACCACAATAGAAGGCCTTCATAAGATTATTCAGAACCATTTACATTCCCACAATGTGGTAGCCCCTCCAGATTTACTCACCATTAAAAACTATCTACAAGAATTACAGAAACCCACCCTCCTGATAGGAATCCAGGCCTTATCACAGCCTATTACAGCTGCAGAAATTGAATCAGTTATAAAACCCCTAAAACAAGGAACTTCTGTAGGCCTAGGATGGGCTTTCATATGAATTATATAAGGCCTTTCCTTCTGAATTTTCACATTGTCTAGAATGTGTATTTAATTATTTCATACATTCCAGTGAAATCTCACACTCTTTTACAGCAGGGTTCTTAATATACTTATATAAGACAGCGGATAAATGTAAAATTGAAAACTGGAGACCTATATCCTTATTAAATTCAGATTTTAACATTTTGTCTCAGGTTTTGAATAACAGAAAGATAGATGACTCTCTTATTTCCCCAGCTCAATACTGTGGCATTCTCAATAGGAAAATTCAACACACCCTTATGATAATCAGGGATGTTTTTTATTTAATACTACCCTTCAAACCAGATCAGGATGTTTAGTATCTGTGGACCATTCCAACGTTTTTGATAGGTGTATCGCCCCTTTTTATTTCAGACCCATTATGAAATACCTGAAGAGTTTATAAAATGGCTTCAAAAACTATATGCATCAGCTACTGTAATTCCCATAATCAAAGGCCATATAACTCAAAATATTAAGGTAGTAACAGGGGTAAGGCAGGGATGTCCCCGAACCCTCTCTTGTATATCTTTTCCCTTGATCCGCTAATTGGAAAAGTAATGGATTTAACAGAATGGACAGGACTCAAAGGAAACAGCAGAGGAGATTCAATTAAAATACGCAGATGACATGTGCCTGTTTTTGTTTGACCATACATACATAGAAAGATCTCTGGAGTCCTTTGATGCATATAATAGGGTTTCAAACTCTAAAATAAATCATGAGAAAAGTAAAGGGCTTTTTTTTATTAAGTTCCCCCTCCACCCCCCAACCCCACAAGTGTCTCAGGTATTCAGGTCACCTCTAACCCCATAAAATACTTGGAATAATGTTTGGTCACCAAAACCCCTCTCTACAAAATTTTGATAGGGCTCTGCAGATGGTGGAAGGCAAGGTTCAGAGGTGGAAGAACTGGAAGCTGTCCAGAATAAAAAGGGTCCAGATTGTAAAACAATTCTTAATACTTACATTGTTATATATATGTATGATATTTCCCCTCCCAACCTGTCTAGAAATACACATTTACAGTAGTTTTTTCTCCATGTTGTGGGGAAGCAGGTTAAACCCTATAAAACAATGTTTTACTTACCTGTCAAAATCGCAGGGGGGGGCCCTGGGATGGTGGATCTTGTTATTTCTCAAATGGTGAAAATTGGTCTTTCATCTTCTGAGTCTCTACACTATACGTGGATTCAGAATAATCTTTCTAGATATCTCCAAGGCTGGGATAGTGCACCACCAAAAGTCTCCCCCAGAATATTCATCCCTGAATATTTTAAGCCCATTGCTCAGAAACTGTATAAATGGGGCCTAACAAAATCTCAGGTACTTTCATCCTCCGGTCCCAAATTATATAATCTAGTGTTAACAAAAATATACCCGGAGGAACCAGACTTCAAAAACTGCCCACCATGCCTTAGAGATAGGATGCTAAAAACACTGAACAATGATTGAATCCCTCCACATATGTGGGAAGTCCTTTGGCCATCCATGTACAGCAGAATGAATATAAGAGGGAATTCTAAACATAAAGCCCAGGAGGAACGAAATTCCCCCTATAATGCCTGCATAGCTCAGGAAGAGTCAGTGAACCACTTTCTTTTCCAATGCTGTTATGCAAAAAGCCTGTGGTCCTTCCTGGCAAATAAATCCCTCCCTCCCTACCTCGTATCCTCCCTATATTCCCCACCTACCCCCACCCACGCCCTCAGGTCTACTGACGCTAGGCTATTAGTCATCCCTCACGGAAGGACCGCCAATCTGCCTTCTCTTACCTCTTCCCTAAACTCTGGAACAGCCTGCTGGCCCAGATCCACAATTCTTCATCCAAATTCTCTCTATCCTATGCCCTCTCTAACTTTCTTGCACCAAATTGCAGCTGCCCCTGACCTCCCCCCACCTCTGATAGCTTCTATTCCCCCGTCACCCCCTGCACCTGACCAGCGGCTCGGCCATCGCCAATTGTCTGGCTTATACACTGCCTCAACACTTACACTCTACTCTTACTCACTGTTATTCACTCCTAATATCTCCCTCCCTCCCCTCCCTCCCATGTAAACCACACTCTTCAGCCTTCCTCACAGCTACTAATCCCTCTCCTTCCCCCACAGCACCTAAACCACCCCCCTATACACCCAGTGTTTACTAGTCCTCTCCTCCTCTACCCCCTATCTTCGCTCTCCACCTCCTACTTGGTGCATCTCGCTTCAGCTCATGTTCTGTTACTGGCACTCAAGTTCTGTTCTGGCACTTATGTAATCATGTATTGCCCTCTATGTGTACACATGATATGTATACCCTGTCCTGTAGATCATGCTCTGTACTGTTCTCCTTATGTAACAAGTTCAAATGTAATCCCACTCAACTATGTACATTATCTGTATTGCTCTACTTCTAATTCAACTTTTGTATGTTTACCTGCCTCCACTGTAACCCCTCCCCCCAGGTCGCACCGTGAGACGAGTATCTTTTTGCTCAGTGTGCCTTTCCTGGTGAAACATTTTCAATAAACAATAAATATAAATAAATGGAAATTCCAGTGGCTAAATAGCCTAAGCTATGAATCCTTAATATTATATCACTATCCCCATTTATGCTCTAAATATTTTGAAGGGACGATAGCCATTTTTTTGTTGTTGTTCGAAATTTTATTTACAGCAAGCAAGATGCCAGTGGGTTTTATATCAAAAAATGACGACATATGAATCTTTCAGCATTTTGGTGTTCCAAGCTATGAATGCAGTAAATTTAAAAGATAAAGCTCAGCATGAATCCAACAAAGTATTCTGATGGTGGAAGGGTTTCTCAATTTTTATAAAATATAAAGTATATACTGCTTAGAAACTTACGAAATAACAGGATTTGGAGTAATAACCCAGAAATACCTAAAAACTTTGACTATTGTTAATCTGTGCTTTTCTTCCCTTCCCTTTTCCCCCAACCTTTTTCCCCTCTGTTTGTATATACTAGGAAATGCTAAAGTGACTATGTTTTAGTTTATTTTTCTTGAAAATTGTATATGTATGAAAATTGACTCTTTTGATGTTACGCTAATAAAATATTCCCCAACTCTTTTTGAGAAGTGCCATGGGATCTTTAATATCCACCAGAACTACCACTAGAACAGGCAGATGGGACCTTGGTTTAATGTCTCATCCAAAAGATGGCACCTCAAGAGTGCAACACCCCCCTCATGCTGCACTACACTGTCAGTATTGGGATTTAACCCAAGTAACTGGTACAGGGATAGAACCTACAGCCTTCTGATCTTCCGGCCTCAGAAGAGAGTGTGCAACCTGCCGAGCCACTGACACTGCTGACATAGGCAGCACAGATATATGTCAGTGTGGGCAGCCACAGCTGGGCAGAAGTTCCCCTGTGGTCCTGCTGCTGACTGTTTAAGTTTGAATGGTGTAGCTCACTGTAGAATATTTCCTGAAAGCTCTACTGATACTGCTAAGTAACTGACCGTGATACATGGTCATCATTAGGTAGTCTGCTAAGTTGTCTCAGTATCACTAGTCCTTTGTCACTCAAGGATTTCATGCTTCCTCTAGCTAGTCAGGTTCTACGCAGCTTCAGTGACTTTTACAGATTACCAAACATTAAGGAACTTCTGAGCTTCATCACTACTTGTAGGTATAAGCTTTTCATACAGGAGGTGTGTCCTCAAGTTGCATAGACAGTCCATCCCCAAAAGTGGGAGCTTCGTGATCCACACTGATGTGATATATTACTTAGCAAAAATCGCAGCAAAGTCGAACAGTTTTCTGTTGTATTTATCCCTCATTTCCACATTTGAGGTGGTCTGAAGCAGAGATTAGAGTCAGTGGGGCTTCCTACATTTGGAGCAATATCAACTTCTGCACACATGTCAAAAAGGAAACAGATTTCAGAATTCATGCTATCAATTTCTGATATAAACTTTAGAAATATTGCTCAGCCCGATGGCACTGGCTGGTGGAGCACTGCACTGCCACTTTGGAGACCCAGGTTCATGTCCTGAGCATGACGCTCCCAACCTAGGTCCAAGGTGTCTGGAGTGTGATGTGAAGGTATCATGCACTGGTCTTGAGGGGAGGAGTTATTTCTCCCACAGCTTATGCGCTTCCTCTGGGGGATTGGAGACAGCCTTGATGCCATGGGTGACTATGCAGCGTTGGTCATCCACACCTGGAGGCCAGCACCAAGGGAGGCCATAGCTGGATGCAGGGATTCTGGAAGAGAGTGAAGCAGGGAAAAATGCTGCCTGACTAGATGGCAGCACTTTGTCCTGCCCACCTCAGGAGCCACTAAACGTCCTGTGGCCCTCCTTGCTGACTGTCATTTTCTCCTGTCTTAGGAGATCTCCTCTGTGGCTGTTGGCACAGTAGCCATTAGGGCAGCACCATGTGGGGGACAAGCCACAGAGACGTGTGGTGAGAGGGGAGTGGCAGGGATCAAGAATGGTGTATTACAGGCCCAGTACCACTGGATAGGGGTACATTGGGGGCAGCTGAGCCCTGAAGAAGCATGAGTTGAGATATTGGTGGGTAACGTAAATTTAAAAAAAGCTATAGATGCATAATGAGTTTGTTGATTGCTTATTTCACAGAGGGATTTTCTACCAGGGATACCTTTGTTCAAAATGTGGCATAGGAGCCCACAAGGAATGTTTAGAAATTATACCGCCATGCAAGATAAGTAAGTTGTTCTGAACCCCTTAACTTTGCTATCTTTATTAATGACATTTATACTGTAAACTGTGCAAGAGTTATTTTTTATTAAACTACCAATTATAATTCAAGAGCTTTTATATGTGATTAAGAAAACTCAGCATGCAACACAAGAACAAATGAAATCAAAGAAATAGGCAAGACATTTTTCTTTCTCCACATCAGTGGTAGTTTTTTTTCTTTTAAGTCTTTCATGAAAAGCCACATCCTTGAAGTCATGTTTAAAAACACCTCCATCTTTTTTTTTTTTTTTAAACTTTCTGTTTTCTCCTCCTTCCCCACCCCGGAGTTACACTTCTTCGGGAGACATCTAGTTACCACCCCACAACTTGCCTTACCTGAATCCCCAGGGGTACCCTCATGGAGCCATGGTTATACCCTCCAGGCAGGTACGGGGTGGGGCCCTGACACCTCGATGTCTTCTGAGTTTCATCAGGTCCCCCGGTGGCCAGGCAGGCAGTTGCAATTAGCATCGGTCTGTCTACCCGTGCTCCGGCGGTGCTTTTTCCTTCTTTCTCTCCTGTGTGATGTGCACCCTGACATCAAAGTGCTACACGCTGACATCCACCACACAGCTCTCATCAGTCCCTCCTGCAAGCTGTAGGACTTGCTGTACTCCGGACCTCTACCTGGGGTCAGGCAAGCTGAGGACCTTGTCCCCACCTTCCCCCAGAAGCGAGCAGTCCCTGGGGCGCTCAAGCATTCTCCCCGGCTAGCCCTCAACGACCGAGTCCGCCTGAAACCCAGATCGCCAGTGTCACAAGCAGAAATTCAACTGCTGTGCTGGTGGGCTGGCTGAAAAATACCTCCATCTTAAAGGGATATTATACCCTGTAATGAACAAGTTTGACCTTTTGAAATACAGCATGGGGTGAAAGTACAATACAGTCATACAACATTTAATTACCATTAATGTGAAAGAAATAGCAATAATGAAAGAAGCATGGTGTCTGTCTCAGCTGCTCCATGGGAAACCAGAGGCAGAGAGTCGTGTGGGCAGAAATACAATGCTACAAACAGACTGGATATTGACATAGGGCATGGTGGAGTCATATGCCCAGTCCTGTGCCAGTGAGTGTTAGTCAGTGCGTGGTGCAAGAGAAGGCACAAAAGGAGCATCACTCAGTCTCAGGTATACTTCAGGCAAAATGGGTGAGAAGAAAATCAGTAAAAATGTTGTCTCCTGACTGGATGAAACTCTCCACATGGCCATGTATTATCCACAATGACCACATGGCTGTAGGTCTTTCTGTCCCCAAAAAAAATTTTGATAATTTTGTAAGATAGATAATCCACTGTAGGGTGTGTGGCTGTGCTCTGATATATACATGCCTTTGCTGGTTCAATGCACCTGGCCTACAACCTCTTGCCTCACAACACTTACCAAGGTGTGCTTATATCAGAGCAGGACCAATGCTGTTTGAACTTGAATAACCTCACAAGTCAGGTGTCTAATGTCAAACAGCATGAGTTTGCATAAAGTATGTATCACACAAGGTCCCTCCTGCGTATTCTATTTATGCAGTAGGCAAGACCTTGTATTATGGGTTATTTTGCTTTTACCTTTTCTTTTTTTTTTTTTTTATTGAGAAAGTATATAGGACTTTTTGGATAAGTAGTGTGTGTCTGTGTTGTGTGCCCTGTTACTATGGGCATTGATAGGGAGGTGCCATCATGACATTGATGCTGTTACATAGCAGCTAATTACTAGCAGCTAATTACTGTGGGAGCTGAAGATCTGGTTTGTCAGAGGAGATGTTGGCACCACTTAACCAGAGTGGCCGGGCGCATGTTGGATGGCTGTGAGCAGAGCGTCTTACAGTTCCTGCAGTTTGGAATATCAATTTATTTGTTTTTTCAGAAAAGCGCTATGTGGATAGAGAGTGGGAGTGATATGGACTGAGCGTGACGTGGGCAATGCAGGGTTGGACCAGCTGTTGCTTATAAGTGAGTTAGTTTATAAAAAGTGGAGTTTTTTTGCCTGAGGAATCTGCAGGTCAGCTGAAGTGGAACCGCTCTGTGTAAGAAATCAGAGGAGTGGAGCAGAAAATGAGTCTGATGGAGAAAGGACCAATCAGTTATTCAGTCTGAAAGGATGACTGACAGAGAAAGGCAGCTGTGACATTCGGGGGGGGGGGGGGATGAGAGGAGCAAGCGAGCAGGACGTGGAGAGCGGAGACCTGCTTCAGAATGAGAGGTACAGTGGGTTGTTTTACATGATGGCTCCATTTTCTCCCTAGATAGCAAAACTGTGTAATCTGCATTGAGGAGAGGAGTGAGCATCAAAGCAGAGGAGGGTAGGTTTTAAAAAGAGGAGTGGGCAGCTGAGCGGACTAGAGCAGTGGTGGTTGTTACAAGATGACTGCTGGTAGTTAGAGGTAGTCGCTGGAGAGTGGCAGTTTTTTGATGTTGAGGTGGTGGAGGCAAACACAGTGGTGGGGTTCAAGAATGCATGGGAGAAGCACAAGGGAATCATAGTGGAAAGGAATGGGGGGAGAAAGAGCTGCAATCAGGCATGGTCTGCGGTAACAGTGTAGGTAGGGAGGAATGGGCAGAGTGGGTGGCGGAAGTGGTCCTTATCTGCCATCAAATTCTATGTTTCTGTGTTTGTTGTGTTTATTTAAGCAAAAAAAAAATAAGAAAGAATTTGCTTTACTTTTTTTTTTTGCCCAGTGTGTGAAGTTATGTGCGAGTGCATCATTCTCAGCCACTTGTGGCAACAGAAGCCGAGTGAGTGAAAGGAGGAGTGCTGGATTACTCACTTAATTTTAATGCTTTATTTAAAAAAGCTGAGTAGTAAATGAAAGTTAATATATTTATGTGCATAGCAGGAAAAATGTGTAGAAAAATGGTAGCTAGAGTGCAATTATGTGTGGGTATGTGTGGTAGTGAGAACAGTAAAAGTGGATGAATGTGGTTCTGGCTGGTGGGGGGGGCGACATAGAAACTGTATACGTAAATGGATGGTGACATAGTAACTGTGCACATACATGCAAGATTCTACCTTAATCCACACAGTCACTCAGATAAACATATTTATCACAGTCCATTTATGTCCACAAGTTGTATATATGTGTATATATATACATATGTTTTAGAATAATTGCCCAGATAAAAAGTGATATCTTGTGCTACTGTGGAAGACATTATCTTTCCTTCTTCCTATACATCATTCTAGTATCTTTGTCTGTACTAGTAAATCACAGATACAAGAATGACGGGTTAGAATACAAAAGTGAAAGCATTAATAAGAACTGCATAGCACCTAAAACAGCAATCAGCCATGCAGCTCTGAGGGGCTCCAGTTATCAAGGCTTACAGTTTTAGTTTCTGTACTCTTTCACAGCCCTGTAGCTGTTTTTTCAATTTAAGTACTTTTTGTCTCATGTGCCGCACTGTCTCCTGTCCACAACTCCCTGCCCATCAAATATAGAGCATGGCACTTAAACCTTCCTAACAGTCGCAGCCCTTGAACCTACAGTGCATACACAAGATCTGTCTCTTGCTCTCGAACTGAAATAAAAAAAAAATATGTGGCTTGTAACCGGCCCTGATTCAGCAGTAAACACTGAACTACACTTGCCATCAACACATCCATAAAATGAGGAACTGACACATGGTTTCAGCGATATTTCCGGAATCAGCAGTTTCATCCCAATTCAACTTGCAGCTCACCTGCCACATGCTGTCCTGCCCACTCCGCCCTCCCCCCCAAGTCGATCACTACCCGGCCACTATTCAGTGCTTGTATGAACCATAAAAAAACAACATAATCCTGGTAGGATTGTTTTAAAACAAATTCCTGCCAAAACAAGCAAATCCTTTGCCTTGGCTACCTACACTATTGTGCAGAGTTTGCCATCTAGTGGAGAGCATCTACTTTACACATGCAGCCTACTTTACAGATGGAACCTGTATTACAAATGCAGTCGGCAGCTCACAGGTACCTACATTTGCTTAAAACATGTTGTATAAACAGAATATGACATGGCCTGACTGAAGATATATTAATTTTCATGAGCAGCTAATGATATTACAATATCTCACTCGTGGCTTCGCCACTCAAGAGATATCATAATATCATTGGCCTCTCATAAAGAATAAATATATTCGTCAAAACCATGTCATACAACTCTGACATCCATCTCTCTCTTCCTCTATACAGATACAGCTATAGATATGCATACAGATACACAACAGGAGGGTAAAAATGACAAGATAAAAAATATATCTTAGCTAGTGACATCAGTCACAGCAACATATCAAAAAATATTATTGTTACTGTTGTCACAATGGATATTTTAAGGTTATAGTCATGGCAGTGGAATACTGAACCAGAGAGCAACTTTCACAATGATGATGATGACATCACAATGCTTAGTGCAGCCCTAAGCCAGTTGTTAAAATCAAAGAAAAATGGCAATATCTCAAAGCAAACTGCAGATTTAAAAGCTATATAACTTATAAACTACTGTTGTGCTATATGTATCGAATATACAATAGCCTAACTTAAAATAGGCAATCTGTCATCACTTGTGAGTGGGCAGGACATTCATAATTCACTTGTGACTTTGCCACTCGTGAGTTATGTTCCTGCCCCCTCACACTTGAAGATAAATTGCATATTTTCAGTCAGCCCATTGCATATTCCATATATATGAACTTATTTACAAAAGTCATTTGAAAAATCGAAATCTATAAGAAATCAAGGGATTAGGGCAATTAGGGGGTGGGAAACAGGGTAGGGAGGGGTAGGAGATCTGGGAACAAAAAGGATGTAAGAGAAAGTCGGCCCGGTGGCGTGGAGGGCTGAGGCAGCAATGCTTTACCTCCTGCCGTGCCAGCAACCTGTGTTCATGGTGCGAGCAGGTCATTGGGAGGGGGAGGCAGCTGGGGTGGGAGAGGATTGAGCGTCTTGAGGACTGCTTTCCCAGGGAGGGTGGGGAATAGGGGCCGGCATTTGCCTGATACCTAGAGGAGGCTAGGTGTTGGCACACCTGGCCAATGCAGTGGAATACAGCGGCGGAGCAGCTGGCAGGCATGCTATGTGTGGATACATGGGTGACATGCCCATTGTCTGCATCGCATGCTCCGCCACCAGGAAAAAGAGAAAATGGCCAGGTTGAGCGGCTTGGTGGTCATCCGCCTAACACACCATCTCTGAGGGTGACACCTGTACTGGATCCGGTCCTGGTGGGGAGTTTGGGTTCCCTGCCACCCCACCATGGGGAGTAAGCCATGGGGGTAGCTAGGTGGTGGCCTGATCGGAAGACAGGTGTGGATGGAGAGCGGCTGATGGACAAAGGATTCCTGGAAGGTGGAAGCCAACCGGGGCCATGGGGGAAGAAACAGTAAGGTAAAAATAAAAAGGATGTAAGGGGGCTATTTTAGAATATAGAAACATAGACTTTGTTGGCAGAAAAGGACTGCTTGGCCCACTCATTCTGTCCAGATGATCCCTGCCTAGTCTGTCTCTGCAGACCCTAACGAGGCTCTGGCCTGCCTATTTACTAATATTCTCCTATGTCTGTCCAGTGCATGCTTAAAGCCTGCTTCTGTTTTCACCTCCACCATTTTTGCTGGCAGTCTTTTCCAGTCGTCCACCACCCTTTCAGTGAAGTAGTACTTACTCACATCCCTCTTAAACTCCCCAACCTCCAACTTCATCATATGTCCTACTGTCATGATGCTCTTTCTCATTGAAAGAGACCCCCACACCCTGTTCATCCCTGTGAGGACTTGTGGATCCTATCATGTCCCCTCCACTTTTCTCTTTTCCAGAGCGTACATGTTGAGGTACCTCCAAAACTGGACATATTACTTCAAGTGGGGCCTCACAAGCGAGTGATACAGTGGGACCATCACCTCCTTCTTCCTGCTGAAGATACCTCTCCCTATGTATCCCATGCATCAGCGCATCCCACTGGCCCTACCCTCTGCTTTGTCACACTGTCCTGACACTTTGAAGTCATCAGCTATGATAACTTTGAGGTCCCTTTCCTGCTTAGTGACTGTCAGTACCTTCCCCAATCCTATACTCAGCTCATGAGTTCCTATGTCCTAGGTGCATGATTTTGTACTTTTTGGCATTGAACCCCAAATACCAAGCTCTTGACCACTCCTCGAGTTTCCCAAGGTCCCCACACATTCTCTCCAACCCTTCCAGAGTGCAACCCTATTATAGATTATATTTTTTTTGAAATTTAAGTTTGATTTAACAAACAAAATAAAACCATAGAATACACCAAATAGAAATTCACAGGAAAAACATGGTAAAACCAAAAACAAAGGAAACCCCAGAAAGAAAGGAAAAGAAATAAAAACAAACCCCCCCATCCACCCACCTTCCAACAAACAAACCCGCTCCCTTAAACCTCCCCCATCTCTCCACCCACCCATCCCCCCACTATAACCCCCTCCCCACTCCCTCCCCCACCCAACCTAAGTGTGCCAAACAGTCACTATATCCATACTGGACATTTAAAATACTAAGCCACTCAAGAAAATGCTTCACTCGAAAGCAAAAAGGTACATGACAGTATATACCTATACGAGTTATCCTTGTGAGCACAGGGAATAGGCCAAGAACTCATAGGTGCAAGTATAATGCCTGCAATTTACCCCATTTTTCTGAAACAAGTCTATGCGGCAATGCAAACTGGCCACCAAATTTTCGGCATTAAGATAGGCAGAGAGCTCAACCAACCACTCAGCATAAGTCAACGGCAATTGATCAGTCCAATGTCTAAGGACCAGTCTCTTAACCGCAGTGGACACCAAAGCCATGTGATACCGGCGTTCCACACTATCTATGCTAGCGTAGTCACCCAAAATACAGATCTCGGGTGAAAAAACCTGAGAGACCTAGCAAGGGGTCGAGATTATCCTGAATAGAGGACCACAACGGGGCAACCTTACTACAGGACCAAAAAATATGCAAAGAATCCCCTTCACCCTGCATACATCTGGAGCAAAGAGGGATGGGGAGCCTTTTAAGCTTGAAAAGCTTTTTAGGGTAAAGTACATGTTATTCACAATATAGTATTGAGTAAGCTTCGAAATCTGTCCTGTGTGTGATATTTGTGAAGGTCCTTCCAAATATGGAACCAATTCAAGTGGAATCAGAAGTAAAGAAGACCAAATGCTAGAGCTTTCAATAGATTCTGGAAACTTGTAGTTCAAAAGAAAAGAATATATTAACGAGATAGAATGCGGCTTAGAAGCAAGAGTTATTATTTGGGAAAGGAAAGGTGAAATACCCGGCTGACTAAAGGAAGTGCCAAATTTCTCACAGCAATGAGATGTCTCAATTGATAAACTTTGAAAATCTGGGTATTAGAATGGCGTATTTGACAAGTATATCCACTGAAGGGAGGAGGGATCATGGCGTGAGATGTTCCAAATTGGCTTCTCTAATTTGCAGAAGTCAAGAGCAATTACAGAATTATCTAACTTAATATTAGGGTTAAGTATCACCGGCTGACCCAACCTGCTGACGGGAAAAATTCATAAGGCACAGACATTGACAAAGGGATTTAAGGAAGTGAGAATCGTATGGTCAGCGATCCATTTTGGGAGTATTGGGGGTATAGAAAATTGCATAGGATCCACCTAACCTCAGAAAGGATCGACTTCTCAATTTGGAACCAAACCGGGCAGAAAAGATCCGAGTTAGCAGAGAGCCATCTCCCTAACCTAGCCAGGTGGGCAGCCCAGTGATAGAGCAAAAGGTTGGGGCGAAGGCCGCCCTTATCCTTGGGAAGAGATAGTTTAAGAAAGGACGCCGACTCTTTCCTCACCAGATAAAATTTGAAAACATCACATGGAATTGCTGGAAGTAAGAAACAGGTAACCAGAGATTTAGTAAGTTGAGAGGGTAAAAAATAACGGGAAAACATTCATTTTAATAATAATCTGACCCCAAGAGAAATGGGAAGGGTGGACCACGTAGCAGATCCTGCTGAATAAGGCCTTTAAGATCATCTAGGTTGAGCTTTTTAAGAGGGAGGCTCCATTGAAAAATGTATCATAGGGTATTTAATCGATCTAGGAGACCATCTCATACCAAAATTGGCCAGGTCCTGTTTATAAGTATAAGCATTTAGTGGAAAATTTCAGATTTAGAGATGTTCAACCTGTATGAGAGAGAGAGCCGTATTGTCTAATAATCTAATGCAAATCTTAGGAATCGGCAGGGCATTCAACATGCAGAGTATATCGTCTGCATAAGCAGAAGAACTAGTTCCGCTGATGTATTGAACAGCCTTTGATGAGTGCAGAGGATTTGAGCTTAATGAGAAGGGTTCCAAATATAAATTGAATAAAAGGGTGAGAGAGGCAGCCTTGCCTGGTACGGTGTGTAACCGAACAATGAGGAAAAACTCCATTACAGTATATTTTGTGAGGGAACACTATAGAAAATCTGAACCCATTTTAGGAAAGATATCGGGAAACCCATCCTCCCCATCACTGCCCAAAGGAAAGGCCAATCTACTCGGTCAAAGGTCTTCTCTGCATCTGATGAGACTAAGGCCATAGGACGGTGAGATGTCCGAGCGTACTGAGAGATGTGAGAAAGGGTTCTTAGATGGTCTGAGGGGGATCTGGAGTGCACAAAGCTGACCTGTTCTGGACTAAGCAGGCAAGTCCAGACCTTCTTGACCCTTTCAGCCAAAACTTTAGAGAGGATTTTCATATCATAGTTTTGAAGAGAAATGGGTCGATAATACGCTGGATCGGTAGGGGTTTTACCAGGTTTGGGAATTAAAACAATGGTGGCTTAGAGCGTGAGGATCTATAACACTGGAGGAAAAAGATATTCATAGAGTTTAAGGAGTATAGGGGCAAGATCTTTGAGAAGACCTTATAAAAATTAGCAGGAAACCATCTAGACGGTGCCTTATCAAGTCATAGAAACTATGACCTTCTCTATCTCCCAGAGAAAGAGGCGGCTAGAACTTCTTTGTGAGGCGACAGAAGCTGAGGAATGTTAATATCAGCTAAGTACGCTGTAATATCCGAAAGGGGGGCAGGGGATAAGGGCAGGCTGTATAACTCCTTATAGTAATTTTCAAAAACTCGCACGATTCCTCTGGGAGAGGTTTCAATAGAACTGGTGGATGTTTGTAAGGATGGAATTATCCTGGAGCCCTCCAATGCCCGAAGACGCAAAGCTAGAAGCCTTCCGGCCTTTTCCCCATGGTCAATGTACTTAGCTTGGGTTCTAACAAGACAGTACTCGGCCTTCTCTTTTAGAAGGTCCGTATTCGTTTTAGCTGCAAAGGGCTCAAAGAGGCTAACGGAGAATCCGGAGAATAAGCAGCTTCCAGTTCTTTAATTTATTCATTAGGGAAAAGCTAGCGCTTGCAGGTTTTCTTCTAGCAGAGGCTAATTTAATTAACTCACCTCGGAGATAACATTTTAGAGAACACCAGATAGAATCAAATCTGGGGTAGAGTCAGATTATCTGCAAGGAAGAGGAAATCAAAGATCTTATTTGCGACACGTGTAGGGGATCCTTAAGCACTTGAGTATTAAGTCTCCAGGTAGTATCTCGGTGGAATTCGGGATCGGAGACCTTAATCCAAACTATTGCATGATCCAGAGTATAATTGGCTCAATGCCAGACTGAAGAATATTCGGAAGAGAATTTTACTGATCAGGACATAATCTATTCTCGACCATGACCCATGGGGTGGGGAAAAAAAGAAAGCAGCCGGGCGAGGATTAAGAAGTCTCAGGATCACACAACCCTAGCATCTGCAGGAAATCATACAAAGCCCTTTGAGGCGGGTGTAAGAGGCCGGCTGTCTTGAGGTCTTTATCCAGAAGGTATGAAGGCGTGACATTTCCAATCCCCAAAATGAGTTGTGAAGGAAGGAGAGCACTGATTTTATTGGCCAAAATCATGAAAAATCAGGGCAACCCCAACGGGCCCATAAATTGAACCTAGGACTACGGTGCTCCCATTAAGGGTGCCCTTAACCAAAACAAATCTTCCATCCGGGTCCACCACTGCCAGGTCTCTCAAGAACAGGACATGTTTTTTAATGAGTATAGCAACCCCTTTACTAGAATTAGATCCGCCCGCCACATAGGTCTGTGAAAAGCCAGCTCGAGATAGCAACTTAATCTCTGCACAGCTTAAGTGGGTTTCCTGAATGAATAGTATGTCTATTTGTAGCAAAGCACAATGATTAAAAACCTGAGTTCTTTTAACCCGTTCCCTGAGCCCGCGCACATTCCATGATGCTATTTTAATCGCACCTATAACCATTTTAAATACAGTGTAATAAGGAAGCAACGACTGAGACATCCAGAAATGAAAGGGAAGGAAAGGCACACTTGAAACCCAAAAACCCATGCCCCCCCAGCCTGCCAAATAGAGCGCAATAAAAGGAGCAACAACCTGAGAAAAAAAAACACAGTTAGAGTGCAGTCATAAAGATATGCAATTTGGCAGGGCTCCCCCACCCCCCCCCGACTAAATAACTATGTACAGCGTGGTCCCAGAAATAGCAACATACAGAATCAACATGGGAAAACCAGGATTCCGGAGACCACATCCCCAACGCGAATCTAGAACACCTCACCACACAGGGGTCAGTTAAGGAAAAAAAAGGGCTGAAAATCGTCCAACTGAAGAATAAATCAGTTCTAGACCCCGAGGAAGCCCAGCAGGAAACCTGCTGATGAGGCTGGATTGGCAACCCCCCCTCCATAGGCTCGCGACTCAGCTACCTCAAGAAGCCGGGCCCAGGAAAAGCCCCCAAACCAACCGCAAAACTGCAGAAAAGAAACAACCTCATAGCGATTGATGACCAGCAGTAGAAGCTGCCCTATCCCTTGAGGAAGAAAGCCAGAAAGGAGAAAAGAAAAACCCAAAGCAGGGGTTTTATTACTCACCCCTAAAGTAATAGGGACAAGGGCAAACTGGAGACGAGCTGGGTAGGCCTTTGGGTGGGCGAATTATGTTTCCAGGGGTACCATATAATAACAGGACCAGAACCGGGTCCTACCTTAAAACCAGTACCTCGGAAAACCTCACCCCTAAATATAAGGTTCGGGGAGGACGAAGGACCTGTGCCACGGCCCAGCTCGACCCCTGCTCTACTGACCAGGACTCAGCATAGCAAAAACCCGAAAGCCATGACAAAGCAGGTAAGAAACCAGAATTCAAAGAAGAAAGAAAGGTAGAGAGGGCGCAGAGTATCAAGGAAACCAACATCTATATTAAAGAGAAACCAAAAGGGGAAATAAGAAAAAAAACAAAACTTTGGACTGAATCTAATCAGAGCTCCCAGAAAAATAGTGTCCACTGTCCACTTCAGCCATTGGTCTTGAAGAGATCAGGAAGTCTAGTGGCAAGGTCCTTGAGGGCCATCTCTGGAGAATCAAAACTGTAGGTGGTACTGCCCACTGAGACTTTGAGGGTGGCTGGATACACCATTCTGAAAGGAATGGATGCCGCGATCAGTTTCTGGACAATTGGGTGAAACACAGCCCTTTTCATTCTCATTTCTTTAGGGAGGTCCTGGGCAATTCGCAGCTTAGCTGACCCCCATGTAATCGTCTGCAGCTCTCGGGATTTGCTATACACATGCTGCCTTTCAATATAGCTCAAGAACTTAATGATGATAGGTCCAGGGGGGGAGCCGGACGGTGGACGAGGCCTCAACGACCTATGTGCCCTCTCGAGGTGATAATTTGGGTTGATCGGAGAGGGACCAACAACTTTAGTGAAGAACCGCTGTAGAAAAGCCATCAAATCTGGCCCCTCCTCCAACTCCGGCAGGCCCAAAATGAGGAGATTGTTCCTCCAGTTTCACCCCTCCAGGTCTTCGGCTTTCAGCTGGAGTTTCTTCACCTGCTGGGTCAGCCCGGACATCTCTGCTTCAGCTTTGGCCTTCCACTGCTCCAAAGAGAAAGTTCTGGCCTCTGAGTCCGCCACCCTCATGGTGAGAGAAGAGAGATTGGCCCGTAGCGACTTTAAATCAGCTGTGATATCCTGGAGGAAATTTTTAATTGGGGCCAGCTCCTGCATAAATTTGTCCTCCGTGAGGGGACCCGACTGCTGGGACCTGTCTCCGGTCTTCTCCGCCCCCATACCGCTTGGTTCCGCGGCTTCTTCGCTGATTTTTCGGGAGTTGCAGGTGGCGTATGTTTAGTCGCGGCCTGCTTCTTATCCACATCCATCTCCCGGCGAAAACAAGAGGCTTAGCAGAAAAACCACCCGAGGGCCACAAATCAGAACGTGGGCGATCCAATAATACCAGTTTGGCTGCACTACTGGTCCAGGAAACGCAGATTATGGCAGCTAGAGTGGTTGGAGGGGAGAGCCCTAAACCCCTGCTGCCATTCAGCAAGCTGCCATCACGTGACTCCCACCTATTATACATTATAGTGTCATCTGCAAAAAAGGCATACCTTCCCTTCCAGTTCTTCTGCAATGTCACTTATGAAAACATTGAAGAGGATCGGTCTCAGTGCTGAGCCCCGTGGTACCCTGCAGGTCACCTTTCCCTCATTAGAGTGAGTGCTATTAACCACCCCACCCCAACCCCTGTCAACTATCTACTAACCAGTTAAATTTTAATTTGAACCAGAGAATTCAATATTCTTTGATGTGCTGAGAATGGAAACTGATATATGGCAACATTCCTCAACTTATGTAATCCCCAGTGAAAAATTCAAACATAGCATCAGTGGCTACTAGATCTACAGGTAATGCTTTATTGAAGTTACTATTTGTTGGAAGTTATGGCAGTGGGGTGCCACAAGGCTCAGCACTGGGACTGATCCTCTTTAATCTCTTTTTTAGTGGTATTGCAGAGGGACTAGAAGGGAAGGTATGCCTTTTTGCTGATGACACTAAGATCTGCAGTAGGGTAGACACTCCGGGGGGGGGGGTCTAAGAAAGCTTGTGGAATGGTCAAGAGTGTGGCAACTAAATTTCTGTGTGAAGAAGTACAAAATCATGCACTGGGGTGCAGAAACATGGGGGTGAAATATAAAATGGAGGGAATGGTACTGGTGACCCCCAAACAGGAAAGAGGTCTGGGGTACTCATACCTGATTACATAAAAGTGGCCAAACAGTGTGATAAGTCAGTTGGGAGATCCAGTAGGATGATAGGGTGCATAGGGAGGGTATCACCAGCAGAAAGAGGGAGGTAGTGATATCGCTGTATAAATCTGGTAAGGCCTCACCTAGAGTACTGTGTCCAGTTCTGGAGACCACATCTCAGGAAGGAAATAGACAGAGTTGAGGTGGTCCAGAGGAGAGCAACTAAAATGTTGCAAGGTCTTCATCAAAAGCCCTATGAAGAGAGACTGAAGGACCTCAGTATGTATACCCTGGAGGAAAAAGAGAGAGAGAGAGAGAGAGAGAGAGAGAGGTGATATGATGGAGACTTTATACCTCAAGGGTATAAATCCGGTTCAAGAAGGAAGCCTTTTTCAGAGAAAAAGATGCTCAAGAGCAAAGGAGGGAGAGAGGTGATATGATCGAAACATTCAAACACCTTAAGGGCATTAACAAGGTGAAAGAGTCTAACATGTTTCAACATAAGAAAAATAGCAGGACAGGAGGACACAGCATGAGATTAGAGGGGAGGCCGATTAAGGGGTAATGTGAGGAAGTTATTTTTCACAGAAAGGGTGGTGGATGCATGGAACGGCCTACCTCAAGAAGTGGTGGATATGAATACAGTGCAGGGCTTCAAACAGACATGGGATAGGCGCAAGGGAGCAATACAGATGAGTATGAATATATAGGCCATGGCACATTCATAAGGTAGAAAAAGAAATAGGCAGACTGGATGGTCCTTGCGGTCCTTATCTGCCGTCAGCTTCTATGTTTCTAAGTTTCTAAGAACAAGAGGTCATGTTATGAAGCTGGAAGGGTGTAGACTCAGGGGAGATGTAAGAAAGTACTTCTTCACAGAAAGAGTGATGGATGCCTGGAACAGCCTCCCAGCAGAGGTGGGGTGGGGGTTGGGACTGTAATAGGATTCAAGAAGGCATGGGACAGGCAAAAGGGAACCTTAGTGGTAGGGAAAGGGGGAGATGAAGCTAGAGATCATGTAGGGTCTGCGGTGTTACAGAAGGTAGGGAAAATACTCAGACTTGGTGGGCCAGGCAGTCCTTATCTTCTGTCAAACTCTTTGTTTTTCTGTCCAGGATGCAGTCATGCACAGGGTGAGTAGTTTTTGGAACACATTACAAACAGAACTAGCTAAGGAACTGTTGTTCAAACAACAGTTACCTGTTCATTGTTTTTATCGAATTCAAATTGGTGTACTTACAATGACTGATTTTATGTTTCAATGTCTGTAAATTACTATGTATTTTTAATGTCTTTGTTTTACTAACCTTGACTGCGCTCACCTATGTAAATGGACATTTGTGACAATGGGCCTTTGTTTATTACTGAATTAAATTATATTCAATTTCAGGTTATTTACCTTAGTAATAATCGAAACAACTGCTGTTTGACAGATCTCAGTGGTAAATTTCTGCAAGAATACAAAATGTCACGTAACTAAAACATCTCTAGAAAATAACACGAGGAACAGTATTCCATGTTACACACATGTTCTTAATATCATAGTCTACAATAATAGGAGCAGTATTCACTTGACACAGAAAAGAATCATGGCATCATTATTAAGCCTGTAGATAAAGGCCCGTAGTCATGGGCTATAGGAAATAGAAAGCAGATTTTGAAAGGCACATTTATGATATTAGTATCTGTAAGAAGCTCCAACAGGATCCCTTATGCTGTGCTAAGGTTTATACTGAGGTTCTGCAAGCTGAAGTAGTAGGCCGGGAAACCATCAGGATTGCTCCCCACTACTCAGTGGCAGAAGCTCAATTTCTTTTTAACATCAATAATCACATAAATAAATTTAACATTGTAACATGGAATATGAATGTGGGCTGGATCAGTGAATGGGAAGCAGGGATACTTAAGAAACCCATCCCTAAGATACCCCTGTTCTATAGGATGTCTACAGTATATACAGATTTGCACAACAGGCCTAGCCTTTCAGTAGTATTTGGAAATGACTCCATGTGGGAACTATTGTTGGGCTACGTCAGCTGTCACATTCAAGAAATGATCCCTCAACTTGACCCAGCCTTAAAAGGCACTGTGCATATGTTGAAAACCATATAGGAACTCAATAGACAAAAAAAATCCATATGGAACAAGTAAGCATTGAGCACAGAGAAAGGAGGCTTCTACTAGGGAATTAATGCATGGTTTGGGGGGGGGGGAGTTGTGGCACGAGGCCGAAGGCAGAGTGCCTACAACCACCAAACCATGCATTAATTCCCTAGTAGAAGACTCCTTTCGAGGGGCTTAATGCTCTTGTAACATGGAGCAATATGAGAAAATATGTTACACTTTGGAAAATATATTGTTTTTGTTTGCTTACAACAAAAGTATGAGAAATACAAGTACTGTTATGCATAAGTAGAACTAAACTTTTACTTTTTTTGAAGCCACATTTATTTATATGGTGGTCGACACTTTCTGTTACTGAGTTCTAATGCAGTAACAGAAATAAAATGTTTTAAACATTATGAGACTGTCAAGGTTTTCACTCGGTAAATCTGAGAAAACACTTTTAACAACTTTTTAAAGTGACAATTTCGGTGATTTCTATGCCTCTTACTCAAACAAATGTTATTCATTTGTATATTCTCTGCAGCCTCGGTTTTCACTCAAACAACATGTATTTATGTTGTGCCTTGCACTCTTTCCTTTTTCTTATAACTGTTCAGTAAATAACAGAAAATAAGTTCACATGTGCAAAATTTATACAGTTTGTCACAGAATATTTCTTTTGGTCTCTCTAATGCTGCCAATAACGCGTATGCAGCACTATGGGGTATCTCTAATTCCTTATTTACATATTGTGCTATGCGATCGCAGTGTCACGCTTCGGGGTCTGTCTCTGTTGCTGTATCCTCAAGCACTGCTTGAAAAACTCTCGCTCTCATTTCTGTGTCACTGAAAGACTATGCTCCGTTGACTGACACACAGAAATGGCAGCGGGCATTTTTAATTACTGCTCCAAGACATTTTACACATTTGTAGCATTTAATTAAGCGATGTACGTCGAACTGCTTTTTTACTGCTTCTGGTCATTTGTTCTCATCTATTTTCTTGCGAGAGCTATGATATGTCTTACGATGATTACATAGCCACGAGGGAATTAATTGCAATGAGATGGTACATAGTGCCGGGTGGGTGGGTGGGTGGCTGAGAAAGACCTATTTGTTTACTTACTTACAACGTGCTTTCACTAACTTGCGACCCACGTTCACAATGGTTTCAGGTGGTACTGTGTCAGCGGGCATTGCTTGGAAATTAATACCCACTAGATGCATGTTAAGTGTGCCTGCTCAACCACTTAAAAGTCACTGTTGTAGTCAGTATTAATAGCCATGTAACAATGGACTGTAATATCTCTTGCTATTGAAGCGCTAGTGTACTACCTGAAATTAAAGTGGCAGTGCAACATAATTGGGCAAAAAATGTGACCCTACCTTTTTTCACTATAAAAGATTCCAGGCATCTTTTAGTTGTAGTATGTGGAAACATTCTCATATTCTACCAAAATCTGAGCATTTTATAAATGATTTAATAAATTTTTTCCTCAGGAAAAAAGTTGGCCACTACATTTGGCTTAGAAATATCATTGTAGACTTTTATGAGATGAACTGTAGCTGAAACTAGCTTTTGGGAAAAATGCATTTGTCCTTTCACTGCTGCTTTAATATTAACTTTTACAATTAGTAAACTTTTTATATCTGAAGTATTTTTCTTTTCCCTTTTTCTAATTAGAAGATTTTCTACCTGACAATACTCCATGTGATGTGTAACAGTACTCAGCCTGGAGGCTGACATGACAGGTGGGGTTTAATGCTAAGAAGTGCAAGGCCATGCACCTCAGAGTCAGACATCCCAGAACCAGCTACTGGCTGGGGGGAGTGCAGGTAGCAGCTTCAGAAGAGGAGAGGGACCTGGGGGCACTAGTCACAGGGGACATGAAGGTATTGGCACAGTGGTTCCCACGTGGAGTCATTTTCAGGTACTACTGAATGGCTAGGCCTGTTGTGCAAATCTGTAGATACTCTAGACATCCTATAGAATAGAGATATCTTAGGGATGGGTTTCTTAAGTATCCCTGCTTCCCGTTCACTGATCCACAGCAGCAACAAGGGCAAATCGGACGCTGGGGTGCATTGCCAGTGGTATCACCTCCAAAAAAGAGGAGGTCATCCTGCCCTTGTATAGCTCACTGGTGAGGCCACATTTGGAGTACAGTGTGCAGTATTGGTGCCCTTACCTCAAAAAGGATGTGAGATTGCTAGAGGGGGTACAGTGTAGGGGGACAAAAATGATCATGGGACTAGGGGAGCTGCCTTATGAGGAAGGATTGAGGGATCTCAACATGTACTCGCCGGAGGATGCAAGAGAAAGGGGGGACATGATAGAAACTTTTAAATACTTGAAAGGCATAAACAAAGTCAGAATGGGAGGATTGTTCCACTTAAAGAAGGGAAGGGCCACTAGGGGACACAGTCTGAAGTTGGAAGGGGGAGGTTCAGGAGGGAGATGAGGAGGCACTACTTCACAAAGAGAGTGGTGGCAGGATGGAACACACTGCCAGAGGAGTTAATTGAACTGAGGACAGTGGATAGCTTTAGGCGGCGATGGGATAGAGTTAGGGGCAGAGTAAGTACAGACAAGATCATTATGGGGGTTAGGCCTGGGAGAGGGGATAGAGGGAAGAGATTGGGTGGGGGGGCAGCTGCAGTAGTATTAAACTGCGGTCTGCACACTTGGGTAGACTTGATGGACCTGTGAGCCTTTTCTGCTGGTTATTTTATATATTCATATGTAGTTCTAGTCCTCCTCATACACCATCAGCCTTATGACCTCACTGATTGTAACAGCATACCTGACCAAGAAGAGCCCATCACTTGTTGCAAGATCAGTCACCTGTGATGTCACAATCAATGAGGTCACAATGCTTAGCCAAGGACTAGATTTGGGATGGAATCATACTAAACCTAGTCCTGACCAAAATCGGATGGCATTGGGGGGTGTAAATGGTGGAGGATCCACTTGGGACTAGTGACCACAACACAGTGTGGTTCAACATAGCTCTGGAAAAATAAAGGTAGAAGTCACAGACATTGGCCCTGAGTTTTAGGAAGGCAGGCTTCAGGAAGATGGAGGAGGAGCTAGAGGAAAAGCCAGAGGCTTCTTCCCTAATAAAATGGGTGGATGGCATGTAGGAGTGTATCAAATTGGTGATCCTTAATGTATCAAAGGGATGTTTCAGATAATTAGGGAAAGAGAAGAGTAACAAGAGGCCTGTAGGTTAGGATAGCAGTGAAGGCCAAAAAGTCAGCCTTCAGAAGGTACCAGCCAGCCAACAAGATGGAAACAGGCAGGGAGCTCAGCCTCAAGAAAGCAAGTTAGTAAGGAGGCGAGGAGAGCAAAAGCAAAGGAGGAGTTTAAAAATGCAGAACTGGTGAGGGATAATTATAAGACCTTCTTTAGGTGTATCACAATGAGGGGACTTAGAGACTGAGAAGGGGGGATGAGTGTAGGAGGAAGGGCAAAAAGCTGAATGGATGTTTCTACTCAGTCTTCATGGTTGAGGAGGGAAGGCCACTGCCAGACTGTAATACTATCAAAGTTGAGTGGGGAACAAAAATGACAGTGGGGATTATCACTGAGGAAAAGGCGCTGAATGGTCTGAGATTGTTAAAGGTGGGAAAATCCTTGGGACCGGAGGGGTTTCACCCACGGGTGCTCGAGGTGGGGTAGCCTCTGACAGCACCCTTGGCAAACCTATTAAACTGGCATAGTACTCAGAGACTGGAGGGTGTTGGACATAGTCCTTCTGCACAACAGTAGGGATAGGGGAGATCTAGGGGACTACAGACCAGTTAGCCTGACTTCTGCTGTGGGCGAGCTCTTTGAGTCCATAATCAAAGAACAGCTGATCAACTTCCTGGAACCATGAGATCTCCAGGACAGCAATCTGCACAGCTTTGTAAAGAGGGGGTCCTGTGAGATAAAACTTGTAGACTTTTTAGAACTGCGTCCCAGGCAATGGACAAGGGCCAAAAACTAGATGTCCTGTACCTCGACATCAGTAAGACATTTAATTTGGGAGTGGGCAAGAAAGTCAAGAGGAAAGTACAGAACTGGTTATGGGAGAGAACCCAAAGGTGGTACTAAATGGTTTGCACCCAGAGGCTAGTTGTAATTAGAAGGATGCCACAGGGATCAGTTCTGTGTCTGGTACTCTAAAACGTGTTCAATTGTGAAATTGTAAAAGGGATCCAGGGCAAGATGCATCTATTTGCAGATTACACCAAGACAGGTGTCAGGGTGGACAGTGATGAGGGTTAAGGGGCTTGAAAAGGGATCTGGATAAATTGGAATGATGGCCAGAGATTTGGCAACTGAAATTTAAACCAAAAAGTGCAAGGTTATGCACTTAGGAAAGAGGAATCTAAGGCATGAATACTGGATGGTGGTTGGAGGGGGGGAGGCTACAACAGACCACAGAAGAGAAACCTGGAAGTTATAATAAGTGATGGCCTCCTGACCTCAGCCCAGTGTAACAGGTTGTATGGCGGGAAAGCTAACAGGATTGTGGGGTGCACTGAGAGGGTCTTTTCAAGTAGAAGGGTGGAAGTTATTCTACTCTTTTACAGGCCCTTGGTGAGGCAGTACCTGTAGTACCGTGCACAGTTTTTGGAACCTTCACCTAAAAAGGACAAGGACTGCCTGGAGGTAGTCCAAAGGAGAACAATGAAAATGATGACCAGCAGGGGAAGACCTTTGAGGAAACATTGCCTGACCTTAACATGTACACCATCAAGATCAGGAGAGAAGGGGGACATGACTGAAACTTTCAAATATCTGAGGAGTATAAACAGGATGGATAATTAGCAACTATGCAGGCGTAGTGAGAGGTTCATTACAATAGGCCAAAACTTTAAACTGATGGGAGGAAATTTAGGAGGAACAATGTGAAGAGGAATTTCTTCATGGATAGAGTGATGGAAAAGTGGAACAGTCTACTGGAGGAGCTGGTCAATGTTAAGGCAGTTGCTAGTTTCATGAGAGGGTGGGATAGGCACATGGAACTGGTGACAATAATGAGGGAAAGGGATGCTACTAATGGGGACAGTTGGATTCACTAAGCAGAATTGTGGTATGAGGGCTTTGCATAAGGACCTGCCCATGCTTAACTGGAGGGGACTTTGGTAGGAACCAACAGACTTGATGGGCCGTAAGTCTTTTTCTGTTGGTAAACTTCCATATTTCTATATTATTTTCTCCCTTGAATGAAATGCCCCCCACCCAAGTCTGTTCATAAGCTACGAGTCTCATGCCACTTGGATTAATTGCAACTGGCTCCCAGCTATATATTGACCATCCCCTACAGTTGAGGAACTTACCTTCAGATTGGGACTGACTGACTGACCAAGGAGCTAATCCGGGTGGAACATTTGAGACCAGAGGGAATACAGGGCAGGGGACCTGGAGGTCCCTGTGCCCCCATCTGATTTGAAGAGTATAGTGGCTTCATCTGTAGGTTTAAAAAATTATCTTCCTAGCATTTAACTTTGGGATTGTGGTCTGTAGTGTTGCTTATGTGACCACCCTGGTCAGAATGGGGATTCTTACATTATTTATGTTGGTTTGTTCCAGAATGCTGTCCTGTATACACCACTGTTCTTCATACACCTCTGTTTCTTGCCCCCTCTCTACAGAATCCATGCCTCTCCCACTGTCTCTTTTATTGAGAAATTCTAATTTGGCTCCCTCCTTTGCTACTGTATCTCCACGCTCTTAATTCCTGCCCCTTCCCTCCTCTTACTGTTTAGCAATTCAGATTCTTGTTCCATCTTTCTTCTCCACTTCAAGATTTCTTCTGGGCAGACTGCATTCTCATTCCTATTACAACTCCCTTTTCTCTGATCCAATCTTCATCAGTCTTTCCATTCAGTCTTTACTTCTGCTGCCCCTCAAAATATTTTTTGGGATTGTTTTATTCTTGTACAATATGTTTGTGTTCCTAACTTTACCTTGTTTTCTCCATCATTTATTAATTTTTTCTCATTCTGCTATGGCTACTGTTCATTTGTTCATTTTAAGAAGTCCCCTCTTATGAAATGCTGTCTCCATTTAGTTTATATTGTTATTTTTATTCCATTGTATAAATATGCTGTATTCTGCATTATTCTGTGTACTGAAATGTATTTTTCCATCCCTTCCCCTGGAGTGTACCCTGAAAATTTCTAATGACTGGGATACTTTCCTAAATAATCTTTTAAAGAAAGAAAGAAATCTCCCAGAGCCATACTGTTCTTTATATACTAACATTTGCCTCGTTTTTTTTTCTGCCCAATATCCAGCCCCCAACATTTGCCTGCTTTTTTTTCTGCCCAGTATCCAGCCCTCAATTTAACCATGAGCAAACAAGGGAGACCTTCAGTGTGATCAAACATGAACTCGGGACCAGGTCTGCACACCACACCACACCCTGACTGGCTCTTGCTGACACAGAACTTGATGCACGACACCAATGTGTCATGTCAGTGTCCTCCATCACACTTGTAGTAAGACTGAGCCTTCTTACCCAGAGCCGTGATTTCCTGCCCACACAACCCCTTATGGTTATGCCACCAGGGGGCAGTCACGTTGTAGCAGGAGCGGCCCACTGTCTAGTTGCTAGGAGGCATCCAAAATGAATTGCCTGTCACTATGTGAATCCTCAAGCTTTGGATACAAACCCAGGTAATCAGCATAATAAGTCATTCTGACAGACTGATACATTCTGTGCTTAAGACACTTTCAAGCCCCCCACCCCCACACAGTTTATCATAGGACCCAAATTATCCTGTGTGGGTTGATAATGTATCTTCAATAGGAAGAAGGCAGGCATCACAATTTCATCTTACTTTTTATTCTGATGAGTAAAAAGATGTCCGTTTTCACAATCGACCAGAAACATTAGACATACATAACAACAGAATAAAAAGTATAACGTTAAAAACAAATAAATAATTCGTATATAACCATTACATCTAGAATTTGCATACAGCCACTTCTTTCATTTACACATGAATGACAACATTTTGGAATGGTTTGAATGAATTGTAGCATCTTCTTTTGTAATGAGCGGTGCAATTACTGCTTATGAGCATGGCATTTTGTTTGAGATAGTGTTCGAGGGTATATCTAGTAATATGCAGGGTCAGACTGGAGTGCAGAGGGCCCACCTGGAAATTTGGACTGGGGCCCACCTGGAAAATAAATTAAAGGGCCCCAGAGGGTTGTATTCATATTAGCTTTGCACTTTGGGACACAGGCCCAATTTTTTCCACTTTATATTTTCATGCAGTGGTCGGAACACCCACTTAAATACAAATAATATAAAATAGTTGATAGGTGTAAGCATTTTCGGAGTTTGGAAGGTGGATTAAGAGCCTAAGTGGGGGGGGGGCCCGGAAATTTCCAGGTGTCCAGGTGGGCCACTCCGACACTGATAATATATTACATATGATTAATCTTGCTCTGTGGTGGCGGTTCGGGTGGGTGGAACTAGTGTTGCTGGATAAGACCCAGAAAGATGACAGATTGATTGATAGTGTAAGTAGAACAGTCAAGCAGAAATAACACTGCTGGTTTTTTTTCAAGGTTCTTGTTTCCCTTGTTTTATTATTTTCTTTAACCTTTTTGAAGTCTGTGATTCTTTTGGCCCTCACCTTTATCTTCCAACTTTACAAATTAAATATAAGCCCCTCTGTCTCTCTCTCACAGACACACACACTCTCTCGATCGATTCAGCAAGCATTTAATAAAGTCATTTTTTGAGGGAAGAACTTTTAAGGCCCTCTTCAAAACCCTTCAGAAAAAGAATATTGTTATAATATGCCACTGGGGTACAGTGCCAATGCACTGATTCTGAATCCTGCCTACAAAAATGGAGAGGGAATTATTCTAGTCTAATTGCTAAGAGGATCACACCCAAAGTGGCTTAAGGGTAGCTTAATGCATAAGTTGTTTTCATAGGATAAGTACTGTATAACGAAAGTAACCCAAGTGGGAAAAATTACAGAATAAGAAACAGGTTGTGATAATAAAAAGACTTACTAAAATTTCAGAATAATTATTTCAGCAACTTGAGAGGGGTGAAGCAATAGGCAAACAAATGAATAACCTCATGAGACCATAACGTTTGATGTTTTTGGCAATATGCACGCATTTTTTATACGTTTTTATATGCAGAATAATATGTGTTTAGATTCATTTTTATCTATATTTAATATCTGATGATGGAAAAGGCACATCGTTCAAAAAGTTTACTGTTCATTTAAAATAAAATCGCAGTAATTGCAAACTTTGAACAAAATCAAAAAATCCTTGTGTAAAAAAGATATGCATCACATATGACATTTAGTTTCATATTTTATTTGTTTATTTAGAGGGCACGCTCTGCTTTCCTGTGCCTGGAAAGCCATTTCAGTTCTGATGGCTGCACAGCTCCATGATTTTCATGTTAAGTTACTAAAAAAAAAAAAAAAGGAAAATCCCACACTAGACTACAGTGCTGAGATGCCAGGCCATTATTTTTAAAAATAAATATCTTCACTTGAAAGATGCTTCTCTAAGCAGAACATACTAAAGAACATTTTATGTCTACTGATTTGCAAAAGACTGGACACCAAAGTCCTTTATAGGATATAATGCTGTCCATTTGCCTCCTGTTGGATAATGTGATGGATTTGGAGAGACAGTAGGTTATCTTTTGGAATACTGCATTCAGCAGTTTTGTGTTTGTTTGTTTGCTTCTCAAGACATGGATCCAGATAAAGACTGGGTCAGAAAAAACAATCGTAGTTCAGTTCCTAAAACTATAGAACATACCATAGCGTTTAGAAGTGGGCTGCACCGTATCGAGACCATCCCCTTACTGCTCAGTGTTAGTAGCCCCTCAGAGACCCACTTTATCTCATGCTTGTGTGCAGAATTGTGGTGTGCTTCCAAGTAACCAGGCATAAGTTCAAACAAGAGTGAAGTGCACTCGCAGCTGGGGTGGGGGGTCACAATCAACATATGGCACACACTAAAACTTCTGGCTTGGTGACTTACTTTTACTGAGCTTCAGCCATCCAATGCGCATTTTGGTGCTAATTGGTTAAACAGTCAGACATCTGCCTCCAACCTACTCCTACTGCTCACCTCAGTGCTTCAGTACTAGGCCTTTGTCAGAGGGGTGTGGCTTGAGTAGTGGATTGCCAGTCATTAAAGTGATGGACGTATGACATCACAGTAACACAGTGTGTTACAGAATTGTAAAAAAGTGCTATAACAAAAACACACAATGCAAAAATTATTTACATTACAACTGATTTCACTTTGCTTATTTTGGATCTGTCAGAGATTATTCAAAATAAATCCTATGCATAAAGTGCATTCTCCGGTATCCCCGAGAGCCAAGGCCCAATAAGTCATACAGAGCAACAGTAAATATTTATTCTGATCCTGTGACCAGTCTTTCTATCCCCCTTTGGACAGTTTAACCAGTGACTTTAATCTAATAATAGAGTAGCTGCTAAATAGCAGTGCATACTCCATCCATACAGTCATTATTAAACAGCATGCCTTTGCCACAGTATAAGTAGGCAATACAGATAACTTCACTAAACAGTAAACATTCTTTCAAGTATATCCTTTCTCACTGCTTATGCCTTAATTATAACTTGTTAAAAGAGTAGCTGTCAGATAACAATGCTTACCCCACATAATCATTGTAGACCAGCACACCGGTGCCACAGTGCCTGTGATTCATACAGTCAGATATTTGTCTTTTCAAGCCTTGCATTGATCTAAGTGATCAAACGTGGATAGATAAAAAGAATCCAATTGTAGGAGACCCAGCCACTTGTCCTCCATTTCTGTATAAAGATAGAACAGTGAGAGAGATTGTATCTGAAAAAAGAACAAACAAAAGAGCACATAATTATCACAGATCATCAAATAAATACAGTCACAAATCTTATTATTCTCTGTTAATTCACCATATTTGGTTTACAGTGTAGTACACCCTATGTTAAGTATTTAAAGAAAGGGTTTAAGGTCAAATGCTTCATTCCGTCCCACTGGTTTGAGAGCTTCTAATTAAAATATACAGAGAGAGAGACTAAATCAGTCAGTCGGGGTGAGTGTGGTCAGTTTCTGACTGACTCTCTCATTTTGTTATTACTTCACCTTGCAATAAAACTTTTTTTTACATTAAAACCTGATCATCTGCCTATCCTTGCTATTAGCCATTTGCTAGTGTGGCTGGTATGATTTCTTTGGCCAGCACAACTCCATTCAAGAACAGATCACCAGGACTTCCGGTGATGTCACCGATATGTGAGTAGCGCCAGGTTTTAGCTCTGCAAACTTGATCTAAAATCTAATTCAATCCTTCCTAATAGAAGCTAGATCTGAGCCAAAATCCACCCAGGTGTGTAATATATAATGCCACAGAAAGCAAATAAAGAAAAAATATGAAGACGGGGCCACCTCTGACCAAAATGAAACAACTATGGCTAGGAGCGGGGATGGAGGGCTTTGTGGCCTGCACTCCTAGACCCCACACCACATCTGAATCATCTTCAAACTCGATGGATGTTAAGACCACAGTGTCCACAGACTTTTATGTATTTATTTAGCTTTCGTTAACCAGGTAAGTACACTAGACAAGACATTTGCCTATTTTCCGGTACGACCCGGGAGAGTACAGGAAATACGACATAGTACAATAAGATACACTTAAGACAGTAATACAGAGTCAGGGAAAACAGAAACATAATGTAGTCAGCAGGTACATACAAATGGTCAGAACAAATACAATGGATCACCAAGGCTGTGAGCAGTGCATTATATACAGTTCATATACAGAATAAGTCCATTATATACAAATTTTGTACAGTATAAGTCTCCAGAAAAGCAGAGGCACCGCCAGAGCAATACCCAATAGATAGAGTGTATAAAATGTGTGCAGAACAGTGTCCATGCAGGCAGGCAGGACAATAGGAGGGCTGCACATTGCAGGGGACCAAGAGAGATTACAGAGGCTTGGGACAACCACACACTGAGGAGAGCTTCAAGTGTCTCCACAAGGAGGTTCGGAGGCAAGCCTGAGAGGTGGAAGAGTGAACCTGGGCAGGAAGGGAGTTCCATAGTCTGGGGGCACACGAGACAAAATCTCTGTCCCCCATTAGAGTGTGAGTGGCAGGAATCCTTAGCACAGTAGTGCCCAGGGATCTGAGGGAGTACGAGGGGGAGGCCGCCTATACGAGGAGCTCCGCCAAACCAGGTGGGGAGCTGGTACTAAAGACCTTGCCTGTGAAACAGCCCAGGACAAAATTTAAGTTATTGGCCGGGGAAAGCTAGTTGAGCTTACTATATAGGTCACAGTGATGGGTGAGTCGAGGGGCAGCAAGCGCAAAATGGCAAATGTTATTGTAGGTGACGGACCACCTGGTGACGTGAGCTTTGGAGGTACAAGCGAACAGGAGAAGCCCATAGCTAAGGGAGGGGAGAAACACTCCTCTGGCCAGCGCAAGGTGAGCAGCAGGAGTAAGACTGCTCTTAGCACGATAAGCCAGACCCAGTTTGCAGTTAACAGCTCTGCAGACACTAAGGATATGGAGTCCAAGGTCAAGTGTAACCCCAAGGTATTTAATGGAGTCAGTGATGAGGATGGGGGGCCATCAAGACCAGTGATACACAAGGGGGTAGGGGAGGCCTTTTTCTTGGCCAGGGACCCAAAGAGCGTGGCCTGAGTTTTTTTGTGATTGAGGACCAGCTTGTGGGATGTTATCCAGGATTGGACACTCCTGAAGTCCTCGCTCAACTGGTGGTTTATGACCCCAATGTCCCAACAGTGGGTGAGGAGGACCAAGTCATCTGCGTAGAGAATGGACCTGGAGTAGGAAGAGGTAGCAGGAAGATTGCTCACAAAAATGGAAAAGAGCGGGGGCCCCAGGACTGAACCTTGAGGAATACCCGAGGACACAGCAGTGGTGTCCGAGAGCACCTTGCCGAATTTGATCAGCTGCTGTCTGCCCTGTAAGTAGTTGGTGAACCAGATGAGTACAGGGGGTGACAAGCCAAGTGACCCAAGGTGAGAACAAAGCAGAGCATGGTCAACTAAATCGAAGGCTTTGGATAGATTCAAGAAAATGGCACCAGAGAGTTTACCCTGGTCCATTGCAGTTCTGATCCTAGATGCGACAGTGACAAGGGCAGATAATGTACTGTGCCCTTTACAAAAACCATGCTGCTCAGGAGACGGAAGCTCATGAGACTGGATATATTCCGTGAGTTGCCCTGCCACAACTTTCTCAAGGAGTTTACTGATTGTGGACAGTATGGCTATCGGTCGGTAGTTGTCCAGAATCTTAGGGTTGCCCTGTTTAAGTATGGGGACAACCCTAGCCACCTTTCAAATGCCAGGGATGACCCCAGAGGATAGGGATAAGTTGAAGATATGGGCCAACGAGGAGGCAATGTGAGAGGCATCAAGATGGAGGAGCTTAGGTTCCATGCCATCATGGCCAGCACTGGAGAAGGGGGAGAGACCAGAGAGCAATCTCTGCATCTCTTGTGTCATCACAGCCTTGAAATAGAATAACAGTCAGGAAGTGGAAGCCTGTTGTGAAGCAGAGTCCTGGTCACAGCAAGCACCTCCACTGGAGGAGAAGAGGGAGGTGAAAGCAGACAGGTCCGAGAAGTGTGTGTTAAATGCATTTGCAATGGTAAGTGGATTGTTACAACTGGTGCCATCAATGAGCATATCAGTGGCCTCGCCTTTGGTGGAACCACTTACTATGTTTTTTATGTTTCTCTAGAAAGTCCTAGGGTCTTTTGGCGAATTCAGCAGTGCCGCTTTGCAGAATTCACTTTTGGCAGCCCTGATCGCTTTCTTACATTCATTCTGGAGCCTCCTATACTGCTGAAATATGGCCTGGTCCCATGTGACCTTGAATTTGGCCCAGCACTTATCCCTGATCCTCATGAGCGTATGGAGGCTCCCATGTAAGCACTTGGTAGCGGACCCCCTTACCCTCCACCTAATGAGAGGAGCGCGCTTATCCTGCAGCACCCCGAAGGCCGTGAGAAAATGACTGACTGCTGAGGCTGGGTCCTGGGCATTCCAGACCGCAGACCAGTCAGTAAACCGAAGGTCATTATGGAAGGACCCCAGGTCGAACCGGGAGAAATCCCTAATTTGGATGACTTTATGTGGGATTTTCAGGGAAGGGACCTTCCATACACAGAACACAGGTGAGTGGTCAAAGATGGAGTCAGGAAGTGTTCCAGAAGAGCTAATCCTCTCTGGTGTATTGGACAGGACCCAGTCTAGGAGGGAGCCTGAGCCATCAGCGGAGGACCACCTAGTGGGTTCCTTGATGAGTTGGCACAAGAAGAGACCAGCCAGCAGGAACTCATACATCTTACCATTACCACCAAGCCAGTTCAAGTTGAGATTGCCTAGTATCATCAGCTCATTATTCCCAGCCAGTGACCCAACCGTGTGTGAAGAAGAGAGGTCAGCCCTGATATGCCCCCCATGGAGGGTTGTAGGTACAGACAATGTGGAGCTTTTTAGTGTTTCCAAGTAACAGAACTGTGTGCAGCAGTTCACAGGGCGACAGCGGAGACTGTTGCCCGGACAAGATCGAAAGATTAAGGTGACTCCTGTAGTAGACCAGGATACCCCTCCCCCCCCCGTCTTTTCCCCCGGATGATCCTGCCTGACGAGGTCAAAGTCAGGAAGTTGCCATGCCGAGTCAGGGGTTGATGGCTTCATCCAGGTCTCTGTTATACCCAGGATGTCAGGCTTGTAGTGAGTGACCCATGCAAGAGGTCAGCCAGGTTGGGCAGAAGGCTTCAGATGTTGAGGTGGGCTATTTTCAGCCCACTGCTTTCTGACCAGCCCACCGATGGGGAGGAGGCTTGGTGAGGAGGACCTGGATTGAGCTCAGTATCCCCCGAGAGGGCTAGAGTCACCAGGAAGAGCCATTGGAGATGCCTTAGAGGAGGGAGGCCACCCCTTACCATGTGGCTTATGGCCAGAACTCCTACCCCTTATGAAAGGATACAGAAAACACCTAAGATCAAGACAGCAGATAGACCAGGGGGGCTGTCTGTCACCAGCAATTAGATTAGAGAAGGTGAGGTCAGTCATATCAAGCTGTCCAGGTATAACCCAGGGGCTCCCCACAGGTGGAGCACTGTCAGTAAAGAGCAGAGGGCCCAGCATAGACCAGAGACATAGCACGGTGAGCACGAGGGCAATAGGACTGGTGATTGGGGGGAGGCTTGGCCCCTCTCGAGAGGCTTGGTATCCCCCATGTCAAGTGACTGCGTCCAACCAGAATAAACAAGGGTGGGGACTGGGTGGGGAACAGAGCAGGCCAGACAACAAGGGCCCCAGAGGGAGGACTCAGGGGTGCTTAAACACCGGACTAGGCTACACACCAGGTGGTAACCAAGGACCGGCTGTCTGTTCAATGGCTGCCCCCACAGTCCAGCCAGCTGGGAGGACCCCCTAAAGTGCTAACACAAAGCAGGCAGTCAAATCAGTATGCAATTGAGACCAAAAACAGGAGTCAAAAGAATTCAGTGGCCCAGCTGCTCAGGGTGAAGTAGTCAAGGTCAAAGGCCTGAGTAGCTATATCCACTCTGCACACCCACAAAAAAGTGTACACAGCAATAACATTCAGATACCCACACCTAGCCTCAGCCAACAGCCCCCCAAGAATCCCCCACACATACTTCAATACAGGTTAGCACAAGTCTATCCCAGTTGCACGCAAGTACAGGATCCACATATTCCCCACAGAAGAGACACACTTCTTACCCCTAAACTACTCAGAGTAAAATAGACAGGGTCAAAGGTCTGAGTAGCTTAACCCCACTGCACACCCCACAAGTAATATACGCTGCAGTATCATTTGGTCACCTGCGGTTCGGACCAAAACACCGGCATAAAACAGGACAGGGCAAGTCACCTAGTCACTACAAATATCCCCCAGGATACCCCTACTCAAAACTTCTGTACAAGTTAGCAGAACAGAAAGAACAGAAACAAGCTAGCCCCCACTGAGGGACAAGTTACAATGAATCTGGAAGAGTCAAAAGGACAGCTGCAACAGGTACAGGTTACCAGCCAATCCTGCAAGTTAGTAGGGACACTAGAGACAGGTGAGCATGGTTTAACCCCATTTAAGGAGGAGGGAACAGGGTGGGTGGGTGAAAAATTCTCCCCACAGCAGCAAGCCACGTAGTTTACAGTCCCAAGAGCCGACCCAAAGCAGCGCTGAGCAGCACTTTCACTGCCCCAGGGTTTCGCCTCTGGAACGCGGGAGCCGCACCAAACAGACTTGTTTGAGTTCTTACAAAACAACAAGCCAGGAAACACTCAACCACTATTAAGTGGGGGTAATGAAAGCCTTTTTTAGAGGTATTTTCATTTAAGCGGCTGCCCACAAAAATAACGGGGAGGTGATGCAGGGCTGTGAATTTGAGAAAAGGGCACACAATGGCCACACCATCCCCATCCCTGTTGAAAGAGCTAAAGATGCACAAGGGAAAACTGAATTTACTAGATCTTCCAGAAATCAGTCTTTGCCATTAATTCACAGTAGTGGGTCTTATCTGGAGATGCTAGGACCCTGCAGGAACCAGAACTTTTGAGGAGGGCAGGTGCTGAGGAAAGTTAGGCAAATATGCGGCATTATCAGACTGGCTTGCGCTGTATGGCTTACCTCAGCACTAGCACTCAGCTGCCTCATTTCCTTTTTTCCCCACTGTCGAGTGCACATCAGTGACATTGCTCACTCAGTTGGAGTCAGAACTTCACGTCTTCATGACAGAAGCATTCAAGGTCTCTCAGTTGTAGTGTTTAAAGCTAGAATTTGTTATTTCTGTGTCAGTTTAGTGATTTTATAAAAAATTTTCTGTCAATCTCTCACAGCCCTATGAAGTCAAAGGTCAACGGCCATGGAGGACGACAGTAGGGAGCTTTCTCAAACAAGCTGCTTCTGCAGCGGGACCATGTCCAATCCATTTTCCCCGGCTGGGATGGATTGCGACAATGAGCAGTCATGTGCTTGGAAGGAAGGACAGTCCCCACGGAAGCAGAAAAAGAAGCTGGCCCATTCCCGATCTCAGTCAGGTTCTCGGTGCCATGCAGCCTTGAGTTCTTCCTCTTCCTGTCAGAAGGGGAAGAAGTGTTACTACTCAAGGTCCCCCTCTGTGAATTCTACTGCACAATCCTCAGTCTCCCGGAGTCAGAGGCCCTCCCTGGTGTCACCGGGGGGGCCTCTGGTACTAAGAGATTGATGTCTCAGGCCTAGAGCCCCTTCCTGTCTCTGTAAGTGGGAACTTCAGTGGGCAGTTTCACCAGTGGGCAGCTTTTTTGGAGCTGTGGGTGCAGTGTCTGTCTCATATGCCTTTGCCAGCAGAGCTGGTTCCTGGTCCTTTGGGGCCAGTGGAACTAGAGCTGCAGGCGGGGCCCTCAAGCCAAGTAGAGTATTTGGCTCCAGCAACAGCCCCTGGGCCTTTGCTGGTGACCATGCTGCCGACTCCTATCCCACTGGCTGCAACCACATTCATTGTCACTGTGATGGGACTGGCTGCGGTACTATGCTGGTCACTTAGATGCTGGCTGAGTCATCGGCAGTGGGTTTAGGCCCATTTGGGCCTGGCCCAGCACTGGCTCCGGTGCTGCCCTTTGTGGCAGGGATCTCCCCAGTGCTGGATTCAGTTACAATGTTGCCTCTGGCACAAGCCTCTTGTCCCTTGGGGCTGGTGTCACCGGTGCTGCCAAGGCCGCATTCTGGATTGGAGGGTTTATGATCTACCCCCCTCTATGGCCCTTCATCCAGGGAGGATGTGGAGGGGAACAAATCTAATCCTGATCTCATCATTTGGGAGGGCAGTGACAGACTCTTTTTCTAGCCTGGACTCTTCAGATTCAGGCCCTTCTTCTGTTCCACAGTAAGAGCACACTTCCAGGTTTTGCTCAGGAATATGCATTCTGCTCTTCATGTTGAACTTTCAGTCACTTGACTCAGGTAAATGTGTCTGTCTACAGTGGTTAAATGTTTCTACCATGCTGGCAAATTTAATTTCTCCTGTTCCACCCACATTTGAGACCTTGTTGGATGTGGTATGGTATAGATCTGCCTCTCTCCCTTCTGTCTGCAAGCAGATGCATGAAATATACTGTCACTAAGGATAGATCAGTGTATGCTTCTCAACCTATAGCTGATGCCACTGTTATTCTCACTGAGAATGACAAGTGTTCTTCCCCAAGAGGTCACTGCACACCCTGTTAATAAGGAAATGCACAAGATTGACACTTTGGGCAAGTGGGCTTTTGCAGCACTTACCCTTAGCATGGGGGTTGAGAGCTACCAAGGGCATTTCTCCAAATATGAATATACCCTTTGGAGCTTGCCTAAGTCTCGGGCAAAGTCCCAGCCAGATTCTGTAACTAAACAAAAGATTCTGCGGACTGCCACACATGGGACTGAGTTTAATAGTCCTCAGCTCAAAGCCACTGTAGATGCCTTTGATACTGCCTCACGCTCTTCTGTGGCAAGCATCTGTATCAGAAGGCATTCCTGGCAATGTACTTCTGTTTTTTCTCTGGCTGTCCAACATGAACGTTCTCTTCGATGGTACTTACCTCTTTGGACAGCAGGTAGTGAAATCTCTTGAGGCATCTCAGAAAGCTAGAATGACCCTTAAGATTTCCAGGCCTATTCTGGCTAACCCTTAAAAGGAGAAAGGATGTTGTTTCTTTTAGAACTGGCAGTCCATGTGCGGGAAAGGTAAGGGATCCCAAAACAAATCTCAGCCTCCCCAGCCTCAAAAGAAGGTTTCATGGAAGGCACAGATGCCGAAGGCACCCAATGCCACTCTCTGAAGCTGTGGCCCCAGTCCTGCCTCAGCTGCCTGAGGCACACCTCTCTTCCCCCACCCCAGTGGGGAGGGGAGCATCTGACCCAGTTTTATTATCAGTAGGAGTTCATTACGATGGACAAGTGGATCCTCAGGATCAGCCAGGAGAGATACCCTGAACTTCTCAGACATCTCTCCAGTCTATCCACCCAGAAGGAAACCCCTCTTATCAGCCCATATGTCAGAGCTTCTGGTGCAGGAGATTGTGGGTTTTCTGAGCAACAGTGCAGTGGAAATAGTGGCAGAGTCAGAATGAAACACAGGCTTCTACTCCCACTACTTCCTAGTACCAAAGAAATCCGTGAACATGCGCCCCATCCCATTCTCAACCTCAGAAACTTGAACAAGTTCATGGATCGATAAAAATTCATAATGATTTCTCTGGGGTCTCTGCTTCTCTTCCTGAAACCTTAAGATTGTTTAGCTTCCCTAGATATGCAGGATGCATGCCAATACATATTTGTGCACCCCAGCCACCACAGATCCCTTTGATTCGTTGTGCTGAGACAACATTACCAGTTCAGACTCCTGCCTTTTGGGCTCTCCTCGGTTCTGCAAGTCTTTGCCAAGTGCATTGCAATACTTGTAGCACACCTGAGAACACTGGGACTGCAGGTTTACCCTTACCTGGACACCTGGCTGTTAGCAAGCCCATACAGACAGGAGATATAACAGGCTGTGGCCACACCCTCTCATTTCCTTACCTCCATGAGGGTTCTGCTGAATCTAGAGAAGTCTCCGCTTCAACCCTCAAAGCAGCTGTTGTTCATAGGAGCTCTTCTGGATATGACCAAGGCCCAGGCCTTCCTTCTAGAGAGTAGAGTGCAGGTGATCCTGCAGATTGCATGCTATATAATGGAGTGCAGATCTGCTCAAGCCCACTCCATGCAACACGTGCTGGGTCTGATAGCCTTCTCAGTGTTCACAGTGCCCCTGGCATGGTTACACATAAGACTTACTCAGTGGATGCTGAGCGACAGTGGTCACAAGCATCACATCTTCAGATCTACCCCATTCGGGTTACCTGGTCTCTGGTTCAGTCACTCACATAGTGGTCAGTGGAGAACAGTCTCCTCCAAGGCTGTTCCTTCTCCCAACCAGAGCCTCAGTTGGCTCTCACCTGGATGCCTGTCTGTTGGGGTGAGGGGCCCACTGTCAGGGCCTCCAAACACAAGGTGTCTGGATCCATCAGAGATTCTTCTCCACATGATATGTGTTGAAGAGGCAAGCTGTTTTTGTATGACCTGAGGCCTTGTGGATCTGGTCAGCCACAGAAGTCCTCCTTCAGACAGACAAAGTGTCTGTTGTGTATTACATTAACAAACAAGGAGGAGCACACTCTTACTGTCTTTGCTGGGAGGTGATGAGAGTGTTGGAATGATGCCTGGAGCAGGGGATCCTGCTCCAAATTATTTATCTGCCAGGAGTCCAGAACACTCTGGCAGACAAGCTCAGCCAAACAGAGGCCAATCCTCACTAGTGGTCACTAGCTTCAGACATTGTGAGACCGTTATTTCACAAGTGGAGCGTCACAGGTGTGGACCTTTTTGTGTCCCCACTCAACCACAAACATAAATAAAGATTAGTTGATTGATTTATTGACTGATTGATTGAAACTGCCTCAGTTCTGCTCCAGAAATCCAGGACATGGCGCTTTCTGTCAGGATGCATTCAGACTGCAATGGCAAAATCTATCTATATACATTTCCTCCAATCCCCTTGTGCAGGGCATTGCTCAAACTGGAGACACAGTGGGGCACGATGATACTGATCACCCCCTGCTGGCCTTGACAGATATGGTTTCCTCTGTTGAACAGAGTAGCTGTCAGCAAACCTTCCACTCAGGATGGAATTATTGACTCAGGGTCACCTGGTCCATCCCATCCTGCACTCCCTTTACCTTCAGACCTGGCTCCTGAAGAGACAGAAGTGAACAGGTACGGGGTATCTCAGAGAGTCTCTGAAATACTTTTGGCTCCCTGTAGACCTTCCACTAGAAAGACTTACACAGCCAAATGGAAAGGTTTTCCATCTGGTGCTCAAAACCCACATGGACCCCTTTGGGTGCCCACCTGACAATGTTCTGGAGTACTTGCTGAAACTTTCCAATGCTGGCCTTCAGTATTTCAAGGTTATGGTCCGCTGGTGTGCTATTTCTGCATACCACAAGCCCATCAGTACCTCTACCTGGCACAGCTGCCACTGTTCAGGAGGTTCTTTAAAGGCATTTTACACACAAGGCCTCCCATCAGGAAGCTAGTAGCTGCCTGGGATATCTACCTTGTGCTGGATATGCTCACCAACAAGCCTTTTGAGCACCTTACAACTTGTGAGCTGAATTTTTTAACCTGGAAAGCAGCATTTCTAGTAGCAATTGCTTCTGCTCACAGAATGTCTGAAATCATGCTTTGATCACAGATCATCCATATACTGCTTCCCACAAGGACATGGTAGTTCTCGCATGCATATAAGTTCCTACAAAGTGGTGTTGGTTCCCATCTGATTCAGCCACTAATGCTGCTAGCATTTTCTAAAGGTGCCGCCACACATGATCGCACTGGAAACACGTGATAGCTAACGCCGCGCCTTTGCCCTTCCACTATTTTGCCCACATGTAGAAATGTAATTATGTTTGTATTTCCCATATCCAGTGCTATTTTTATAAAATCTGCCTAAATACCACATGTATGCCAGGCATTCACATCACATTTAGGTACATTTGTAAAAATGGCACTGATGATGGAAATACTGGACATAATTACATTTCTGTACATAAGAGCAAAATAGCAGAATGGGCAAAGGCGCATCAGCATATCACATGGTTTCCAACGCAATCTGAGATGGCCAGTAGCCCCCGTTTAGAAAATGCCGGCTGCAGCTCCAGGATTCTTGCAATTTATGAGCACTCTGGTATGAAAAATCTATAATGGATACCATGATTGCAGGGGGAATCTTGGTACTACAGTCCCAATCTATGCCACGATTGCTTCGTTTCTTTAGCTGGTAGATCACCTGTAAGCAAAAAGAGGTAGACAGGGCTATACCCTGTATTGAAAAGACTCTAGCACTGTTTCTGCTTCCCAGGAAGATGTTGGTAGCTCCTTCTGACAATTTTACGAAACCCTTCATAGGTCAGAGATGGGACCTGATACCCCTCCTCTGGTAACCTTCTTAGGTACTGAACCTTCTATCTCTGTCAGCTGAGAACCATGAAATCTTACCCCCCCCCCATTCAGGAAGAACTAACTGCACCATGCAGTGAAACCCCTTCTTCTGGCAAGGCTTCAGGCCTTGACAGCCTCCCAGATGAGCTCTACAAAGGATTCTTGGAGATGCTAAAAAAACCTGTATGGATGTGATTATGATGGCATGGAACAAGGAGTCTTCCCTGACTTGTTAACTCTAGCTCCCATCACTGTCTTCCTGAAGCCCAGCAAGGACCCTACTCTGTGCAGCTCATATCAACACATACCTCTGCTGAATGCAAACTATAAAATCATGGTCAGGCTTTAGCAGTCCCACTGGAGGGGGTCTTGCTGGGCTTAATCCTTCCTGCTCAGTGTGGTTTCATCAAAGGGCAGCAGGCCAAGAACAACATCAGGCACTCCTTGAATGCTATTGGGTGATGGTCGGGGGTCTCCTGGCAATAGATGTGGAAGGCCTTTGACCGGGTGAGTGGTTCTTCAATGTTTACCTCTGGAACACTTTGGCCTAAGTCCAAGAACCAGAACCTGGTTTGCAACCCTATATAACACCCTGTTGGTGCAAACTGTAACCAATGGGTAGATGTCCCAGGCTCTCCTCATAGAAAGGGCATCCACCAGGATTTTCCATGTCCCTTTGCTGTACATCCTCATGGTAGAGGCCTTGGCCATTGCAGTTAGATCCCACCCAAATATAAAAGAGCTACACCAGAAGGGAGAGTCACATAGAAAATCTCTTGGCGGACAACACCCTCCTGTACCTGGTGGACCAGAAGAGGCTGTGCAGACCCTGACAGATATTTTCTGTCTCTATGGCCCCTTATCTGGCCATAAAATAAACTAGGTGAAATTTGAGTAGCTCCCATTAGGAAGAAACCACCATGCAACCCCTGAAGTTTGCAAATGCAACCCTGACCTCGGTACCCATATTCAAGTATTTAAGGGTACTTTACCAAGGGAGCTCTACACTGTTTGTTCCCATAACTATCAAACATTACTCCATAAAATCAAGTTAGATCATGCAAGATGGAGAACCTTTCCACTGACCCTCATAGGGAAAGTGAATGCAGTAAAGATAGCTGTCCTTCCACAACTCTTATACATTTCAGGTACTCCCTGCTCACATCCCCTGAAATTTTGCCTCCATAAAAGACTGTCTTAAATTCCTGCTCTGGCAGGGGAAGAGAGTCCAGGTGTGCCAGACCTCACCATGGTACGGAAAACTGCAAGCCTGGTTCAGTGTACCCAACTTCTGCTTCTGTTCCAGAATGTCCAGCATGGGTGGACATGGAGGAGAAATGCGTGGGGAGCCCTCTACTCCCTTCTCTTTTGGCACTGCCCCTACACAGTGTTCTACTGAAACATGTCCCAAACCCCTTCATGTGAACCACAGCCCAGGCCTGGTTAGTGGCCCATGAGCTGATGGTGCACTCTGAGCTGCTGTCAGCAAAGATGTCATAGGGAGAGCCCTATTGTGCCCTTCTCAACTGCCTAATATGGTGGAGAACACCTTTCACCATTGGAAAGGAAATGGGCTCCACATACTTAATGGCTACATAAAGTGCACCAGCTGCTTTTTTTTTGTTTTGCAATCAGTTTATTAAAATGTTAAATACAAAGAAATTGTACAAGTGAACAGAATACTTTATACAATCTCTACAAAACTGAATAAAACTTTTCATGACAAAATGTGGCATGTTAAATTATAAGTCAGTCTGAAGGCCTTTACAGTCAGTAGTCAAAGCCAACCATCTTAAATACATCCATAATGCCACATACCAAGGAGTTAACACAGTTGTCTGCTAGACATGGCCTGTGCCCATTTCTCCTGGTTTCTTCTGTAACTGTAAATATGACAGCACCTGCTGAACACCATCACTCTACATTCCTTATCCATGTGAGTGCTCCCCTGGAGAGGAAATTGTACTGTGTACCTGTGTGGGCAGAAACCCATAAAACAATTCTAGTCCTGGCTCTTGGGGTCTTTCAAATCCACTTCAGTTGGTTCAAAACAGGTGAGATAGAGATTTGGGAGGACACCACTAACTGAGGGGGACTGGAACCTAGTCCTTTAACAGATCAGTACTTGTTCTGTGAGTAACCACCTATGCCAAATCCACTTTAATTTCTTACACCAGCCATATTTCACTCTCACCTGGACAACTGCATTGATGCAACCAACTGAGACAGGTGCATGAAATGTCTGGCAGGGGAAGGCGCTTCCTTTCAATTTGCATGGCAGTGTCCAGAAATAACCAGCTTCTGGGTATCCTTGCCAAGCTACTGAGGTTTGCCCCAGACCTTACCTCAGAGAGGTCTTGATGGAAATTCGGACCAAGTGGCCAGAATAAGGCCAAAGTATGGCCATCCTCTCTGGTGTCTGGTTATCACTGTTGGTAAGAAGACCGTAGACCAGAATTGGAAGTCAAATACAATGCCAAGCACAGCCCAGTGGATGGCAGTCCTTCTTGAATGTATGGAATTAGAAAGAGCACAATATACTTCCCTAAATAAACTGTAACTATATAATTCTGTCTGGGACCCATAGAAGTCCTGAGTGAGCCATGGTACCCCAGCTTCTAACTTCAGGGTTCCTAGACACCTTTGCTAAACTGTCTGTGCTAAAGAGAGAGTGATGCTGCATGAGAGGTTGTGGCCTGTATAAATGGGGAATTTTTATAAAACCACCTGCAGGGTAATGCTCTGCATATTTAGTTCTGTGTATTTTTCAACTGTTTTTCATATAATACATTATGTTTCTAATGGCCCAGGAAATGAGAACCTCAGATTTTCCTCCTTATACCCACTCAACCTAGTGCCACATGTATAACAATTTATCATTTTATACTGCAATATAATGTGCTGACCTCTGCTTTGCTAATAAGCCCAATACATTACAGACTGTCTTCCTATAAAACCAGTAGGCAATTAAGCCCTGAGAAGTTGCAAATCTCTCCTACTGATGGTTCCCAAAGTTAACTCTCACTTTGGCAGGGCTGCTGTAAGCTTTACACTGTCCTCCTTGTGGAATAAATTGCAAAAAAAACTGAAACTGAGGTCACCCATCGGCATCTCATCTTTCAAGCTCTTATATTCACATCTCAGAAATGATCAGTGCAATTGTTTCCCATGACCATGAATTGTCATCATGCTAACCTGTACCATTGAACCATGAACAAATTACTTCTAGTGCTTGTCTCCTCCTTGGCCCTGGTCTGTCATCATGCTTTCATGTAACACCTGATGCCTCTGTCCTCCTTTGATACTGGTCTATCTTCCGGCTTTCTCCAGCCTTCTTTTCACAACTCTGTACTGCACTCATCCACAGTCTACACACAATCATACTATAAAGTCTAACTCCCTTTCCCTCTCCCCATAGGCCCCCACTGCCGCATCAGTTCTACCGACCTATCCTTGGGACTTCACTTCTCACAGTGTTTATCCTTCACATATTTACATACCCTCCTGGTACCCCATCTGCCATTAGTTGGTGGTTCTCCAAAACATTTTCATGATTGGTACTAGTGACTGCCCCTGGTAAATGAACTAACTGGTACTTCTATACAGAGAACATGGTTTATATACAGTCGCATGGTTCAATGGTGGACCTGCTCCCTTGTATTTGAATCCTCCTCTGTTATGGCTTGCCTTGTATTCCCTTTATCATTTGACTCCCTATTAATGCACCATTGTGTTTGTGTTTATATACTTATTTACATGTATGTATGTTTTATGATGGATGTTACCTGACCCTGTTCTAACCAGGTCCATCTTGTAAAGAGCTCTGCTCAATGATGTTCGCCTGGATAAATAAAGATTTTAATTGATTGATATATTGATTGAATAACAATATTTTACAAAAGAAGGTTCAGAAAATCAGATCCACTGCTGTTCCAATATCCTGCAATTTACATAGAAGCTTAGTAGGTTAATTGGGCAAGATTTTCCTAGTAAAATCATGCTGTGCTCTGTTTTCTAGCCCTTAATCACTTAATAACTTTAATACCCCCTCTTATGACGGACTCTGTGATTTTGTCAGTCACAGATATTAGGCTATTTGGCCGATAGTTTCTTGGATCTGAGCTGGCTCCATTCTTGTGACTTGGTGCCACTATAACCTTTTTCCAGTTATTTTACCCTCCGACACAAAGTTTTAAAGATGTACCAAAGTGAATCAGTTATTTCTCATGCCAGTTCCTTGAGTAATCCCAGATGTAGCTCATCTGGACCAATTGATTTGGTTCCTTCCCATCTAGTTTATCAAATGTTTTCCTTATGACTTTTGCACTAATATTATATTGGTTCCTAGAGAAACTATCCCTATGAAACATGAAACATGAGTTGCATAGGTCTAGTTTCTCTAGCCCTATGCAGCTTGAGTTGCAGATCTTTGGTTGTTAAGTTTCCATGACTTTTTAGAGCAATGAACACAAGTAGTTGTTCAACCTTTCTACCATCTGTACCTCATAATCTGTGTGTTTCTTCATCAGGAATTAACCTACCAATCTTTTAGTACATACCACTGAATTAACATATCTATGAAATTCCTTGATATTTCCTCTATAACCTCTAACAATTCTATTCACTAACTTTCTCTTTTCCTTTCTTACACTTGATTTATGCTTTCTTAGCTTGCTGTTTTCAATACGTTTGGCCTTAGATGTCCCTCTTTGAGGTGGGCAAATGCTGTTTTTTTTGGGGATCTTATAATTAATTTGACTTTATCCATTAGCAACCAAGGATTCCCTTATGTTATCGTTTCTTACTCAGGGATATGTTTTTCCTGCAGACTTAGAAAGTTTTTATTTCAGTAAAACTCACATTTTCTCCATGTTCTTATTATACATGGCTCCAGACCAGTCTCAGTGAAGGAGCTGTTCTCTCAGTTAGTTGGAGTTAGCCTTCCTATATTCAAAGCATACAGTATTTCCTTTTTCCACTAGCTTCCTCCTATTCTGATAGAATTCAGTCATATAGTGATCACTGCCCCAGGGGTTCATTTACTCAGTTTCTTATCTGTATTGGTTAATACTTCTGTATATTTAAAATGTTGTTTTCGCTTTGTATGTTTGCCTAACTTTGGGAACTCACTGTCTCTCAGCAATTCAAGAAAATATTTCCCCTGCCTTCATTTGATGTCATACATCTCCATGGTTAAAATCACCCATCACATCGATATCCCTAACATCGGAAGCATTCTCAATTACCTGTGATAGTAGGTCAGTGTTATAATTTGGTGTGTAACAAACTCCAGTAGCCAAGGATTTCAGAGTCCTTGTGATTTCACAGAGATTCTCTCCGTTAGGCTGTTTGTAATACAATGTCATAGGTTTGTACAGCTCGTACAATTAATGTTTCTGTTATGGTTACAAGTGTGCATACTCAAGTTCTTTGGACGAGAACTGTTAAGTGAAGCTGAGCAGTTCTGGCACACAAATTACCTGAGTAAAAATCATAACCATAAGAGATACAGGAACTGTACATGTAAAACATATTATAAACTATGTTAAAGATTTGTTAAAAAAAAAAGGAACTGGAATTTTAAATGAAAATGTTTTACATAGTAGAATATTAATAGCCTTAAAGCTCATTCAAATTGATGTGATGAATACCTTCAAGTCCTTGTTTATTCAGTCACTGAAGGAAAATTGTAACTGCTATTCCTAGTCTGCACCTTAATCACGAGTAGCACTATTGCACTACTTCATTAGCACTCGTTGTTTTCTCTTTGCTAGTTATTGCCACTGTTGTTGTTGTCTTTACCATTTGTGCCCTTGCCCAGTTCTACAACCCCCATGAGCTTCCCTTCTTCACCAAGTATCTAACCCTCATTAGTCACTCTGCTTCTCCCTCCCTGTTTTTACAAATTAACGTCCTTACCTTAACTTTTCACAAATGCATTCCCTGTGGCCTATCCTATCTTACCTTTCCCATTCCCTTCTTGTGAACCAAGAATCACATTGTAGCTGCTTTAACTCCCTTCTTTATTTTAACCCTCCTCAACACTGCTTCTTTACCCAGATCACTAATCCTCATGAATATCCTCCTTCACCCTCCCTTATGGGTTCCCAAACTGCCTACCTAAATCCTAGTGGCCTTTCATATCATACCTATATCTGTTTCCCTTTGCGAATAATGAATTATACTGTTAGGTATGTACATGCTAACCTATTTCAGTACTGTCTCTACAGTTGTAAAAATGTACTGTCCTTGTTCTATATGAAATGCTGCTATTGTACTTTTTTATGTTGTCTTGTGCACGTGCAAGCAACATCTTACGGTAGTACTAGCACAGTGAGAGGTGTGTCAGTGTTGGCGAATGCAGGGCACACTTTAGTAGGTATGTCCCTCATTCCCCAATCAGCCAGCATGCTAGCGCTGATGCAAGAATTATTTAAAGTGCCACCTGTCACAAACGCACTCAGCAGGTCAGGCTCTCTGCTCCCACAGTACCAACCTCCGAGTGCAGTAATGTGAACAGGTAACAGACAGGGTAACCCTCCTGTCTGCTTGTGGGTCTGAATCACCTTTAGTCTCAAGTTCTGGGGGGATTCAAAATATGAATCTTATGCTAGTGTACCCAAATGTACAGGCTCAGATAAAATTCTCTTTGGGGGATGCAATATATCTTTCGCCTAAGGGCACCTAACCAGGTATAAAAAATGAACCCTTAAAACTCTATAAAAGACCTTGGGTATATTCTTACCTTTTCCCAGTTCAGTAACACCATCAAGCTTTGAACAGTTTTTGTCAGTCTTAACCCTCTATATGTCACATGCAAAATAAGAACTTGGAAGACCCAGGCAGTATCTTTCAAATATAGATTTTATTAAAAATGGATAAAAATATGAAAAATGTAAACACAGAACACTATATCACAAAGCATACAATCACAAGAAAACAAAGAAAATTACAAACTCCTACTAACATACAGTTAGATACTTTTCTATCTAATATATTACCTCTAAGTGCTTATCAGAGAGTTGTGTGTTTCTTTCTCCCAAGATGGACTATATCAAACAGCTCAGACACAGTATAGTTTAAACTGTGTCTCCCCACCCTTTGATGAGTCATCTAGCTCCTCCTTTAGAATATAAAAAGTACAACATGATGTCCAATCAGGAGGTATTTTAAATAATGTGACTTCAGCAAAATGAATTTCCCAAATTAGGACAGTCTTTAATCAAGCCTTTCCTCTTTGAGCTTGAGCAGTTCCCATTTCCCAAGGAACATCAAGGGTTTTACAACTTTAGCACCATGGTGGTATAAAAATGTTCTTCCTATAGGAATTATAAAACTTTATGAGCCCTATATCCTGGCAGCCAGTCAGTTCTAATTAAGACAGAAAACAGAAACCCTTAATTAAGTCTCTGGTCTTTAATTACCTCGTGGGTTTCAGGTCACTTGACTGTAACTGAAACCTGGGGCACCCATGGCACAGCTGCCTTATGTGAGACAATCACACACTACATTTTTATATTACAAATATCATAGAACAATCATAACCAGCTGGACAAGCGTCACAGTCCTCCCCACCTAGACTGAACTTGGGGGCTCTATCCCCTGCATGGGATGAGCTCCACAAGTCAGTTCACTCCTCATACAGACGTGATAGGTCGTCTGCATTCTGATTGGTCGCTCCAGCCCTATGTAAGATTGTCATGTCATAACCTTGCAAGGCAAGACTCCATCTTAATAGTCTACCATTAGTTTTTCCCATTTTTGTCAGCCAAACCAGGGGGTTGCGGTCAGTTTGTACCTCAAAATGCTGCCCATACAAGTATGGCTGTAACTTCTTTAGGGCCCACTCTATGGTAAGACACTCTTTTTCCACAGTAGAGTAAGCCTGCTCCCTGGGAAGTAACCTTTTACTCAGGTACACCACAGGTTGGTCTTTCCCTTAGTTGGATGTCTGACTCAGTATTGCCCCAATACCCACATCTGAGGCGTCAGTCTGAACTATAAAGGGTCTGCTATAGTCAGGACTTGTCAATACAGGAGCACTGCACAGTGCCACCTTCAGTCTGGTAAAGGCTTTTTCACAGGCTGGTTCCCAGGTAATTTTCTTGGGCATCTTTTTCTTTACCAGGTCAGATAGGGGAGCAGCCAGCGAACTGTAATTGGGTACAAATTTCCTGTAGTACCCTGCTGTCCCTATAAAGCTCCTGACCTGCTTCTGTGTTTCTGGTCTGGGCCATGCCTTGATCACCTCTACTTTTACTTGGTTAGGATGGAGCTGTCCCTGGTCTACAACATGCCCAAGGTATGCCACATCAGCCATGGCCACCTGGCACTTCTCAGCTTTGTCAGTGAGCCTGGCCCTCTGTATCTTGCCCAGCACTTCCCTAAGGTGTTCCTCCCAGCTGGCACTAAAGATGGCAATGTCATCCAGGTATGCCACGGTGTGCTCCTCAGCACCATTTAACACCTGGTTCACCAACCTTTGGAAAGTGGCCAGGGCGTTCCTCAATCTGAAAGGTATTACTTTAAATTCAAATAAGCCTGTCGGAGTGATGAAGGCCGATCTCTTCCTAGCTCTGTCAGATAACTCTACCTGCCAATACCCCTTTGGCAGGTCAATAGTTGTAAGGTAGGTCGCCCCTCCCAACTTGTCCAGGAGTTCATCTGTCCAGGGCATCAGGTGGGCATCTGACTTCGTGACTGCATTCAGTCCATGATAGTCCACACAGAAACAAGTAGAGCCATCTAGCTTGGGCACAAGGACTATGGGTAAGGCCCAGGGCCTGTGGGATCTCTGGATTACCCCTAAATCCAGCATTTCCTCCACCTCATTCCTAATGTCCTTTTGGACATCCTCTGACACCCGATATGCTGTCTGCCATATGGGCGTCTGTGTCCCTGTCTCTACATCATGCATCACTAAGGGGGTTAGTCCAGACTTGGTGCTAAACAGTGGGGCAAAGTCTACTAAAACCTCCCTTACTTCCTGGATCTTGTCTGGGGCCAGCTGGGAAGACAATTTAACTGCCTCACAGGGACTCCCACTTGCTTTCTTCCAGCAAGTCCAGAAAGAGGTCTCCTTGTCCATCCCCTCCCAGGACTACATACTGCAAACAACATGTCAGCCCTATTAGAATATGGCTTCATCATGTTGACATGGTACATTCTTTCTGTCTGTCTTCTGTCAGGTAACACTAGGATATAGTTCACATCATTTACTTTCCTAACTACTTTGTATGGTCCTGTCCACTCAGCCTGCAGCTTGTCTTTCTGGACTGGAATAGGACCATGACTTCCTGACCCACCATATCACGAGTGAGCTCTGACTCTGTGGTCGTTCCACACTTTTGTTTCTGTTGGGCAGCTGCCAGTTTGCTCTGGGCTGTCCTGATAAGCTCCTTCAGTCTTTCCCTAAACCTAGACGTAATCCACTATGGGAGTGCCCTGGGTGGCATGCCTGCCTTCCCAGTCCTCCCAGATCAAGTCTAGGGGCCCACGTACCCGACATCCATATAAGAGCTCAAGGGAAAACCCTGTCAACTCTTGGGGCACCTCCCTGTATGCAAACAACAGGTGGGGAAAGTATTTCTCCCAGTCCCTCCCATGCTGTTCAGCAAACCCTTGAAGCATTGACTTCAGGGTACCATTAAATCTTTCCAGAAGACCATTCGCTTGCGGGTGATAAGGTGTTATGCACCTCTGCACCACCCCACACTTCTCCCACAAACATTTCATCTGGTCTGACAAGAAGGAACCCCCTCGATTGGTAATAACCTCCTGTGGAAACCCAGCACGGGAGAAAATCCCAAGTAAGGCATCTGCCACTTTGTCTGTCCTCAGTGAGGATAGGGTGACTGCCTCTGGATACTGGGTGGCATAATCCACCACAGTCTGGATGAACCTCTTCCCAGAGGAGCTGGAGGTATTTAAAGGCCCCACAATATCCATTCCCACCCTCTGGAATGGCTCCTCCACTATGGGCAATGGAATTAGAGTGGCTTGGGTTTTCTTACCCGCCTTCCCTATTTCTTGGCACCTGTGACAAGACCTGTAGTACTCCTTCACCTGCTGGATGAAGTTTGGCCAATAGAAATTCTGGCCAACCGCTGCATAGTGCGTGCGATTCCCAGATGACCAGACAAGGAAATGTCATGTGCATTCTTGAGCAACTGCTTACAGTATCCCTGGGGAATGACAAACTGCCTGTCTATCACCCCTCCCTCTGTCTTTACAGCCTGAGTATACATCAGTCCATTTTCCCAATAAATCTTATGTTTACCGTCACCTCCCTGTGATTCATCAGAGTCTGCCAAGCCCTCAGCTTCTCTAGACTAGGGACACTTTTCTGAGCAGCTGCAAACTCCTTACACATTCCCAAGGCATGGGACAGGTCCCCTTCAGTCTCTAAACTAGGGTCCCTAGCACTAGCGTCAGGGCACTCAGGATCACTGTCATCTCTAACCCTCTGACAATAGGTCACCCCTTCCTCTTCGGAGTAACCCTCCATAGCTGTGTGGTTAACTGCTACTGGGGAAATTTCTACCCCCTTTTCATTAGTCTCCCTATCAGGAAACACAGGCTGGGGAACCAGCCTCCTAGTCGTTTCCACAATGGCTTCTTTGGGGGCCAGGGAACTACAATTTTCCCTTGCTGCTTGGCTATAGAAAACTGCACACACCATCCCCTGTTTGAGATTGTTACCAAGGATGACGTCAACTGCTAAAGTTTTGGCTACAGCCACCTGTTGCACAGTTCCCCCGGTTTCACCCCAGTCTAGGAGAACACTAGCAAGCATGCGATGTGGTCTCCTCACCAGTGAACCCCTGCACAGTTACAGATTCATTGGGTGTATGCTGACCAGGCTCTACCAGCATCAAGGATGCCCCATGTCCCTTAACCCTTGTGTCTGTAACCCATTCACTGTGACTGGGTGCATATGTTCCCTCATGTTCACAGGCATGCTTCCAGGGACACACAAACAACCCACTTCTTTCCTAGCCCCATTCTGCGTATTGCTCGCCCTTTTGGGACACTGTCTGGCAATATGCCCAGTTTCTTTACAGACCCAACATTTGTTTCTTTTCTCAGAGACATCTTTTCTCTGAAACCTGGGGCTAACTGGTTTTGATGGAGGCAGTGAGGGTTTTAGCTGCCCTGAAGGTGCGCTTTTCCCTTTCTGTGCTGCCACGCCTGCCCCATTCACTCTCAGAGCAGGTCTGTTCTTGGCATAGCAGTCCGAGAGTTCAGCAACCTCTTGCACTGTTTTGGGATCTCGGTCCCACAGCCAGGTTTTCAGCTCTGCTGGGCATGCCCAAAAAAACTGTTATAGCAAAATAGCATTTTCAGTTTTATCTACAGAGTTTGCTTCAGTTCCTTCCCACCAACATTTTAAACACTGACATTGTTTTATGGCTAGCTCATATCAGGGCTTCTCCTGAGCTTATGGAATTTAGCTCTGTATGCTTCTGCAGTTAAATCAAACTTTTTTAACAGTGCAGCTTTAAGTTTGCTGTAATCATTACTGTCTTCATTGTCCATTTGACCCAATGCATCCGAGCTTTCCCGGTAAGTACCGGGGATAGCTGGAAGCTCCAGGACCCTCTAGGAATTTTACCCTGAATACAAACTTTTTCAAAGGAATTTAAAAAGACATCCATATCCTCCCCCTCTTTAAATTCAGCTATCAATTTGGAATTCAATTTGTAACCCAGTCCTGTAGTTCCAGTTAAACCCAAGCCACGTACCTGCTCTGGTGCTGGTGGTTGGGGCCGTAGCTTCTCCAGTTCATGTCGCCTCAGGCACTCATGTGCCTCACGGTCCATCTCTCACTGTTCTCGCTCCCTCTTCTCCTCTACAGCTCGCTGCTTTCGCTTCTCTTCTCTCTGGAACTCCAACTCCATTCTATGCAACTCAGTCTGCAGCTTGATTGCTTCTGGCTCCAGAATGCTGGTGACCTTCCCCTACTGCTGTGGCCCTTCACTGGCACTAGCCCTGCTGTCATCCTCACCGGATCTGGACACTGCACTGGCCACTAGCCCCTCTATGTCCAAGGTTTTGTCTTTTTCAGTCAGTCTGTGACTCGATGCTCTGGGCATTTGCAGCAATCAGGGCATCCATGAGGTTCTCCTTGGTGGCTCTCACCTTGTGCAGGACTCCTCTGTCCTAGCACAACTGCCTCAAGTAGTCTACAGTGTACCCGCTGTAGTTGGAAGCCATCTTCTTCCCTAACTATGGCTACTCTAACTTGCACTTTAGAAAAAAAATAAAACATGTAGGAACTTGACAGTAAGCAAAATGAGATAGTTCTGTTTCCTTTTTAAAATAAATCACTGCCTTATTTTGCAAGTGAGCTGTACATTATTAAGCTTGCACACTGAACAGTTAAAGTTTGTTACCAAATTTATCCGCACAGCTGCCAACCGAATCTGTCACAAGCGCATTCAGCAGGTCAGGTCCTCTGCTCCCACAGTGCCAACTTCCAAGCACAGTAATGTGAACAGGTAACAGACAGGGTAACCCTTCTGTCTGCTTGTGGGTCCGAATCATCTTTAGTCTCAAGTTCTGGGGGGGATTCAAACTGTGAACCTTATGCTAGTGTACCCAAATGTACAGGCTCAGATAAAATTCTCTTCTGGGGATGCAATGTATCTTTTGCCTAAGGGCACCTAACCAGGTATCTAAAATTAACCCTTAAAACTCTATAAAAGACCTTAAGTATATTCTTACCTTTTCCCAGTTTAGTAACACCATCAAGCTTTGAACAGTTTTTGTCAGTCTTACCCCTCTATACATCACATGTAAAAAGAACTTGGAAGACCTAGCAGTATCTTTCAAATATAGATTTTATGAAAATGTAAACATAGAACACTCTATCACATTCACAAAGCATACAATCAGTTACAAGAAAACAAATAAACTACAGACAAACTCCTACCAACATACAGTTACTTTTCTATCTAATGTATTACCTCTAAGTGCTTATCAGAGAGTTGTGTTTCTCTCTCCCAAGATGGAACATATCAAACAGCTCAGACACAATATAGTTTAAACTGTGTCTCCCCACACCCCTTCATGAGTCATCTAGTTCCTCCTTTTAGAAAAAAAAATACAACATGATGTCCAGTCAAGCGGTATTTTAAATAATGTGACTTCAGCAAAACTAATTCCCCAAATTAGGACAGTCTTTATCAAGCCTTTCCTCTTTGATCTTGAGCAGTTCCCATTTTCTGAAGGAACATCAAGGTTTTTACAACTTTAGCACCATGGTGATATAAAAATGTTCTTCCTATAGGAATCATAAAACTTTACAAGCCCTATATCCTGGCAGCTGGGTCAGTTCTAATTAAGACAGAAAAATAGGAGACCCTTAATTAAGTCCCTCTGGTCTTTTAATTACCTCCTGGTTTCAGGTCACTTGACTGTAACTGAAACCTGGGGGGGGGCGCACCCATGGCACATCTGCATTATGTGAGACAATCACCACTACATTTTTATATTATAAGTATCATAGAACAATCATAACCAGCTGGCCAAGCGTCACACTACCAACTTGAAAGAAATGTGCCGCTGCAATCAGAGACAAGCTCATCATGCAGTGGCAGAGATTTCACGCCTCCTGTATGTGCCTTTCCTGGTAAACATTTCAATAGACATGGTGGCAGCTCCTACTGCCACCACACAATTCCCTAACAAAGCCAACATTGGGGGTGCAATCCCCATGTCAGCATGTCCCCCACCCCCCCACATTGTGTGGCACACTGGGAGCCCACCCCAGTGCTGCTGCTCACACAAAGCTGACCATGTCGGCATGTTCCCCACCCCCATTGTTGGCATGTCCTCCATCCTCCACATTGTGTGTGTGGCACACTGGGAGCTTTCACCCTAGTGTGCCTAACAAACCTCATCATGTCCTTTTTTAACCTGAAAAAAAACAGTCCCTTGTTGTGCACGCACCCCCCCCAACCTGCACCCACCTCTGCACACCCCACCTCCCCATAATTCTCGACCCCATACTTATTCTCGAGGTCCAGCACTCTGATCTTCGGGAGCGAGAACACGCCTAGACTCTTCAAAGCCGAACTGCAAAATGAAGAAATGCCGGTAAGCTGTATAATGGCATCAGTGGCGCGGGGTTCAAGTTAAGTGGATATCTCAGCCATTCTTTAATTTTGCTCCAAATTTTCAACATGAGGTTCTTGGGATCCCACCTCATGAACACATGCAGTGTCATCTTGTTATTCAGTCCTGAGAGGTGATTTTGCAGTCACTGCACGGAATCACCTTTTGGGACTGATTAACAAAACGACAGTGCCACTATTCATGAGATGGGGTCCCAAAAAGCCTATGTTGCAAATTTGGTGAAAAGATTCCAAACAAGCATTTGTCAATGCCGAATGTTTGCTTGCTGGCATTAGCAGTTGAAGTGCAGGAGTTAGAGAGTTGCAGTATAAGAACGGCATTGAAGTATTGAACTGATGCCAACTCCACCCTCACCCTGCAGAGATGGACAGGCATTGGGGTGTGCCTCTAGGCTGTTGCCCATGATGGTCACGACATTTCACCTCACCCTACCCTTCAGACACTGACAAGTGCTGAGGTGTGCCTTGGGGTGTTTGGGCTTTACAATCACCTTATTCCATAAGGAAATACGCTGAAATGGGTGCAGTATAGGAGAATGGGGTGAACTCTGGGAGCAAACAGTCCCAGCCGCATCTCAATGCCTGTCACTGGCTGCATGGTTGGGGGGGGGGTGGAATGGCATGAGCATTATTGTCGACAATCCTAATTCACACGCCTGACGCCTGTCAGTCCCTACAGGGTAGGGCATTATGGTCAAAAACTCTTAACGCCCTGGGCGTTTCTTGGTATTTTTACTCCAAGTTTTCAACGTGGGCTTTTTGTGATCCCACCGCATGAGCAGAGAGACTATCAGTTTGCTAGCTGAAAGGTGATTTTGCACAGCGACTGTAGCATTTGGCGCCACAGGTGTGAAAACACAATCGAGCAGGATATGAAAAATAACAGCTGTACTGTTAATGAGGAGGTGTAAAAAATGGCAATGTTGAAAATCTGGAATGAAAATGTAAAAAAACTAGTGAAGTCTTGAGTGTGCATAAAAAACTGCGCAAAGCACACCCGTAATGTAATTAGTTTGGGATTTTACAGCAGAGTTTCAACACAGGCATTTTGTGCCCTCCAACATGAACAGTGTCACTGTGATTTTCTTAATCTATCCCGAACACTGATTTTCCATTGCGACCATGCTATTCTGCGCCGGAAGTGCAAAAACACATTTCAGCCAGGTTGTGAAAAATGACAGCTGTACTGTTCATAAAGAGGTGTGGTAAAATGCCAATGTTGAAAATCTGGACTGAAAAGATTACGAATTTGTGAACATACGATGGTGCGTGGAAATTGCACAATGTACACTTGTAACACAGTCATTTTTTGGACTTTTGTCACCAAATTTTTAACATAGCCAGTTTAAGACCTCTGCTCATGAACAGTGTCACTGTGATTTTCTTAATCTGTTCCGAACATTGATTTCGTACACCGACCACACCATTGTATGCTACATGTCTAAAACACATATCAGGTGAAATGTGAAAATGACAGCTGTACTGTTCATAAGAAGGTGCGAAAATGGCAGTGTTGAAAATGTGGAGGAAATATTGCAATGTGCGGTTATGAGCGCATGGAAACTGTGCAACGATGCTCATAACACAGTCATTTCATGGACTTTTCTCACCAAATTTTCAACATAGGCATTTTAGGACCTCTGTTAATGAACAGTGTCACTGTGATTTTTGTAATGTGTCCCCAACATGGATTTCCCATAGCGAACTGTGCTATTCTATACCGGAAGTACAAAAACACATTTCGGCCAGGATATGAAAAATGACAGCTGTTCTGTTCATAAAAAGGTGCGTAAAATGTCAATGTTGACAATCTGGAATGAAAATATTGCAAATGTGTGAAGTTACGAGCGTGTGTGGAAAATGCGCAATGCACACTCGTAATACAGTCATTTCATGGACTTTTGTCACCAAATTTTCAATGTAGGCATTTTATGACCTCTGCTAAAGAACAGTGTCACTGTGATTTTTGTAATGTGTCTGCAACACTGATTTTCCATGGTGACTGCGCTATTCTGCTCAGGAACTGCGAAAAACACATTTCGGGCAGGATGTGAAAAATGACAGCTGTACTGTTCATAAGGAGGTGCATAAAAATGACACTTTTGAAAATCTGGAATGAAAATATTATAAATGCGCGAACTTATGAGCGTGCGTGCAAACTGCACAATGCACGCTTGTAACACAGTCATTTTATGGAGTATTGTCACCAAATTTTCAACATAGGCATTTTAGGACCTCTGCCCTTGAACAGTGTCACAGTCATTTTTGTAATCTGTCCTGAACATTGATTTCCCACAGCGACCGCGCTATTCTGCGCCGGAAGTGCGAAAACACATTTCGGGGCAGGATGTGAAAAATTACAGCTATACTGTTCACAAGGAGGTGTGGAGAAGTGCCAGTGTTGAAAATGTGGCATGAAAATATTGCAGATTTGCAAAGTTATGAGCATGCATAGCAACTGTGCAACGCATGCTTGTAAAACAATATTTTTTTGGATTTTTTCCACCAAATTTGCAACATAGGCTTTTTGAGAGTCCACCATGAACACTTGCACTGTTGTTTTCATTAATCGGGTTCCTGCAAGGTGATTCCGCGCAGTGACCACGTAAATCACCTTTCAGGGCCAATTAATGCCATGACAGTGGCAGAACTCATGAGTGAGGGGTCCCAAAACCCCATGTTGAAAATTTGCGCCAAATTCCAAAAAAAATGCCTGAGATATGCATCAAAGTTGAAAACCCTATATATACCATTATACAGCTTACCGCATTTCCTCAGTTCACGGTCGGCTTTGAAGAGTGCAGACGTGTTCCTGGTCCACCAAGATCGTCGCGCCGACTCTGGAGGTAAGTATGGGGTTGGGGTGGGAGGCAGGGTGCGAGGGTGGTTGCGGTTCAGGGAGGGTCACCAAGCTCGACGCTGACTGTTTTCTGCTTTGCAAAAAAAAAACATCGAGGGACCGCTTAGTTTACAGGGTTATTTGGCACGCTGGGGTGAGCTCCCAGTGTGCCACCCATTGATCTTTTTGGGAGGGCTGTAGCCGATGGGGGATTGGGCACCCCTGTCGGCACATGGGGGAGGGGCAAGAGCCAAGGGGGATTGGGCACCCCCTCGGCACAAACCTAATGCTTTTGGGGGGGATATTATGCCAACGGGGAGTGGGTTCCCCCCGTTGACAAATGACAGAGGGGGAATGACGCCGATGGGGCTTGGGCCCCCTTTCTGCAAAACAATGTTTCGGGGGGAGTGGCAAGAGCTGAGCGGGATTGGGTACCCCCTCGGCAGACCCGGAATGTTTTGGGGATATTATGCTGACGAGGAGTGGGCTACCCTGTCAGTTTTATTGTTTTTTAACTGTTTCACCAGGAAGGCACACTAAAGGTGGGGGCAGCGGCTTGCAACTCTGACTGGCTGCTGCAGTCAGGAGCCGCACTGGAACAGCTGATTGGCGCACTGACGGGCGCCTCCCTAATTGCAGTGTTCAATTCCTTTGATGTAGTGGCCTGCTTGTTTAACTGTGGTGATCCAGGGCATGCTTCTCTATTGGTCAGGCAGGGACCAGCCCCTGAATGGGCTGCTGCCATTCAGCACAACACTGCTCGCTTCCACAACCCCTTGTAAAGAAAGCTGATGCAGTGTGTTTCTTGCACATGCATGCAAACAAACACAAAATGACTGTGTTATAAGCATGCATTGCACAGTTTCCATGCACGCCGTAACTTTGACAATTTTAATTTGTTGAGTCCAGATTTTCAACATTGCCATTTTCCACACCTCCTTGTAAACAGTACATCTGTCATTTTCACATCCTGCCCAAAATGTGTTTTTGCACATCTGGCACACAATGGCACGGGCTGTGGGAAATCAACTTTTGAGACAGATTAACAAAATCACAGTGCTGCTGTTCATGAGTGGAGATCCCAAAATGCCTATGTTGAAAATCTGGTTAAAAAAAAAAAAATTCCCCAAATAATTACATTACGGGTGTGTGTTGCCCAGTTTCTACGCACGCTAGTGACTTCACCAATTTTTCATATTTTCACTCCAGATTTTCAACATTGCCATTTTTTTACACCTCCTCATGAACAGTACTGCTGTTACTTTTCACATCTTGCCCAAAATATGTTTTCACACCTGTGGCTCCAAGTGGCGCAGTTGCTGTGCAAAATCACCTATCGGCTAACGAACTGATGGTGCCACTGTTCATGAGGTGGGGTCACAGAAAGCCCATGTTGAAAATTTGGAGTGAAAATACCAACACACGCCCGGGGCATTAGGGTTTCCAAATGTAACGCCCCACCCTGTAGAGACTGACAGGCATCAGGGGTGTGACTTGGGATTGTCGGCTGTAATGCTCACACCATTCCACCCCCACCCTGCAGCCGGTGACAGACATCGAGGTGTGCCTTGGACTTTTCGGCCCCAAAGTTCACCCCATTCTCCTATAGTGCATCCATCTCAGTGTATTTTCTTATGGAATGGGGTGAGCGTAAGGCCCAAAGACCCCAAGGCACACCGTGACACTTGTTGGTATCTGCAGGGTAGAGGGAGGTGAAATGGATTGAGTGTTATGGTCGATGACTCAAAGGCCTCAAAGGCACAGCCCAATGCTTGTCATCTCTGCAGGGTGGGAGTGGGGTTGGTGTCAATTGAATACTTCACTGCCATTCCTATTATGCATCTCTAACTCCTGCACTACCAATGTCAATGCCAGCAAGACAACATTCAGCATTGACAAATGCTTGTTTCTGTTTGTTGTGTCCTCCCAGGACCACTTTGTAAATGAGTCCGCTCACTGGTGCTTTCCTGGTAAAATAAAAATTGAACTGAATTAAAGAATCCCTGTTTTTAAAATGTATGATGCCAACTAAATTTTGAACTTCAGAATTTTAGAATTATTTGCATGAGACACCCTGTTGTGGATATAAGAGTACCTGGACAGTTAAGAAAAAAACAATCCTAATTTGGTAAGAACAGTGTTGTAACTTATAATATCCCTTCAAGCTTAATGCTAGTGAGGCTATCACTGACATATGTTGCCACTGCACCTCCATTCTGCCCTTTCTGTCCAACTGGTACAAATTGTATTTCTTTATATTCTTCCCCATTACTGTACTTACCCACCAAGTTTCAGTCACAGAAATTACACCAGTATCTGCATTATCCACTGTAACCTGTAACTCGTTCAAAATTCTTATTTAGACTACTAGTAACTTTGAAGGAATTTCCATCTGTTTTGGATGTTGTCAGCAACTCTCCTGCCACTAATTTTTCATTTGGTTTACTTGTTGCCCTGATATCTCTGTCCTGGAGTCACTTATGTCGGCAGGCACATGCAGTACTTTGCAAAATATAGAAAAAATGTGGAGGGCAGCAAACTGTGGGAAGCAGTTTAATAAAAATCTAGCCTTTGAAAAAATTGCATTGCTGCATGTCAGCCTGCGTTTTTTTGTGGTATGCTTTTAACTGATTCAGTGAGGTGGGAGGGGGCTGCTGGCACTGAGTGCTGAGTACGCCAGATGGACCCCATGCTGTGCTGTTCCAGTTTTTTCTTTTGAATTCAGGTCACTAAGGTCAGTGATGGATTCCTGTTACATCTTCAATCACACTAGCTGCACACATCTACTGTATATCACATGCATGTGCTGAGTCACTGCCCCGTTGGCAGGACACAAAGACGCTGACCTAATGTTACCACTTCTGGTTTTATTTTCAGTTGGATAGTGCTGCTCTTTGTCTCCCAGGGAATGCTTGTGTTTGTAGAGTGAGTCTTGGTGTCAGGGATGAGGTTAGATGGGCTGGCTAACTTGTAATCTGTAGCTGACACCACGTACTTGGCAGGCAGCAAGCAGCACTACTGACACTGAGACAGAGGGGCTCAGCAGACATCCCAAGGAACCACAGTCAGGCTGTGAGCATGAGTGGAGCAATTCTGGGTTCCTTCCCTGACAAACGGACTACAGACCTAGAGTAGAGAAGTGCAGCAGCACAGCAGGTGGACCCAAGATGCACCTGGATTACAGTGGACATGGCAGAAGGACTCACAGGCCAGACTCAGACATCTGAAGTTCCAGTCCTTCTGTAACCGAAACCAGTGCCGCACATAAAAGAAGGTGGTAACCAGGGCTTCTATAGGCACTGCAGGAAAATGATATTGAGTCACAAAACCAGATTCAGAGCAACGTTTGACCTCACCTCGCTAGAGTCTGTGGAACTCGAACCACTGTCATGGAAGTAGAAGAGAACCTGTATGGCAGGAGGGACTGGAACAGATGCAGCTGTTGGGGACTTGGCGAGTCAGGGATCACCCAACTCTGTTGGTGTGGTGAAGTGTGAAATTAGGCTAAGGACTGGATGTGCCGAACATTTGGGGTGAGAGTTACTCAGGCCAGTTCCCTCATTATCCCCAGTTTGCAACTGGGGCTGGTTAAAAATGTTCAATTTCACTCCCTCACAGCCAGTGCACTATTGGGAAGGCTAGTATCTGTCACAAGGAGAGAGGGTCATTAAATTATACCAGATAAGAGAGTCATAGCTACTAGTTTTGCTCGGAGAATCAATTTACCTACACAAAACTAAATATCCCAGTGGTGTGGGTGTTATTTAAGTGTGTCTGCAATAGGATTTAAAAATCAAGTGTTCATTTAATTCACCCTTCTTTGAATTCTCTCCCCTTTCCTTGCCAGAAGGGTTTTGTCTTCTCTTCATCTACCAGTTAAATGTGCTAATGCAGGACTTCCGGTGGAGCTGAGAACCAAGATGGCGGTCTAGTCATGAGCTCCGCGATCCTCCCTCACTAAATCCCTAGCAATCATCAAGTTTTATTGCCTTTGGGATCCAGAAAGAAGTATATTTGCAGGGACTACGGCTAAAATGATACAAAATCTGCTTATTTGTACATGGAAGAAAGCGGGAAAGAATAGATCCAACAGCCGCGATGTCAGCCCGGGAGGTCTCCGACTCCAAGCTCTCTAGGGCCCCATCTGAAATCACTGAGCAGATTACTGCAGCCTGTGGCAAAATAAAGAACAAACGAGTGAAGCTTGATACAATTTACAAAGAATTGCTGGCATTTCAAGTGGAAATAAAAGATATGTATGGGGAACTGCGAAGAGATGTGGTGAATTTGGAGCAACGAACAGATTTCACTGGGAGGCAGATCACTGTAGTAGAAAATAGGGTGGATGACATCAAGGAGTCTTTACATGAACTGCATGATCAATATGCTCTCCTCCATTCCAGACAAGAAGATGCAGAGAATAGGGCTAGACGTAAGAACATTCAAATTTATTGTATTCTTGAGGGCTCAGAGGACCAGGATCTCCCTGATTTCATCACAACTGTTCTGAAAACAGCCTTAGAATTGTCCTCAGATATGCCGCTGGAATTAGAGTGAACCCACAGGGCATTGGGCCCACGACCTAATGATCCAAATGCTAGACCGCGGTCTATAATACTCCGCTTCCTCAGTTATGCAGTAAAAGAAAAGATTCTGTCAGCAGCATGGCGTAAAGGGAAGATTTTCTATGGAGAGATTCGAAACTATTTAGATAATGATTATGCCCCCCAAACCATGAGGAATCGGAGGGCATATGCAGACATTTTCCCAGTTTTAAAAGAGGCAAATATTACATTTTCTACCCCTTACCCTGCTCGCCTTGTTGTGCAGCACCCGACAGGCAGGAAGGAGTTTCACTCTGCAGAAGAGGCCAGGGAAGAGCTCCTCAAATGGGGATCCAGATTAAGAAGAGGGCTGAGTTAAGACCTACGGTCTATCTGAGGGTACCTAGATGGCAGACAGTGACTCCACGTGAGAAATGTCGACAAGTGGGCGAGCAGAGACTGGACAGTCTGAAGAGCCGACTCGCTACATTTCGCATATCCACTCGTGGCAGAACCTGACTTAAGCTCAGAAAAACATGGAGAAGTGTTCAGTGAATCTAATCTACAGATAGACTTTTGGAGATTTAACTGCAGAGACTAATGTAACTAGGGCTGAGGCCCAAATCCAGGACGATGTACAGGGACAATCTCAGGCCGGTATAAATAGGCCTCACGACAGATCTCAGTTATTTCAGTTTCAAGCAAATATATATGGCTTTATAACTATAAGGAAGTAAAAGAAGGTGAAAGAAGGAGGGTTTAGTGTGCAAATAATAGGAGATATATATGACAGCCTAATGCTTACAAAAGAAAATTACAATCTGAAGCTGAGTGGGAGCCTCGATTACCGCCAGGCTATTAGGGTTATGTTTAAATTAGAAGGCAGCAAAACATTACATTTTGTTTTATTTTTGGAATTCATTTTAACATTCTGCCCATTTTTTGTTTTAACTTTAGAGGGAATTTACACCCTCTGGAGGCCCGAGAGCAGCATGCACCCGGACTACCTCCGGTTCCTTCTGTTGGTCTGGAGGAACATTTAGGGAGAAGGCAAAGAATCTCCCCCATCTTGGAAGTCGAAGTAGATGTACATAGTTCAAGTGTTGAGGCTGGGTTTCTCCTCAACTGTTGGTCCACACAGTTGGCTATACAGTTTGTACAGACTAACACATTTAAAATATATATAAAAATAGTTGCTTAATTTTTTCAATTGCATTTACAGCTACAGCAGGACAGCAGGGTTGACAGTAATGTTCAAATTAAAGATACACATGGGTGTAATCGTTTTGGGGGGAGAGGGGTGTGGCGAGGGGTTAAGGGCTATGAACCAAGCTTAAGGAAAAATATTATAATGTTCCTTCACAGTAGATCCAAATGATATCTTCCTATTTTACAGGTGGAATGGAAGGGGAGGAGGTGCAGGGAAGGTCCAAATGCAACATAATTTTTATAATGGCGACTCAATTTATTAGGGTGTTGTCCTTAATATAAATGGGTTGAACAACCCAATCAAAAGCAAGACTCTTACAATACCTAAGGAAACATTTATCTGATGTCATATACTGTATTTATAGGAGCCCCATCTGACAGACGTCGAACATTCCAAATTATCGGGAGGGGTGAGGTATCAGGTATATGCTTCGTCTTTCCCTAGCAGAAAACGACGTGGTGTAGCAATTATGATTCCCTGGACCTCCCCTTTTCACCTATCCTCACAGCTCACTGATCCTCAGGGAAGGTATGTGATCCTTAAGGGGACATTGTTCGGGAAACAGGTAACACTGGTAAGTGTGTACTTCCCTCCAATGATGCCAGTAGCAGTATTGAAACGATTCTTTGGCAAATTAATAGACAATCTTCAGGGATGTTTGATTATGGGTGGGGATCTTAATCTTACCTTGAACCCCCATTTAGATTCATTAGCCCCACATAAACATAGATCTTCCCTGGTCCTGAAATATTTCAGGACTGATATAGAAGCAGTTGCCATGACTGATGTCTGGAGGTTTTTATCCATCAGCAAGGGTTATACTTTTACTCTCCTCGTTATGACTCCCATTCTAGATTGGATTATTTTTATTACTTGGGAACATACAGATTACTTAAGACCTGGCAATTGGTCCCTGATTCCTTTCTGATCATTCACCTTTATTTTTGAAACTAGATTTTAAAATTCCTAAGAAAACCATTGGGTGGCATCTGAATACTTCATTTTAAAGGATAAACCCTTTAGAGATAGCTTCAAAGCTAAAATTTCCCAGGTAATTGTAGAAAACTCAGGAGGAGAGGTCTCCACATCTATACTGTGGGATACAATTAAGGTGGTGATCCGGGGAGATCATAGCTTATGCAGCGGCTAGGAAAAAAAAAACTGGGAAAAACAATATATTAAGCTTCATGGTGAGTTGAGAGACCTACAGGCCCATGTCCCTATAACTGAAGAAATTAGGACACAAATGAAACAAACAAAAGCTAGTTTACAAAAGCTTTTAGATGAGAAAACACAACATGCTTTATTTTTTGAAATCATATAGGTTTGAGGAGGGCCAAAGGGGCTTGGAACCTGGCTAGAAGATTAAGAGGGCAGAGGACAGCTACATACATTTCACACTTAACTGATTCTACATCTAATACTGAGTAACTCACACAGAATAAATAAAAGTTAGCTTTAAGAATTATTATTCCTAGCTATATACCGCCTGTACTAGCTGATTCGAGTAAGTTGGAGAACTTTTCCTCCCTCACTCTTCCCGTTTGCTAGAAGATGTGACAGAGACTGAAGGTCCAGATTAGGATGGAAGAACTTAAAAAGTGGTAACAGATGGTAAAACCTTAAAACCCAGGCCCGGATGGAATGCTAAGCGGAATGGTATAAAACTTTTACAAACAAATTGCTCCTGTATTAGTTAAGTCATTTCAGGAGATTCAGGAGGAGGATCCCCCCCTCCTGGCATTATACTAAAATCTCTCCGGTGTTGAAACAAGGTAAACCCCCAGATTTAGTTACTTCATAGACCGATATCCATACTCAATATGGATTATAAGTTGTTTATGTCTATATGGTCTCGTAGAATAGAATAATTGATTCCCGAGCTAGTGAATCCAGATTAATCAGGGTTTGTCCAGAATCGACAAACTTGGACAGTATCCGAAGAACAGAACATCTCCTGATTATGTGAACAAGAAAAATCACGGCAGCCTTTGTCAGCCTGGATGCCGACAAGGCTTTCGACCGGGTCAGCTGGATTTTCCTCTGGAGGACCTCTCTGAGTTTGGGTTTCCAGGGAATTTATTTCCTACTAAGAAGGGTATATATGCCTCTCCAAAGGCATATATCAAGGTGAATGGTCAGCTATCAGATAGGATACATCTGGGCAGAGGGACTAGGCAGGGCTGCCCACTTTCCCCACTTTTGTTTGCATTATATATTGAGCCACTGGCAGAGGCCATTAGGCGAAATCCTGACATTCATGGGATACCTTTGGGGGAGAGAAATTTACTTTCTCATTATATGTGGACAGTATATTGCTGACCCTATTAGACCCTGAAAGCTCGGTGACGGTCATTCTAGAGGTGATAGAGAGGTTCTCGGAGGTTGCTGAATATGAGTAATATCCAAAAGACGGAGATTCTTCCTCTCAACTTTGTCCCAACCCAGGATCTGAATGCTCTGTTACTAGCCAGATGGCGAAATAACAGAATCCAATATCTGGGAGTCGTAGTTCCCAGAGACCTGGACCTTTTAGAACTCCTGAACCTGGAGTCTGTGACTTTAGCCATAGAACAACTAATGGGAAGGTGGGCACATTTGCACTTATCATTCCATCAGCGTATCCAGACTATCCGAATGACGGTCTTTCCAAAGATCTTATACTTTTTTCTAACTTTACCTTTAATTCCATCCAGATTTTATTTTTTTTCCTGGGATAGAATATTCTCCAGGTTTGTCTGGGCCAGGAAACACCCTAGGATAAAATGGTCATCCATACAATTACCTATTGCCAAAGGAGGTTTAAATCTCCCTAATCTAAAAGAATACCATAGAGCCACGACATCTAAAGTCATTCTTATTTGGCTTAATAGACATACTATGCCCCCATGGAAATTAATTGAATTTACCCTGAATGACCTTCACGATATATTCCCTGTTTTGTTTCTCCATTAGACTCCATTCCATCTTTAAGGGACTTCATGTGGACCGTAACATATTAAAATATGAGTGCGAAATTAGGTCAAGCTTTCAGGAACTTGCAGAGCTTTTTTTATTTCAGAGCTGGTGACTGAGGAAAAGCAGTTCATAACAGCCAGCCAAGACCATACATATGAGGTAGGCATAAATTAAGCCTTTCAGTGTTTTACCAATTTCTAGATATACATGGGGTGATGCCTTTGCCTCCCTAAAGTCTAAGTTTGGACTCCTTTTCACACATCACTTTAGATTTTTGCAGATACGTTCATATCTGATAGATCTGGGCTCCACTCAATTGGCCTTCCTCCCCAAAGCCTAACTTGATGAATCTGATAATTGAGGCAATTGAGGAAAACTCCCAACACAATTAATTGGTCAGCTTTATAGAGCCTTCAGGGAAAATTGGAAGCAGACCACAGAGAATGTTCTGACTAAGTGGAATAAAGAATTAAATACTCAGATTACATATGATAAATGGCTAGAGCCAATCATTCCGTCCATGAAGGCTTCTTCAGCTCCCTATTGGCTCGAATATATTTGGAAATGTCGCATGCATTTCTTTATGTCTCCAGATAAACTAGCTAAATTCCTACTAGGAAACTCAGGAAAGTGTTGGAGAGAATGTGGGCAAGTGGAGGCTAATACCGCCCATATTTTTTGTTCATGCCCGAAAATTTCCCAGTACTGGAAAGATATTGCCAGGAGTCTTCAAGTGTTAGTTGATGCAGATTTGGTTTTAACAAATCAAATGATTCTGTTATACATAGGGGAAGAAGGTTTAGTACCTCCAAAAAAAAGCAAACTTTATTTATATTTGGCTGCAGCTAAGAAGGTAATCACCCACCTATGGCGGAAGTCCACAGTCCCAACTTTAACTCACTGGCACTCGATAGTGTCAGAGATCTATTACCTGGAACAACTCTTTGCTAAACGAGCTGGCCGTATTCCCCAGTTTGAAATTTATTGGAGGTCTTGGGTCCTCTATATTTCCCCATTAGATGATTCATTTACACCCTCATGTGATAAGCCCCTTGGTACCTACATCTCTCTTCCCTCATGTAGTTCATTATCAACTGTATGATGCCAATAGACATTATATGTCAGAAGTGATTTGTACAAATGGCTTAAACTGGATAGAGTGTCCTGTAACATATGAATTTCCACTGTATGTGTATATCATGAACAATGAAATTGCTGTACATATGTATTCCTGCTGTAATACTAACCTGAAAAATAAAGAATATAAAAAAAAGTGCTAATGTAGTCACAGTGCCCTCGTATTTCTAACACAAAAGTATTTTTTTATAGTGTCTTTTGAGTTGAACATGCCCCCAGAGTAACCTGTTAATCAGGTTAGAAATAATCTGACAAGGGCAGAACTCTGGGAACAAATGAGAGCGTGATGAATGCATGCTATGTGTGCAAGTAGGTGTGTGCATATCTGTGGCCTCAAGACATGAGACTTTTTCTTGGTCTTCATCATGACATTAGTTTCAGTTTAAGCTGCATTGGATAAGAGTATGGTTTTGGGGAAAGGTCAGTGATAAGGTAAGAAATGGCTGGACCTGAATGACTGTTGGGGTAGCTGAGAATTAATTTCACTTTTGCCTGCAGTACCTAGCCTGGGGGTGCTAGCAAGCACTCCTTATACATTTATTACTAAAGCTGATGCCAATTTATTTCTCAGTTGTTGTCACTTCAGGAGCTACAAGTTCCAAAAGTGAATTTATCATGTTTAAATAAATAATTAATGGTATGGTAGTTGGGAATATTATGCCTGTTTTTAAAAGTAGAAGATTCAAATGCACAAAGGTTGTGGTAAGCTGGTGACCGATAAATTAACTGATCCCCTGGGTACTATGCATCAAACAAAAATAATAATAAAACAAAACCTCACCATCACCCCCCTGGCACCCATTCCAACCTTCTCAGCTACCACAATGGCACTAGTAAAACTGTATGTGTATATGTGTTGGTGTGTGCATGTTGTGTGTGTGTGTGAGTGTGTGTGTGTGTGTGTGTGTAATGATTTTGAAAGACATGTTCAAAGTTATTCTATTAGGATTATTTGCTTATGTAGATTTCTTAATCTGATATTGTTGGTGATTGAAAGGGGTGGGGCTGTGTTTTTGTGTGGTGGGGTGTCACTTCTTTTAATTGAAGTTTTTTATGTAAATGCTTTGTGTGGAAGTGGGGGAGCAGCAGTGCCAGCAACTCTGTCTACAGATTTGAAACTCCTGGCTACACCTCTGCCTAGTGCAAGTAGTGGGCTGCTTTTACAGTTTGGAGTGGTAACGTGTCTCAGAGGCCCTCGACCACCACTGCTCCATCAGATAGCCCCTTTGCCCCATCTTGTCTAGTTTAAAGCAGTTAAGATAGTGTTTTTACTTCTCACCCTCCCAAGAATTCTGGTTCCCTTTTTATTAAGATGTAGTCCATCTTTACTATACAGATCTGACTGGTCTCAAGATGATTCCCAGTGATAAAGGAAAAATATGCACTCTCTTCTTGCTACACATGCAGAGGAAGGAGGTCTTCCGGAGACTGTGGTGTATGAAATTCTGAAATGGTAAATAAGCTAGAACAGGGAGCCTTTAGCCCTCATATGGGTGCAGTTAGATCGCTTGGCTCAAAAAACAAACCCAATTGGCTTTGCATCTTTCCAATATTTTTCCAAGAGTCCCTCCCTCACAGTAATGTGAAGTTTTTATATTGGATCACTGTTATTTCATAATGGCATGTAGCCATGGGCGAGCTTTCACATACTACTTGTTACATAATACTGTAGCATGAACTATGTTAAATAATATGAAAAAAAGAAAAAATAAAAGATAAAAACATACATGCAAATTATATAATACAAAGGAAAAATTATATAATGTTTATAAAAAGTGAACAGATGTTAAGTCATTACCATAAAAACCATGTGAGAATAAAATCTTATTATACATTGATGACCACTGTAGTAAGGCCTTTTTCACTTATCTTACACCTTTAAAGGAAAACTACATGCTAAAAATGATAAAAACACATGTATAGTCCCCCGGCCCCCAATGTGGGGCTTATCTTAAGTGTCTCCCAGGACTCCAGCAATGCCCACTGCCAGGCAGACGTCTTGCAGAGATGGTAAATCCATGGTTATTTGGTGATCCTGTTGGCTTGTGTGAGGGCACCATGATGTGCCTCCACACCTGTCCCTTTAAGTGACACTGCAGTGTATTGTAAATGGCCTTGGTTAGGGTCCAAGTGCTTCAGAGCTCGCAACCAGCCAGGCATCACCCCGATTTGCTCCACTCTGCTGTCACTGTCTAAGCAGAGAGAGCCTTATCTGGTTATGTAAATGTTTACTGCCAAATTGTTGGCATATTTAAATTAGAGTGCTCATTTTAACCTGCCTTTTTGCAGCTTATGCATCCAAATGGGAGCCACCATGTTTGGTCTGGGACTTCCAGGATTTGGAACAACTGGTACACAGAGGCCTTCAAGGGGTCTTTAGTTCAGGTGCCTTGTGGGGGAAACTGTGAACTCTAAGGTTCGGCGCCTAAAAAAAACAATGGGAGCACTAGATTGTAATGGACAGCTCCCCATGACCAATTGAAAGGCGAAAAAAACAGACTAGTCTGAGCACTAATTTCAAACCTGGAGGAGTTAGTCCTGAGACATGGAAGAGTATGGCTTCAGCTTTTGAACTGAGAGGAGCTCTGTGAAAAAGTTCACCCCAAGTCACCGTGAAGCAAGGAGCCTGCGTTAGCTCATGGGGTTCTGTCCTAGGAAAGGCCTAGATCTTCCCTTGTCAATCTTCACCATTCATTACTGCTTGGGTGTAAGCCAGAGGCGCACACCCGCCACGGGAGCTTTTTTTTTTTTTTTTAGAGTTGGCTCTAGCGCGCCGCCCTCGGGGCGACGATGCGCTGCGCGCCGTAGGGGCGGCCATTAGCAGCCAATGACTCCTCCTCCATCTCAGTTCTGTTTCTCCCGCCGTCGAGGCTGCACCTGCTGCGCGGTTAGCGAGAAGTATACGTAGTTACATAAAAAACCTTCTTCGACTCCTCGTTGTCGTCTCAGTCTGCATTCGACGCCATACTCCGGTAAGACCGTTCTTTTATTGTTTTCTACGGCGTCGAGTGTTTTTCCTACTGTTTTTTCTTAATTGTTTCGCATTATGTCCGGTTCTGGAGCAAAGCGTTATTCGAAGGCGGGCCGCGCCCCTATGCGTCGGTGCTCCTGTGGCCGGCATTTTTCCGTCTCGGACCGGCATGATGTATGTCTCCGTTGCCTGGGACCCAACCATGACATGGACGCGTGCGACGCTTGTTTCTCCATGGACCGTCGTGTCCTCGAAGTCCGAGCGTTCAAGCTCGGCAAGGCCCGCCGACTTTCGGGGACGGCGTCGCTCAGGATTCCCAGGTAAGGTCTCTAGGCCCTTCCCGGGTCCCTCCCGGGCCTATCACGATCCCGGAGGAGGACTTCCTCCTCTTCTCTTGCAAGAGGAAGCTTCTTTCGGCGGTGTCGGGAACGTCATGGTCCCTCGGGGCCGCGACGGTGACACCGCCTCGGCAGTCACCTCCCGAGGTGCAGGCTCCCCAGTGTCGAGGCCCATGATTTCTGGGCGGACACGGTGCCTCGGCGCCGCCTTCCGGCGCTGTTTTGAATCAGCGCCGTTACGCGGCCGGTGATCAGCGCGCTGAAGCGGCGCCGCTCTGCCCAGGCGCCGTTTGCGGCGCTGTGAGCCAGTTTCTTCTTCCTGCAGCGCGGGTGAAGTTCCGATGCCAGGAGGCGGCGCCGTGGGCCTCGCTGGTGCCATGGGAGGGGTAGGGTTGGGTCTGGCTGTCGCGGGTGTGCGGGGGTTGTCCGGCGCCGCCTCTGGCACCGGCGCCGTTCACGGTGCCGCTGCCCTGGGGACCCCCAGAGTTGCCAGTATCGAGGTCCTGCTGGTCTCGTCTTCTTCAGAAGCTGATGACTCGGATATGGACCCATCCTGGCACCCTCACTCCTCGGAGTCGGGGTCTCCGGTGGCACGGAGTGCCAGGCGGTGCAGCGGGCCCCTCCCACTGCCCCCCCTCCCATCCTCCCCTGAGGGCTCTCTGGCTAGGGGTGGCCCTGAGTCCCAGAGGGTGATCTGGTAGGGACTAAGGAAGAGGCTTCCTCCCAGGGGACCCGGTGACAGCAACCCTCCGGGTGCTGTTGCTCCCTCTGGGGGTGCGGAATGCTGCGGTGGGAGGAGGGCTCTCTGAGTCTGAGGGTTGAGGGGCAGGGGGGCAGAGCCCCGGTCTCTGTCGGCCACCTCTGGTGGGGTGGCTAGGAGCCGTAGCACTGAACCCCGCCCTTCCCTCCTGGGCTCTAGGGTGCCCTCTGGTGGCGTTGCTGTGGACTGCCCTTCTGGAACCATGCAGTCCCGGGTTCGTCACAGGGGAGGTTCTCCCCCTGGGCTCTTCCAGGCATCGCTTCCTCAGGGTTCCGTCTTGCGGCCTGGTTTGCTGTCCGGGATCCCGCCAGCTCGGGCTCCGTTCCCCAGATTTCAGAGTCCTGGCAGAGGTCATTTGCCTCTTCGTAGGTGCCCTTCTCCTATATCTCTGCCTCCACCCCCGCTTCCGGGCCATGTCGGTCCTTCGGGTCCGTTATCCTGGGAGCAGTTCAGGGGTTCTGCAGCGGCCTTCCCCTCATACGTTAGATGTATGCATGAGCGGGTCTTTCGACTCTCCCCACCGCCGCAGGAATCCTCTGGGCATTCGAGCTCTCCATCATCCTCGTCTCCCTCCTCTGAGGGAGAGGAACCCCTTGCTCACCTTTCTTCCGACGCTGATTTCACTGAATATCAGTGATTCCTTTCGAGGATGGTGAGGGACCTTCGGATCTCTTATGTAAGGAGAGACAATACTGAACGGGAGACGCGTGAATTCCTTGGAGAATTCAGTGCCCAGCACTTGGTGGTACCTTCCTGGCCTATCCCCTTCCAGGAGGCGTCTATCCGTTCCTGGCAGTCGCCAGCCGCCCTTTCTCCAGCCCCGGCTGACTGCTGTCGTAGGTATTGTGCCCCCTCGGAATCCCTTGGTACGCTTCCCAACCCGCCCTCAGGCTTGGTGTACCTAGAGACTCCTTCCGGGCGCCGCTGCCTGGCGCATGACCGCCCACCGGATCCGGATTCTCTACAGCTCGACCGGTGGGGGTGAAGAGTGTTCTCGTCTTCTCGTGCAGTGGCTTGTATCGCATCTCATCAGGCTCACCACGCTGCCTATAATCGGCATCTGTGGTTGATGCTCTCTCAGCTCCTAGCATCAATGCCTGATACGGAGCAAACCAGACAAGCTGTTGCCCTCTCCGCTATAGGCCTGGAGCTGGCAAGACACCAAGCAAGGGCATCTTACGACGCCAATGAGGTGGCTTCCAGGCTTGCGGGGACAGCGATCTGCATTAGGCAGACGGTGTGGCCGTCTGATCGAGGTTGTCACCCCTGGCCCGGCGTGGGGTGATGCGCTCCGCTTTCAGGAACCCGTCTCTTTTCCTCCAGAGCTAGGAGACTTTTGCAGGGGCTTACTCCGTCTCCCGTCCTCGGGAGGCACCTCTAGCTCTTCTCCCACATAGAGCTTTTCTGTACTAGCCAGGGTCTTCCCCTTCTGTTTCTCACCAACAGGGAGGCTGGGAGTCTTGTTCCCTCAGGGTTCTACCCTTCCCCCTTCTAAGGGAAGGGGCAATACTCACCAAGCAGTAATGAATGGTGAAGATTGACAAGGAAGATATGAAAATTACGTACCTACCGTAATTCTTGATCTTCTCTGTATCTTCACCATTCATCACTACCCCCACCTTCCCTTCAGTGGCCTCCTTCTGTGGCGTCTCCCCCTCCCGTCTCATTCCTCTCACTTCTTGGCCTTTATGCAAAAAAAAAAAAAAAAAAAAACACATTTTCCGTTTTTCCCATTCTTATTGAATGGATCCCAGGGATTACTTTACTCTAAGATTCATTGGCATTTGCTGGTAGAAGTGCTGGGTCGTGAGGGAGATGCACGACTCTTGCACCGCCGTGTTGACAGGTGAGGCACTTCTTGGGACTCTGTGTAATACTGTCTGTGCAGTTAGTATAGTCCCAAGAAACAACTGCTAATTAATTACTAAACCCTGGAACCCCTCTTTCTTTTTTCTCAAGGTGAAGAGGAACGAGTACGGTTACAAAAATTTTCCTTAATTCTGAGGGAACTCTTTCGGACTGCTCTATAGTGCAATCCCTTGCCTTCTCAGGTCATGTTGCCTCACAGCCTGGTGGCCATGCTCTGCCTCGACACCTTTTGCTAGGATCCTAGGCAGGCATTACTGCAAGAAAAGCCCTTACAGCTGCTGGCTAGCCTTGCCAGCTTCAAGTCTTTATCTGCCTTAACATAGCAAGTCCGATTGAGTCCCTCTATATTTTCTTACAAACTGCCTTCGAGAAGGCTCAGTTTTCTTCCTGTACTCTTCTAGAGTAGCTCTTATCAAGCTGCTTGAAACTTAGTCCTCTTCCTAGATGGGCACTCTTCCGGAACAGATTCTGCTCAATCAGTCCAGGAGCCCTCAACTAGGATGAAGAGAATTGGCATGTTGAGAGTCCAGAGGCTCTGCCCTCCCTTGGTCTGTCTAGCGGGTTCGGTGAACCTTCTCTTCAGCCCTACCAACGGGGATTCTTGCCCTTCATTAATTCGAGCCTTAAGCCTCTCAACCAACAATGCTCGGTGGGCACTATTGCCTCCTCAACATGCCACTCTTTTCTTTCTCTCTGCTTCCTTCATTTCCTTTCTTTTTCCTTCCCTTTTCTCTCTCTGTTTCCTCCCTAGAGCACGCCCTGGAAAGGAGGCCCTACGATCCCGAGGGCAGAATTCTCTCTCCTCTGTCTGTTCTCCATCGGCTTATTCCTTTTCAGTTTATTTCCTTCCTTTGCTATCCCTTGGCTAGCTTGCCTCGCTTTCTCTTTCTCACACTTTATTTTGCCTCTCCAGCTAACAGAACTGAGATGGAGGAGAGTCCGTGGCTGCTAACGGCCCACCCCTCGTGCATGATGCAATCGTGCCCTCAGAGCGGCTGGATTCGGCTCAACTCTAAAAAAAAAAAAGCTCCCATGAGTGCGGCGCCTCCAGCTTACACCCAAGCAGTAATGAATGGTGAAGATACAAGAGAAGATCAAGAATTACGGTAGGTACATAATTTTCATTTTTCTCCGGTGTGTGTCTGTGGTCCTGAGTTCGGGAATCGGTCGCCAGAGACTGCCTTTGCAGATTAAGAGGTTCGTTCAGTGAATCGGCTGTAATTGCGAACTGGCCTGAAGCCGAACTGAGAAGTGGATGAGTGAATGCTGTTTCCATTTAATGTGCTGACTGATTGAGATGGGCTGAAGCCTACTGACCAGGGATGCCTGTTTGCCACCGGGAGCCAGTTGCCTTGTTTGGCCAAGTTGCCAGCCAGCTGGAGGTTTTCACTAGCCAAAAGAACTGAACTTTGCCAGAAGTGTTTTATCCAACCTTAGGCTCATGCCAAACCAGCCCAAGCTGTCTATCTCTGCCCAGCTACAATTTTATCGGTGAGAGATCAGCTTGGGGATCCAGCCCTGCGCTGCAAGGTATCACAGGTTGCGGTCACCTGGAGGGAAAGGCCATGAAGTGGAGGTGAGTCGTGTTGACCCAGTTTCCCCTTGCTCTTCAGTGCTTTGCAACAGGTCTTCATTTCGCCAGGTCATCTTCCATCCATTGGTGTCATGAGTAAACTCAGGGTAGCTCCCTGTAACAAGCTCATTAATAATTCTGTGGTACTATCTGATTTCATTCAGGGTGTTTCTTTAGGGTTTCAATGGACTGGGCCAACCGTCGAGATACAATTAGCCAAGGTTTTTGTTTATGCATGTTTAACTGCCTTTTCTTCCCATCAAGGGCCCTAAGCAAGCTGCAACCCGGCACCATTCTGGCTAGCCAGCATCACCATCTGGGTACCCTATAGTTGCAAGACTGTCTCCCAGGGACTAAATAGAACTACATACAACATCATCCTGGATAATACCAGTTTAGAATTCATTCATCTAGATTTTCCCTTCCTTATTCAATTCCCCTTGATAAATCAGTCGTGTTGTTTTACTGTTGAACTGTCTTACAGATATATCATTGCTTGGTACTAAAGTTAATAAGTCTGGGACAAAAGTGTTTAAAAGTGCATGCCTGTTTGAATACTGTTTCCTGGGGCTCCAGGGCATTTGCCAGATGACCAGACCCTGGTGGTAAGTGTAAGGGTGTTAGTTCTTAATGTTCATTGCCAACTGTGGGTTAACTGCTGTGAAGGGCTATTTCCTTTTGCAAGGTACGTGGTCACTAGGTGGATTTGTGGGTGGTTATAGCTTCTCAGAGGGTTATACCTGAGTGGATGGATATCCCACATACCTTACTCTGGGTGGAGGCATTAAAATATCATGGTTACTGAGGGTAGGGGAACCCTGGTAATTGTGGAATTTGAATCCAGGCCCCTCAACCTGTCGTCAGAAGTACAGACAAGGGCAGTAACTCTAGATATAGCATTGCCTAGGGGTTACATTTGTGCATTGGGTTTTTGTTTCTCCGATTGTTCCTGGTGTTATGTTTCCTGTGTCTGTGGCAAGGTTTTTGTTCACTTTTCCCTGCCAGTTTTATGGCCCTTTGGGGTAGCCATGCAGGCTTCTTGTATTGCCTTTGATCTTTTGGAATCTTCCCAGAATGCCTCTGTAAATTATGTCCATTAGATACAGTAAGAGCCCAGGATCCTAGTTATAAAATCTAGTCACAGCATCCAGCGTCACTGTAAGTGCTACGCTTATCTCCAAGTCCAAAACATAGAATCAATGCTATTTTTGTCCTATAAATGTGTGTATGTATTCTCCTTTCTTAGTTAGTAGTTTGCTTTTGTCAAATTGCAGTTCTTCATCCCCCCCAAAAAGTCAGTGCTTTTCTAGCTTGCTTGGTACTGCACTTTGGTCACTGCACTTTAATTACCACATTCATTTATTTTTTATTTAAACAAAATGTATTGGTTAAGAAAATTATGTCTTAACATTGTACAATTAGTAGTCACAATCTTAATACCAATTACTAAGCTATGTCTGACACAGAATAAATTTGGCTTAATCAACTGGAGTCCTTCCAATAAGGATTTTACTACTATGGACAATATATATAACCAAACATTGCTTTATATGACCCCATCCGGCATGTCCTCCCCTCCCTAAATAGATGAAACCAACATCCCAAAGTACCCGTGATCTAACCAGATGATTAGCGTTCAAGGGATCAGCTGTATTCTGGCTCACCAGGTGGGAAGTCTGGAGTCCTTCCTATCCTGGAACATGTCACCATGCTGTGGCACTCCCGTTATCTTTATTCCTGGGTATGCTTTACAATTTTGCAGAATTGGACAAGGAAAGAAGACCATAAGTCATATATTTATATGAGCAGTGATCCCCTCCTTCCAAGGCCTCGAGTTGTGCCAATTTTCCTAATGATGTCTCTACATAAGGCCATTGTTCCCTTATCCCTCTTCATCTTCCTCTCTCTCTGTTTCCGAAGCTGCCCCTGCATGCACCACAGCCATGCCAGGATCTCCATAAATCAAGGAATTTCTCTGTGTCCAGATGTAGTTCACTGGTGAGCCACTCCATTCTTTCTGTGTCATTTACACTGGAGTGCCACTGATCCATTGTTGCTGAGTTTGTAGAAAGTCAACTTGAGGTAATACATTTCAAAGTGGCCACTCTTGGGATCTGCCCAAGTTTCGTAGTAGAGTTATCACCAAATAGGAGGGCAGGGAACCCTAGCACTAGGTCCATAGAAGACCGTGAGAATTGTCTACCAATAATTATGTGTATTTCACGGTGTATAGCTGTCCAGAAAAAGGTCCACTTTGGGCACGCCCAAAAGATGTGGTAGTGCGTGCCCCTTTCCCCACCACATTTTCTCCAACAGGCATCCATGGGACTAATATCAAAGTGTTTTGTGATGGTGGGAGTACAAAAAAGTTGAACTAATATCTTCAATTGTTTTCTCTCCAGGTGGGAGAGGCCGTCACCTTCCACCCTCTCTAGAGTCTTTTTTTTCACATTGTTTGGAACTGCAGATTTATTTTAATCATTACATTTAGTCATCATCAAACCCAACACATTTAAAAGAGAACACCACCTAAATTTGAAGTTAAATGCCTTCATAAAACCTCAGAATTACCTATTTTATCATAGTTTTTGCTCTTGGCCCAATTCTCACAAACCAGACTTTATCTAGTACTGACATCTGCCTGCCTGGCTTTTTTGGGAGAGAGGGCATAAAGAAACAAAAACATGAAAAACACCCAAATGTTTATCTGGAGTAACACTAAACCTAAAGGTAAATGGCATGTTGTGAGTAAAGATATGGGGGTCTAGGATTACCCAACTGTAGCATTTATAAAGCTTCACAAAAGCTAACATTGAAGATGTTATAATAAAGAATTCAGAAATGATAAATGGTATGAAATGAAGGCAGAAGATAAACTTGGATTATCATATCTATACTCTACCCTAATGAAATTCTAGTAACGAGGATATGGCATATCTCAGTTCCTGGACTAGACAAACCATTTAAATAAGACAACAAACTAATCAAGACCTGGGACTGAAGACCGCATTATCACATCTTATACCAATAAGGTATTACCCTTGTTGTGTCCAAGCAGAGCTGGACAATGGCTTTGTTATCTGGCACAGTCGAGGTCTGAGTAGGCTTGGTCAGCTTTATCAGGGACCTGCAGTTATAAGTTTCGAAGAGTTGAAACAAAAATTTAAGCTCTCTTATAAGGATTTATGTACAGTAGATATTTTCAAATCAGAAACATTCTCACCACAGAAACAGTATCGCTAAGAAACCGATAACCCACTTATTCAGTATTTGATTACATGCATGAATGCCATAATGAATAAAGGCCAAATACTACAGGAAATCCACAATGTAGGCAGTGAATATATATCAAGGAACAATGGAGTCAAGAATTGCAAAGTCCATTGACAGATAACCAGAGGAGCACCATTTATATGAAACTTTATAACCAATCATGCAGTCTGTTGGCAAGAGTTTAGCTGAAGGATAATGCAACATTTCATACAAACACCTGCCACCACTCAGCATGTTAAACCATGTTTTACTAGTTATTGCTGGTGAAACCATAAACAACAAGGCATGCATTCCTGTATTTTTTGGCAATGCCTTAAAACGCAAGCATACTGAGCTGACATCCAAGTGGTATACAAACAGTATTTACTATCCAAGGAAATCTGGAAGCAGAACATCCAGAAATGGGACTGAATCCTAGAGGTATCAGAGGTAATAGGGCAAGGAAATTATTTAATATCTGTATTGCGGCTGCAGACAAATGCATATTATTGAAGGGGCCAACAGATAAGTCATCAACACAGAATAAATGGATTAGCCAGCCCTGTGGCGCAGAGGGCTGAGGCACTGGATCCACACCTCGCCCCACGTTGGTGACCCGGGTTCAGGAACAAGCTCAGGTTGTTGGGGTCAGCAGGGGGGGAGGGAGAGGATGCTGAGTAGCTGCCAGCTGGCAGCTCTCCACCCCGAGAGGGTTCAGGAGGGCCTCTTGGCTTGGCTGCCCCAGTGGAGGCTGGGTGGCAGTGTCATCTCCAGAACCTGGGCACAAGGCCAGAGGAGGGTGGAAGAGGCTGTAGACTGGGCGGTGGCATGCATGCGCACCTCCACACACATGCCTTGCTTACGGGTCCCAGGTAGCTGGGGGGGGTAGATAAATGGTGGAAAACATAAGGGGGGTCACTGCACAGTGAAGACTCCAGACTGGCTCAGGAGCTCCATCAGAATGTGCATAACACAGGTAAGTTCTCGAAAGACCCCCTGTCCGGTAAGGGTGGTGGAGGATAGCAGTGGCCTGCCGCGGCGGATGAAGAAAGTTACCAAAAAAAAAAAAAAGAATGAATGAATGGATTACAAAATACAAAGAAATAAAGACTATGCAACAAATTACAACATGGCTTCACCTTCAGGAAGAAGTTTACATTTACATGTGGTTGCTATTCCTTACATACACTGAAAAAAACAGAAGGCATGGCTATGCTTGAGCAATTAGCAAATCGCAGAGATCAGACATTTCATTCTTCTTCTTTTTTTTATCAGTTTCTGAATAGGAAGACATGATTTCCACCCCAAAGTTAGCTGTTATATGAGAGAGGTATGAGGATTTAAAGTCTTACATGCATATCTCATCTTAGGCATAATTTGCATTGGTATACATAGAGGATAGGAATTTGGTAATTGACAGGAAAGTATCAATAATGAATATTTATGTGGCATGTACTACTGGTCATTCATTTGGGTTTAGAGTAGGCCCTTAAGGATGAATTTGAAAAGGACTGCCTTGTAATGTTTCCAGGAATGTATAATGCTGCATCAAACTGTTTGGGTGTTTTCCTGTGCACGCACCAGTGTGTTGAAAATAATTAATAGAAATTAAAAGAAAAAAAGAGAATAACCACAATAAATCATGCATTTAAAAATATTGGAAGTGTAAAGATGGGATAAATGGACAGATACATCTAACAGGGACATAATCCCAAATACTGTCTGTTCTCTCTGTAAAAAATATATCACAATAAACAGAGTTTCACCATGAATTATACCCAAAAGGCACTAACTCAGTCCTGTCATTTAAACCCTGGTTTCAGATTCCCCCAAGATATAAAGTCAGAAAGCCTCTCGCATAGCACCAATGCAGTCAAATGTCCTGATATGATTCTCAGTCTGTTCTTCTCAATTCCTGTGAATGACCAGCACAAATGTGTGGGCCTGTTTAAATGGAGGTCAAGATCTTGGACACATCCCTCTGTTTCAAAGCTCTTGCATGTTCTAACCCCAGGAATCCACTAATATTATTACTCTTGCAGTGCTCCTTTAAGTCAGCACTGCCCGAACCAAATGGAATGCTATGCTGATGATGGAATCTTTAGCGCATGCATCCAATTTCAAAACTGCCCAGTGTAACTGCCTACATTCTAACCTCAGATTTATTCTCTCCGCTGCAAAGTTCAGACGCCCTGGATAGTTTCTCTCAATCAAGAGTGATTCCTGAAGTGCACTGAACAAAAAAACCTTGAGTATTTTGTTTAATTCTTTCATTACTGCCTGGTGTAATTGTTTTTAGTATTTTTTACCTCGTTTTAAATTTTAGATTTGTTCTCCGGTTCCCCTGGTTCCTGTGAACCGAGGGGTAACGATCCTTTTCAATCGGAACATTTTAAAGGGTTCCGATCACTTTTCTTTATTTTTGTAAAATTCTACTGCATTTCAACCAAGGTTTATCAGTTTCCTCAGCAATTTCTCAGTTCCGGATCCGATCAGAACCGCTAGTTTTTGCATTTTATCGGTTGCTGAACCGACCACTAATACTTTAGGAACCAACCGCAAATATTTAAATTATTTTTATTGTTGTTAGTTCCCAGTTCCTGTTTTCTTAAAATGTCAGATAAACCTTAAAAGAAAACAGGACCTCCTGTTTTTAAAATTGCCTGAAGTGCAGAGGTGTGTGCCAAGGCTGACAAACATGACTTATGTTTGCTCTGCCGTGGTCAGCAGCATTTTTCTGAAAATTGTGACATTTGTAAGTCTTTCCCTGAAAAAACAGTGGAAAAAACATAGGGAGAGGCTTAAAGGAAGGTTAGAAGAGGGGTCCATGGGCTCTAACCAGTCCACCCCCTCTAAGACTGTGGCTATTCCTTCCAGAGCCTCCAAATCCACCCCTGATACGGGTGAGGGCTCTGGTAAGAGAGGCAATGAACTGGCTGACTCCTCGGTGCCTGCCAAAAAATTTAAGAAAACAAAGCATACTGAAACCCCAGCTGAAATGCCTCAAGGGGTCCCCCAGATGCCTTTACCTGCTCCTTCACCTGCTGTTCTAACCCAGGCTCTAGCCTTACTTCTGGTGCTGCAAGGCTTACTACCCCCTAAGCAGCCTGTGGCACTCCTGCTGAAAAGCTACTGTTTGTGCACCTCTTTTTTATTTATTTTTTGTTGACCGGGTAAGTGCACTAGACAAATCCTGCCTATTTTCAGGCACGACCCGGGGGAGGGGGAATACAGATGAATGCCAACTGACCTTGAACCAGATTAAGCAGTTGGTGGTATTTTCAGTGAAAATTTTTGCCCACTGCCACAGTGGAATATGAGCAGGATGATCAGGATGAGGAGGGTATTGAACCCGAGGTCTTACCAGAACAAGATTTTGGCTCTCCTCCCAGACCCACAGAGGATTTCTCATCCTGTTTTCTTTGTTAAAAATGGTAGAAACCCTGGATCTGCAAACAGCAGAAGAGATCCAGGATGAAGAAGAGCGCCTCCTGCCTATGTACAAATCCTTTAAAAGGATGTTCTGGAAATCCTCAAGTCTCCTAATACTGACAAAAGTATGACAAGAATACCATCTTGAAAGGTCAGGGCTGAGTTCCTGTTTACTCATCCAGACCACCAGGGTTTTGTTCAGCAGGCTGCCTATGAAAAGGCTAAAACTCCCTGTTCTCTCATCCCTAAGAATGATTTGTAGATAATGCTGAGGCTAACCTCTTTAACAGTGTCAGAGCTGCTGGACACTGCAAGACTGGGCTTGGAGGCTTCCAAGTACCAGTTTCAAATGTCAGCTGACACAAATGACACAGCTGCTAGAAGAATGGCAGGTACCATAGTACTAAGGAGGTTTGCCTAGCTGAGTGCCACTAATCTCACCCAGGACACCCAGAGTAAGGCTGGATTTCCCAGTCGAGGCCATTCTCTCTTTGGTGTCCAGATCGGAGGCATATATGAAGAAAGTAGATGAGTACAAGGCTACTTTCAGGAGCAATTCTACCAGAGAGAGAGCCTCTCCTTCTACTTCATCATATGTTATGGGAGGCAGGGGTAGGTCCTCTTTTAGGAGACCTTTCTTCCAAGTGCAGGCTGTCCCCCAACAGCAGTACCAGCCACAGCAGGGTGGCTTTTATCAAGCCAGAGGCAGAAGGGGTTCCAGGAGAGGATCCCAGTCTGTACAGCCACAGCAGCAAGCAAAACAAAATCCCTGACTTTTCCCCTCAGGCTGTCTCTCCTGTAAGGGGCAGACTGACTCATTATTTTCAATAATGGTTGAAAATAACTACAGACAAGTGGGTTCTGGAAATAGTGAGTCAGGGTCTGTCCCTTTGTTTCAAGTCCCTTCCTCCAAGATCAAAGCTATTCACACCAGCTCCTTTCACTGAAAGAAAACTACAGGAGCAGGAGGTGCAGGCTTTACTGCTGGAAAGAGCAGTGGCGCCTGTTTCCCCCAACCAAAGGGGCAAGGTTCTACTCAAGATACTACCTAACAACAAAAAGAATGGAATTGGCAGCCTGTACTAGACCTCAGACTGCTAAACATACCTGGTAAAACCAGGTTCAGGATAGTCACAACATGATGATTTTGCCAACTCGGCTAACCTCCTTAGACCTAACGGATGCATATTTCCATATTCCCACAAGGAGTCACACAGAAAATATCTCAGGTTCAGACTCCCATCAGGCCACTACCAGTTCTCAACACTTCCTTCGGCCTCCCTCTGCACCAAGGGTTTTACCAAGTGCATGGCTGTAGTAGTGGTACACCTAAGAAGGTTATGTGTCAGTTTTTCCCTACGTGGATGACTGGCTAATCATGGGAAAATCTCACCAACAACTGTTAAAGCATCTTCAGATAACCCAGGATCTGTTGCTCTCCCTGGGATTCCTCCTCAGCATCAAAAAGTCAGTCCTGACCCCTGTGTAGGTTCTGCAGTTCATAGGTGCAGAACTAAACACTATATTGGGATGGGCTTTCCTCCCTCAGGAGAGGGCAGAAAGCATTCAGCTTTTGGCAAACTAATTTGTACTGGGCATGCTAAAGCCAGCAAGACAGTTTCTACAACTGTTAGGGCACATGGCTTCAGCAACAAGCACAGTCACAGGTGCCAGGCTTCAGATGAGGGATGTGCAGTTCCACCTCAGAGCACACTGGTGCCAAAGGCAGGACTCCCTATCAAAGCCAGTACCAGTCACAAAGATGTTACTACAGGCACTCCAATGGTGGAGAGAGCTGGAAAACTTGAGAGAAGGGGTCCCATTCCTGCAGGAGTCACCTTCACTGGTTCTCACAACAGATGCTTCCCTGTTAGAGTGGGGTGCTCATTTAGGGGAGCACAGCACACATGGTACCTGGGACAGTGCAGCCTCACTCCTGCACATAAACCTGCTGGAGTTAAGGGCTGTTTACCTGGCTCTTCAGGCTTTCTCTCATCTAATACAGGGAAAGGTGGTACAAATCAGAACAGACAATACCACAACAGTGTACTACGTCAACAAACAAGGAGGGACACGGTCCACTCCACTATGCACAGGCAATGAAAATATGGAGCCTTGCTTACTCCCTAAACGCCTCCCTACAGTCAATTCATCTGCCTGGCAAGGACAATATCCTGGCAGATGAACCAGGCCCATCATGAGTGGGCACTGAACAAGCAAGGGGTGCATGCTCTATTCAGGAGGTGGGGGAACCCCAGAAATTGATCTTTTCGCTTCCCACCAAAATCACCACTTACCTCAGTATTGTTGCAGGGCCTCTGTAAAGGGGACAGTTCCCATGGATGCCCTGATTCTGGATTGGATGGGGAGGCATCTTTATGCCTCTCCCTCATTTCCCCTGATACTCAGGGTGCTCATCAAGCTCAGGTCCCAGGCTTACCAACTTCAGTGATTCTGGTAGCCCCAGACTGGGCAAGACAGCGTTGGTGCTCCTTCCTGCTCTCTATGTTGGTGACCAAACCGATTCACGTCCCACAAAGGTACAACCTGCTAACCTACTGTCAGGGAAGGTCATACACCCCAATCTCAGGCCTCTCAAGCTCAAGGCCTGGCTCTTGAGGACTTAGAACATGCAGACTGACAATTCTCTGAAGGGTATTAGAGGTCCTCAGAAGCTATAGGAAACCTTTTACTAAGAAAACCTATGCATGAAATGGAAAAGATTTTCCATATGGTGTGGAGATAAGGGTATAGTCCCAGCTCATGCTGGCATCCCAACTCTGCTGGACTATTTGACACACCTGCATTCCCAAGGGTTGCAGCACTCAACCCTGAAGGTGCACCTGGCTTCAGTGTCAGCATACATTTCAGCTGGAAAGGACACCTCCCTAGCATCAGATCCTATCTTCAGGAGGTTCTTTAAAGGACTCTCTCATGTGTCTCCCCCTCACAGGGAACCAGTGTCAGCATGGGACCTTAACATTTGCATTGCCCAGCATATGCTTCTGCCGTTTGAGCCTATGGCTTCTGTAGAGCTTAAATTTGTTACTTGGAAGGTAGTCTTTCTGGTAGCAATCACTTCTGCCAGGAGGATGAGTGAGCTCCAGGCCCTCTGTGTGGAAAAGGACTATGTCTCCTTCCATAGAGACAAGGTAGTGTTGAGAACTAATAGGAAGTTGCTCCCCAAGGTAGTATCTGGCTTCCATTTGAACCAGTCTATTACCTTGCCAGTTTTCTACTGATCACTCTAGCTCAGGGGAGCATAGATTGCACAGTCTGGATGTAAAAAGGGCTTTAAGCTACTACATGACTCATACCAAGGACCATAGGCAGGACAGGCAACAGCTGTTCCTCACCTATGGGGAGGTAGGTAAAGGGACTTCTGCTTCAACAAGAACTGTCTCTCGGTGGATAGTTCAGTGTATTCAGTTTTGTCACTCAAAAGCAGGTAAGGTCTTAGGGCCCATTCTACAAAGGGCACAGCTGCCACTATTGCAGCTGTCCAAGAGATACCGCTAGTGGAAATCTGTAAAGCAGCTACCTGGAGGTTAGTCCACACCTTTACTAAACATTATAGCCTGGACACCTAGTCCAGAAGTGATGCCAAATTTGGCACAGCCATTCTGCAGAGTCTTTTTCCTAAATAGATTCTTGCCCACCTCCTTGAGGTACTGCTGCACAGTCTGCAAGAGTAATAATATTAGTGGATTCCTGGGGTTAGAAGAAAAAAATTACTCACCTGTAGTAATCTTGTTTCTTCCAAAGGGATCCACTAATATTATTACTCCCAGCCTCCCCTGCAGAATGAGTAAACAGAAAAATCCTCTCCACAGCTGATTATATGTATACTTGGAGTGGTATGCCATCTACTGGCACTTCGTAGTAATGTTTTATAGCTTGTAGGTTCTTTTTCTTAGGTATATCTGACTTTAAGGAAAAAGGGACACTTCTTTTGGTCCTCTGGTTAAGGTTTACTAGTTGCCCTAGTTGGGCCCCATTTTTACTATTGTTATTTTACCTATATATTACTATGGCCTCTTTGCAGGCTCCTAAGAAATCTGAGGTTAGAATGTAGGCAGTTACACTGGGCAGTTTTGAAATTGTATGCACAAGCTAAAGATTCCATCATTAGCATAACATTCTTTCAGATGAGACATTAAACCGAGGTCCCATCTGTCTGGATTGGTGGTAGTTCAGGTGGATGTTAAAGATCCCATGGCACTTATCGAAAAGAGTAGGGGAATTTCCCCGGTGTCCTGGCCAAATTTCCCTCATTCACTAAAAATAAAAAAATACCACCAGCAGCTTAATCTGGTTCAGGGTCAGTTGGCATTCATCTGTATCCCCCTCCCTGGGTCGTGCCTGAAAATAGGCAAGATTTGTCTAGTGCACTTACATGGTCAACAAAAGCTAAATAAATAAATAAATTCCATTTGGCTCCGGGGCAGTGCTGACTTAAAGGAGCACTGCAAGAGTAATAACATTAGTGGATCCCTTTGGAAGAAACAAGATTACTACAGGTGAGTATTTTTTTCTTCTCTAATACTTATTTGTTGTAGTAGTAGTAGTGTTTCTATTTGTTTAGCACCTTTACCTAGGGCTCGGCGCTTGCATGAATAATGTATAGAAAATACAAAGTCACAGAATCATAACAAAAACAACTAAACTGAATAAAATCATATAACAGAAAATAAACTAAATTAATTAAAATGGAATAAATAAGTAACATAGTAGCTAGCTGGGGAAGCATCTAACTGTTCCTAAATGCCTCCTGAAAAATAGGTCTTTAGGCCCCTTTGAAGAGCCTCCACCGAGGGGCCTCCCTCAGAGATCTTGGGTGCAAGTTCCAGAGGGCTGGGTGGCAACTTCAAAACACGATCACCCGATGACTTAAGCCTAGCTCTGGGAACTGCTAGGAGGCCTACCTAGGAGGAGCAGCGAGGACAGTGGTTATGGTGGGAGTCAGGGTCACACAGATAACGTGGATCCAGTCTGTATACGGCTTTGTAAGTCAGTAAACCAACCTTGAAGGTGATTCACTATTTCACCAGCAGCGAGTAGTTTGCTCAAGACCAGGGTCACGTGACAAGACCTCAGAGGGCCCGTCAGCAACCTGGCTGCAGTGTTTTGCACTAGCTGCAGGTATCATAGGATCCGTCCACTAACCCCAAGGTATAGGGCATTACAGTAATCAAATTTGGAATTAACAAAGGCATGTACCAGTGATGGCAGGTCATCTGGTGGGTTCAAGCCTTTTATCTGGTTGTTCCTGAGATGGTAAAAGCGACTCCAAACTATGGAAGACACCTGAACCTCAAGTATCAGACTTTCATGCAGATTAACCCCATATTCTCTACCTTAGCAAACACCACAAGCCTAGGGGATGGAGCACTAAGTCAGTCATTGCCTTTGTAGCCCCGCACCTTGCTGTCTACCAGACTCGGTCACTAATACCTCTGTCTTCTCTGGGTTGAGTCTTAGCCAACTGGAGGACATCCAATCCTGGATCTCGGTCAGGCTCAAATTTAGTACATCAACAGTGTCCAGCGTCCCCAGTGAAAATGACAGATACAGCTGGGTGTCATCTGCATAGCAGTGAAAACCCAGTCTTTAATGCCTGATGGTCTCCCCCAGGGGCAGCATGTACACAGCAAACAGCACAGGTGAGAGGATCGGGCCCTGAAATTACCACAGAGCAGCAGGGTAATTTCAGAATTCTTGTAACCAAGACTGTGCCCCACTGAGAGTGGGACATTTTTGAAAATCTGTGGGACAAACTACAAAATTAAGAGGGCAAACCCATTTTTTTAAATAATTTGCTGGTTTCAAACAATATATGTTCTCATGGCCAGACCTGCTAAACAACTAATTTGCTGCTGAACTGAAGTTACTCAGTTGAACTTGATTCCACATCGAATGCTGCAGATCTGTAGATGTGCAACAAGCAGGCGCAATGTTTCAGTAGCCTCCACCAACACCAGGCTAGAGACTGCATGATCTTTCACTGTCCAGTATCCTTCCCTCTGCACCACACTCACCAGGCTGCCATGTCAGTCACATTGATCCCTACACTTAAGACCCATGCCCTCAGTTCCCGACTGCCTGCATCCACCGCTCATAGAGTCCTCTTTAAGCCTGCCCTGATCTTTCTTCCAGCTTGACTGAAACAGCAGTCCTGTCACAGTCTTGGCTGCCCTGAAACCCATCCAAAGCAGTAATTTGCAGTCAGTCCAACTCGGGCTTCAGGTTGTAAGCAAAGAAAAAAAGGTACTTTTATCCTTGTCTCACCCACAGGTGCTCTGTGCAGCCTGCACCCACTGCATCCTCCAAGACAGAAAGCATGTGAACAGCCTATCATTGTGTCCCCATAGAAACTGTAAACAGGACAGGTTGTTTGAAATGCATAACAATGGCACCATCCTGCACTCCAAAATGAACTCTGGAACAGAGGCTTTGAGTGAGAGAGGAGAAATTCCTTATGACCACACTCTGCATCCTGTCTCTAAGGAAGGACTCGAGCCAGCTGATGAAGGTGCTGTGAAGTCCACCGTACTCTTAGGTGATCCACCAACAGCCTATGATCCACGGTGTCAGATGCTGAGGAGAGATTTAGTAGAATGAGAACTGACCGATCTTCCATGAATCAGTCTTCACCATTTGTTCCCACTAGTGGGTCTGAACTGGAGGCGCTAGATACCAGTGGGAGCCAGACCTTTTCAGAGGCCTGATGCCATGTTAAACAGCATGCATATGTGCCTCTAAGAGTCGGCACATGTGGCTGCTAGTCTACCTCAGCATCAGCCCCAACCACCACCACTTCAGTTCCTTTTTCCCCACTGTTGAGTGCACATCCATGATGACGTTGCTTGCCCGTCTGTAGTCAGAACTTCATATCTATATGACAACAGCATGCAGATCTTTTAAGTTTGTGTTTATAAAATTAGAGTTTATTTTTGTGTCAGTTTAGTTTTTATCACATTAACTAACTTAGTTTCTCACTCAGCCCTACTGACTGTCAGTGGTTGATGATTATGGAGGATGGTAGGGAGCCTGAAGAGGCAGGCTGTTCTGGCAGTGGGGCCATGTTCTGTCCATTCTCTCCTCTGGAGAGGGATTTTGATGACAGATGATCCAGCACATGGGAAGACTGGCAGTCTTCCTGTAAGTACCAAAAGAAGTGGTACCGATCCCACAGAAGCTTGGCATCGGGATCCAGGCACTGCTCAACCTAGGCCTCTTCTCAGAAGAAGGGGAAGAAATGGCACCAGTTGAGATCACTGTCTGTAAGATCTGCTGCTAGACATATGACTTCCCGGAGTCGGAAGTCCCCACTGTCATCACCAGTGATACCGGTGAGTTCTGTGCCTGGGAGATCAGTGTCTCAGGCTCAGAGCCCCTCTATCTTTAAGTGAGGGCTTGCTCTCCTCTCTTCCAGGGAGTACATATTGAGTTCCTGTCCTTTCCTCATATGGTTTCTCATGCAGCCACCTTACCATTTTGGTTGCCCTCCTCTTTACCGCCTCCACCTTTTCAATGTCCTTGTAGAGGTGCGGCCTCCAGAACTGAACACAATACTCCAGGTGGGGCCTCACCAATGTGCCATACAGCAGCAGCACCACCTCCCTCCTCCTGCTACAAATCCCTCTCCCAGTGCACCCCAGCATCCTGCTAGCCTTTTCCTCTGTTATGTCACACTGCCCAGCTACCTTGAGGTCATCAGATATGATGACCTCAGGGTAGCAGGGGGTCCCACAGTGTTCCAGCCTGGGTCCCGTCCTGTTCTTTCTTTTCCTAAACAATCTCCCTCTACTTCCGTCTCATTGCACATCTACATGTGTGCATATGGCATGGTCATTTATGCCACTGACCCTTCAGCTTCAGCTGTGGAAAGTCAACTCTAGTAAGACTTTCACAACATACTGTGCTGGTTCATGCCAACCAACTCAGGGTCAACACCAAGAAGACTGTGTCTATGACCTTCAGCACCAACCAGAAACTGGCCAGGCTCTCACCCGCCCCTGTTTTCTTCATACTAGATGGCACCCCTCTGGAGGTTGTCCTTGTCTTCAAGTACCTTGTTGTGTGGCTTGATAGCAAGCTTGACTTCTCTGCCCACATCAACACCATCAATGCCAAACTCTACCAAAATCTGGGTGCCTTGTACTGCAATAAGGACTACCTCCCCCTCTAGATCTGCTGGGAGCTGGTATCCAAAATGGTTCTCCTGGTCTTCTACTATGCGGCTGTGGTCTCACTTGCCAGACTAGATCCCCTCTACAACACCTTTTGTCATTTTGCTACCAGTTCTCCCCTCCGTACTCATCACTGCTCCCTCTTAATCTTCTCATTACTGGCACATCACCAGTCCCACTGTGCCCCCTTCATTGCTAAATACTGGTTTGGGTCCCTTCCCCTCTACCTTTCCACACTCATCTCCCCTGTCCTCTCCTATATTTACTCTCTCTGCTCCAGGGATTCCTACACCTTCTTTCCCCACCATCACTCCTCTGCTGGACAGGCTGCTTTCTCCTACCAACTCCCTTCCCTCTGGAACCTGCTCTCCTCTCCTCTCCCCTCCCCCTCTCCTCCCCACTTCTTGCCTTTAGACATCAGCTAAGGCATCTTCCTGCACCCTCGTGTCCCTGTCAACCCCACTCTTGACTTTTCATCCTCTCTGTTCTGACCTCCATCCTGCTCACCCCCCTTTTTAATAAAGGCTATTTGTGACTTCACCTGAGGTTTATTTTTGGACCCGACAAGCACTGTTCACCTACCCCAACAGATGCTGCGCACTTTATTGCATTCTCTCATGATTGTCCACTTAGTGCATTAATCCATGCTGTTAATATATATGGCCACCACATTGCTACTGCATCTATAAAGTTGCCTTTGTATTTGCATTCTAATGTTTTGTAACTTTATTCCTTCTGTACTCCGCTCCCTCAGGTCGCACCTGGAAATGAGCCTCAACTCAGTGTGCCTTTCCCAGTTACCAATAAAACAAGCATTTGTCAATGCCGAATGTTTGCTTGCTGGCATTGGCATTGGTAGTGTAGGAGTTAGAGAGATGCATAATAGGAATGGCAGTGAAGTATTGAACTGAAGCCAACCCCATGCCCACCCTGCAAAGACTGACAGGCATTGGGGTGTGCCTTTGGGTCATCAGGCATAATGGCCATGCCATTTCACCACACCCTACCCTGCAGACACCGACTAGTGTCACAGTGTGCCTTGGAGTCTTGGGGCCTTATGCTGACCCCATTCCTTAAGAAATATGGTGAGATGGGTACAGTATAGGAGAATAGGGTGAACTTTGGGGCCAAAGAGTCCAAGGCACACCTCGATGCCTGTCACTGGCTGCAGGGTGTGGGTGGAATGGCAGGAGTATTACAGGTGACAATCCTGAGTCACACCCCTGATGCCTGTCATTCTCTGGGGTGGGGCGTTATGGTCAGAAACCCTAACGTCCCAGGCATTCATTGGAATTTTCACTCCAAATTTTAAACATGGGCTCTTTGTGACCCCCACCTCATGAACAGTGGCAATATTAGTTTGTTAGCGGAAAGCTGATTTTGCACAGCGACTATGCCATTTGGCACCACTGGTGCGAAAACACATTTCAAACAGGATGTGAAAAATGACAGCTGTACTGTTCGTGGGGAGGTGTAAAAAATGGCAATGTTGAAAATCTGGAGTGAAAATATAAAAAACTGGTGAAATAGACGTAGCGTATGAGAAACTGCACAGCCACACCCATAATGTAATTAGTTTGAGATTTATTACAGCAGATTGTCAACACAGGCATTTTGGGACCTCCACTCATGAACAGTGTCACTGTGATTTTCTTAATCTGTCCTGAACACTGATTTCCCACAGCGACCACGCATTTCTGCACCGGAAGTGCGAAAACACATTTCGGCCAGGGTGTGAAAAATGACAGCTGTACTGTTCATAAGGAGGTGTGGAAAAATGCCAGTGTTGAAAATCTGGACTGAAAATATTACAAATTTGTGAACTTATGAGGTTGCGTGAAAACTGCGCAATGCACGCTCGTAACACAGTCATTTTATGGACTTTTGTCACCAAATTTTCAATATAACCAATTTAAGACCTCTACTCATGAACAGTGTCACTGTGATTTTCTTAATCTGTCCCGAACATTGATTTCACACACAGACTGCGCCATTGTGCGCTACATGCACGGAAACACATTTTGGGCAAGATATGAAAAATGACAGCTGTACTGCTCATAAGGAGGTGTGGTAAAGTGGCAATGTGGAAAATCTGGAGTGAAAATATTAATTTGCAAAGTTACAAGCATGCGTAGGAACTGCACAATGCACACTCGTAAAACAGTCATTTTGGAATTTTTTCATCAAATTTTCAACATAGGGTTTTGGGCCTATCTCATGAACTGTGGCACTGTTGTTTCATTACTGGGTCCCAAAAAGTGGTTCGTGTAGTGACCACGAAATCATGTTGCAGGACCGAATAACAAAATGACAGTGACTGAGTTCATGAGGTGGGGCCCAAAAAAACCCATGTTGAAAATCTGGTGAAAACATTCCAGTGGCAGTGTCAGTGGCTCAGTAGGTAGCACACTCGCCTCTGAGGCCGGGAGATCAGAGGACTGTGGGTTCAGTTCCCACATCTGGCACTTGGGTTAATATCCCAGTACTGACACTGTAGTGCAGCATGAGAGGGGTGCTGCACTTCTGAGGTGCCGTCTTTCGGATGAGACGTTAAACCGAGGTCCCATCTGCCTGGATTGGTGGTAGTTCAGGTGGATGTTAAAGATCCCATGGCACTTCTCCCGAGAAAAAGAGTAGAGAATTTCCCGGTGTCCTGGCCAAATTTCCCCTCATTCACTAAAAATACCACCAACAGCTTAATCTGGTTCAAGGTCAGTTGCCATTCATCTGTATCCCCCTCCCCCGGGTCGTGCCTGAAAATAGGCAGGATTTGTCTAGTGCACTTACCCGGTCAACAAAATAAAAATAAAATAAATTCCCCAAAATGGCTGAGCTATGCACCAAAGTTGAAAAAACACCATTTATGCCATTATACAGCTTACCGGCATTTCTTCAGTTCGCAGTCAGCTTTGAAGAGTGCAGACGTGTTCCCGGTCCACCGAAGATCATCGCGCTGGACTCCAGAGGTAAGTATGGGGTCAGGGGAGTGTGGAGAGGTGGATGTACAGAGGGTGGGCGCAGGTTGGGGAAGGGCAAGACAATCAATGAGGGACTGTTTTTTGGTTTTAGGTATTATTTTCATTTTAGGAAGATGACGCGGGACTTTTGCCATGCTGGGGTGGGCTCCCAGTGTGGCAGCTGGATTTTTTGGGGCCAGTGGAGCCTACGGGAGTTAGGCACCCCCGTCGCGCTCAGGGTTTGCCAGGCTGGGTGGACTCCAGCATGGCAACTGGAAGTCTGTTTTGTTGGGAGGGAGTTCAGTGGAGCTGATGGGGATTGGGCACCCCATCGCCGTTCTGACTTTTGTCACGCTGGGGTGGGCTCTCAGCATGGCACCTGGAAATGTGTTTGGGGGGCAGCAGGCGGACATTGCCATGCTGGGGTGGGCTCCCTGCGTGGCACCTGAAAGTGTGTTTGGGGGCCATAGAGCCAACAGGGATTGGGCACCCCGTCAGCCACTCTGATGTTATGGGGTGGAGTGCGCATGAGCACATGGGGGTGGCTCCCATCATGCACTTATGTGTTTGTGGGTGGGAAGAACTGTCTATGACAGTTGGATGCAGTGCCGATAGCAATTTGCATACTGCTGACAGCAGTATGCAAATTGTCTGTGGCAGCATTTTCCTTAGAACTGTACGCCACTGCATCTGAACGGCTGTTATAGACAGCTTGGACATTCATTGGCATGGTGCAGCCGTGCCTGCAAAAGGGAGCGGGGCATTGGGAGTGGGGGAGGCACACCTATAAAAACTCATATGGTGGCACTATGTTTCTTGCACATGCATGCAAGCAAACATAAAAAGAAAAAAAAAATGGATATGATAACCCCTAGGTCTCCTTCTTGCTTGGTGACTGTAAGCCCCCCCCATAGTTATACACAGCCCCTGGTTCCGAAGCCCTAAGTGCAAAACCTTGCACTTTTTGGTATTATGCAAAAACAGAGAAAACAAATCCTATAGTGCGCAAAATGTACACAGTCACAGAATTAGATAATTCAGTTAATGCATTCACCCCTTATAATGGCAATCAAAGTACAAGCATCCACATTAATATTTAGAAGCCATCCAACTTCAAGACTTGGGCAGCACATTTATGGCAATATAGCTTGTGACATAAGCCATTCTTGTGTTTTGTTCCTCTATATCATATTACTCTTTGTCCTTAACTTTAGGTATTAGGTTCCAAGTTTGAGGACCCAGATGATAAAAGGTTGTCCTACATTAGTCTTTTTCAGAGGGGCATCAAATTCTATACTATTTGCTAATTTCAGCTCAGACTTAGGAGTCTTTGTGGTTAAATTGCTACATGTATAATCAGGGACTTTGTTTTTGTAACATTTTTGAACATCAGTCTTGTTACATGTAGCTGTCTTCTCGGCTCTAAATGCAGCCAGTTCAACTCTTAAGCAATAATGCACGGCACGGTGTTGGTCGTGTGGGGATAACCTCACACCTGGGATGATTGGGCATGAGGCCGCAGGCTGAGTGCATCTAATGCCCCAGAAGTGGTTATCCCAGCATGACCCACACCCTGAAGTGCATTATTGCTATTATACAATGGCTCATTTACAATAATAAAAAAAAAGATAAAAAAAAAAAAATTTTTTCAGCAGATTTTGTGTTGATTTTGCAATGTGAGGTATATGGAGGAAAAAATAGTCCTGTTTTCGACAGTAGGTGGTGCTGCTGGTAAATGTGTGGCTCTGTGTCTTCATCTGGCTGCTCCCACACAGACTTTTCTCTTTGTGTTGCATGCCCCCAAAGTTTTGTATTCCATTTGTGGTACTTTGCTTCACCTTTGCACTGCATTATGTTCAGGGACTTTAAATTAGTCAATCGCTCTGCCTGCCTGCTCTGGAAATGGCTCTTGCACTGGATGAAATGGCAGCTTGAGGCTGACTGAGAGGACAGCGACTTCCGCTTTCGAAACAGCTTGGATAAGTGGCTGTTGCCTTGTGATGGGAACTGCTCCTGTCTGGCCTTGGGATCAAATACAAATTAAAGACAGAAAAAAACTGGCAGAAGTGCAGTAGTGGATTGTAGAGGCAGGAAGTGCTCACACTGTTTAGTTTGTGAAGGGGCTCATAAGCGGGGCTTTAAGAAAAAATGAGATTTGGCTGTAGGGCAGTTTTTCTTTGCTTGTAGCTGTAAAGGAGAATTGTGAGAGATGTTCTGAATTGTTTTGTATTTTTTTAAACAGTGACATTTGCAGGGTGGTGACATCGTGTGTGTGGAAGTGCTGATGTTCTTTACAGTGGCAGTTGCGTTAGGTGCTGGTCACTTGTGGAGGATGCAGGATTCCTGGCTCTGTCATGCAGTCATGTATGTGCCTGGACTTAATACAGTGAGGTTATACTCAGATAACCTCACTGTCCCAGGCACACACTGACCAGTCAGGACCCAGGAAATTTTATTGCTATTGTATAATGATGAGTATGCCATGGGGTGGTGGGGATAAACTTGGCAAAGTGACTGCACATTACATTGACTTTAGCAAGGTCGGTCCTCAAGGCCTCCAATACTGAACGTCCCCATAGTCAAAACTGGAATGATCATTGCATGGGCATATCTTTCCATTTTTTTGTACAACATACCCAACTTTCTGCCCCATATATTATGTTGTGTATATGTGTGCTCCATTTACACTAATTATCAATCCAAATATTCTAAGGTACTTGTATGCTTCAGCTTGCTGCAAACTGGTACCATCCTCGTGCTATGCTCAACATGTCCTTGTGTCCCAGTTCCATGTTTTTTGTTTAAACATTACTTTTGATTTAGTAGCTTTTAATATCAGTTTATTTTCTGTAAAAAAAAAAAAAAAGTAATGATTAACTCCCTTTGAAGTGTTTCCTGTATTTGATTTCTACCTGTTCCTTTCATATAAATAACTGTGTCATCTGTGTACAAATGAAAAAGTACTTTGAGATCTTTAAAGGTGAGATTATTCACAGATAAATTGAATAACAAGGGGCCCAGCATTGATCCCTGTGGCACCCCTATTGTTTCTCTCTGTTTAGATTGATAACTGTTGTAAAAATATTTTTTGCCTGTGCCCCACTAGACAGTCTCATAGCCATTTAATCACCTCAGTTGGCAGGCCCATGGAATGTAACTTACTTAATAGTATTCTTTGATCAAATGTGTTGAACGCCGTTAACAGATCTCTAAACATAGCACCAACCATGAGTCTGTCTTCCAAGGCTTGCTGGATGTCTCCAACTATTACTAACACAGTCTGAGTGCTGTGTTTCTCTCTGAAACCTGATTGATTTTATATAATTAGATCATTTGTATAAAAAAACTTTCATCTGAATTGCCACTGATCTTTCAAATATTTTGGATATAATCAGGAGTAAAAAAAATTGGCTTGAAGTTCGTTATTTCAATTTTTAGCCTAATTTAAATATGGGAATGACTTTTGCATTTTTCCAGTCTTGCGGGCACTCACCAAATCTTCAGCAAATGTTGAGCAGAGCCACCACTGGATGGCAGTAATGAGTGTAGCATATTTTAAAAGCTTACTAGGGATGCTGTCCAAACCTATCGATTTAGTCTCATCTGTTTTTAATAGTTCACACATTACTTCTCCCACCTCAATTTCCTGGTATGTGAATGTTCTTTTTTTACTTTATAAGATTCAAATTTATAGGCATTGTGTGCACATGCCCTACTTGCATAGCTTGTCCAGCAGACCTCAGTGCCCATATTAATGAAGAAATCTATAAAACTGATAGCCACTTCATTGCCAATCACCAAGGTCTGTTTTGGGAAGCTCATTTGCTCCTAAGTTCTGTAATCGCACATTAACTTCCTCTCTGTTTCTCAGGAAGACTTACCTTTCAGACTCTGCTCAGAATATGCACTCTGCATTGGATTTCAAGGCAGCAGCCACTGACCAGGCTAGGTGCCTTCAGCTGGAGTTCCTGAATGTGCCCAATATGCTGGTCAGTTTGGTTCTTCCTATCCAATCCACACTAGAGACTTTGTTGGATGCAGTTAGGCAAAGACCTGCTACTGTGCTGTCCCAAGCAGGCAGACATGAAATTGTTGCTCTAAAAATAAGCCAGTGTATTTCACTCTGCCATAGCTGATGCTATTGTTATTCTTACTGAGAATGACAAGGCCATTGTGCCCGTGAGGTCACTGCACACCCACTAATAGGGGTCATGCAGGATTGCCATTATGGGACAAATAAGCCTGTGCTTCAAGTCAGTAGCCATTGACCAGGCTAGGTTCCTCCAGCTAGAGTTCCTGAATGTGCTTAATATGCTGGTCAGTTTGGTTCCTCCTATTCAACCCACACTAGAGACCTTGTCGGATGCAGTTTGACAGAGATCTGCTACTGTGGCACCTGTGCCCAAACAAATGAACAGAAAATATGCTGCTCCTAAAAAATAAGCCAGCTTATTTCACTCAACCTATACCTGATGCTATTGTCATTCTCACTGAGAATGACAGGCCATTGTGCCCATAGAGGTCACTGCACACCCCAGTAAAAGAGAGTCATGCAAGACTGCTACTATGGACAAATGAGCCTGTGCTTCAGCCACCCTGAGCATGAGGACAGATGGCTACCAAAGGCATTTTCCAAATAGAGTATATCCTCTGGAGCAAGCTAAAGTCTCTGGCAGAGGTTGTGCCTGATTCAGAGGTTAAACAGGATATTCTGCTGACTGTTAAGCAAGGTACTGAATCCAGCAGTCACCAGCTCAAAACCTCTGTCGTGCCTTTAATGACCGTCTCCAATCTGCAGCTGCAGGTATTTGCAACAGATGGCATTCCTGCCTGCAGATTGCTGCTTTCACCCAGGACATCCAGCAACAGGTAATGTCCCTCTTGATATAACACTTACCTGGTGAGGCTGATTTCTGTTGTCTTGGACTGATGCCTGGTTGCTTTGGTTCACCTTTAGCCAACCGGCAGTCATGGATATAGTGAGGATTGTCCAGACTCTAGCCAGTCCGCTGGCGCAGCGGTAGGGCTACCTCTCGCGGCGCCAGCGACCTAGGTTCAGGAACAGACCTGGGTGGCTGGAGGGCCAGCAGGGGGGAGGAGGATTGAGCACCCAGAGGCTGCTCTCCTCCTCTGAGTGGGGTGGGATGCAGGTCCCGCTGCGATACCGCCACCTGTATGACCACGGGTGGAGGTGCAGCGAAGACAGCATGTAGCAGGGAGGGAGGATGCCTGCCAGGAGCTGGAGTATTGGCACGTTGTGACGTGCATAGCTCCTAGGCTCTCCTTATGTGTGGATGTCCTGTGGGCTGGGCAAAACAAGGAAAAAGACCTCGCGGTGCTCCCTGTAGATGGAGCTTCATACCCTGATCCCAAGGCCCCTGTCAGTGCAGGAGACGGATTCCTGATGAAACATAGTTGCTCGGGGCGGAGGAAGGGAGCCCCATCCCGTACCCGCCTGGGGGTCCAACCACGGCAGCGTGGGGGGATAACTGCACCTGAAACTGGCAGACGAGCAGGGACGTATAAAGGCCATAGGAGACTCCTGAAGGTAAGGAAGTACTGTGGAGAAAGGGGGCATAAAAAGAGAATATAAAAAAAAAAAAAAAGGGTTGTCCAAACTCTGCGATCTACCTACTGTAGTTTGAATCCAGGCCCTACTCTCCTCCTAGTTGGGGTGTGTAGAGGTTATCGGCTCGAGCCTTACTGGGATAGTATCGATTTCATTGGAGAGAGGGATCTTTCTGGATCCCTTAAATGAGGCTGTATTTTGCCCCCTTCTGAAAAAGCCCTCCCTTGATCCCGACTGCCCAGCAAACTACAGGCCAGTCTCGAATTTACCCTTTGTAGGCAAAGTTATCGAGAAGGTGGTCACTTTACAGCTGGAGGATCATTTGACTAGCCGCAATATCTATGGCCCTCTCCAGTCTAGTTTCAGGAAACAGCATAGCACCAAGACGGCCCTTGTCTGGGTGCTAACTGATCTCCTGATGGCGGGAGATCAGAGAGCCCAGTCCATCTTGGTTCTCCTTGATCTCTCAGCAGTGTTTGACACCGAGGATCATGGGATGATGCTCAAATGCCTGTGGGTTTTTGGTGGACTGAGGGGGGCAGTCCACAGTGGTTTCAATCATTCCTCGAGGGCAGGTCTCAGAGAGTGGTGTTGGGGATTTATTCCTCGGCTCCTTGTTGCCTGCCCTGTGGTGTTCCACAGGGTTTGATGTTGTCCTCTATGTTATTTGCGGTGTATATGCTTCCATTGGGGGACATTATAAGATGGTATGGGCTGAGTTTTCATTGCTATGCTGATGATTCTCAGCTCTACATGTCTTTTGTACCCGAACAGGAGTCTGATTCAATCACAGTGTTTAACAACTGCCTACTGGAGATACAGAACGGGATGAGTACCAGTTGGCTTCGGTTGAACCCAGGTAAGACAGAGGTATTGGTGGTGGATTCTGGGGTTAGGATGTTAGGGGCATGGGCAGGGAAGCCCTCAGGTTTATGTCTGGGGGGGGACCCCGCTTATGGCCTCTAGCCAGGTGCGTAACCTAGGTGTTATATTTGATGAGGGCTTGACCCTGAGGGCGCAGGTGTCGGCCGTAGTCAAGTCTTCCTTTTTTCATCTAAGGACTATAGCCTGGGTGAAGCACCTGGTTCCACCTGAAGACGGTCCATGCCTTAGTTACCAGTCATTTTGACTATTGTAATGCCCTTTATCTAGGGCTGTTGGGGATGGATATCCACCGCTTGCAGCTAGTGCAGAACGCGGTGGCCAGGTTATTGGCTGGGTCCCTAGATCCGGTCATATAACACCTGTGCTGCAGGATCTGCACTGGCTGCCTATACAGTGGTGGATTACCTTCAAGGTCGCGTTGCTGACCTATAAGGACCTACACGAGTTGGGACCTCACTACCTGAAAGAACTCCTATCTTCTTACTGTCCCTCTCACTCACGCCTATCCTCTGACTAGGGATTGCTAGAGATTCCCAGGGTAATCCTGAAAACATCTGGTGAAAGATCTTTTGCCCTCATGGCACCTACCCTGTAGAATTCTCTACCTCGTCAGATATGAGATACCCTGACTGTAGAAAGCTTTAAAAAATCCCTTAAAATCTTCCTGTTTTATCAAGCATTCCTAGATACTTGATGTATGATATATATGTTCTATCAATGTCTTGTATTTTAAATATTGTTGTGATTATTGTAAGGGAGCCCTGAGCATGGGACGGGTGCCTTATATAAATAGATTTAACATTATATTACCTGTTTGGACAGCAGCTGGAGCAGTCTCTTAAGATAGCTAATGAAACTAGAATGACTCTTAAGACCTCCTGATCAGTTCCCTTCAACTCCCAGAGAAGCAGTGGACATGGGCCTTTTAACAACAAGCAGCCTTTTTATGGAAAGAGTAGGGGAGTTCAAAACAGAAATCAGCTTCACCAGCTTCAGAAGAAGGTGCAGCCAAATACATAGGCTCTGAAAGCACCTACTGCCATCATCTTAAGCTCCAGCCCCAGCCCTGTCTAAATCGCCTGAGGTAGACCACTCCTCCCCAGTTGGGTTGGGGGTGGCTAACCTTGTTTCACCATCAATGGGAGTCCACCACAGTGGACAAGTGGGTCTTCAGGATTATCTGACAGGGGGTACTCTATGGATTTTATAGAAACCCTGCCTCATTATCCCTCCTGAAGGCAACCCCCTTTTTCAGCTCACATGTCAGAATGTCAGAGCTTCTGGTGCAGGAGACTGCAGACATTCTGAGCAACAGGGAAATCAATGGAATTAGTGCAAGCATCAGAACGGAATACAGGGTTCTACTCCCACTACTTCCTATTTCCAAAGACATCAGGGGGCATGCACCCCCTTCTCTACTTCAGAGATCTGAACAAATTCATGGATAGAAAAAAACAGACAAGGATTTCTCAGGGCTCCTTGTTACCTTACCTGAGACTTCAGGACTGGCTAGCATCCCTGAATATGCAGGATGCATACCAACAGGTAGTGGTCCACCCCCCCATCACCACAGATACCTCCATTTCATTATGCTGGGGCAGCATTACCATTTCAGAGTCCTGTCCGTTGGGCTTTCCTTGGTGGCACAAGTCCTTATAAAGTGCTTTGCAGTTCTTGTAGCACATCTAAGGATATTGAGACTCTCCAAGCCTTCCTGTACTAGAACTGGCTAATCTCAAGTCTGTCCAAACAGGAGACAGAACAGGCAGTGGCCACTACTTCTCAGTTCCTAACTTCAGTGGCAGCCTTGTGGAACCTCAGAGTCTCCGGTTGAAACTTCCTAGCAACTACTGTTCATAGGAGTACTTCTGGATACTACCCGGGCCTGGGCCTTTCTTCTGGACAGCAGACTATGAGCAATACTGCAGGTGGTATGTGACATCATGGAATGCAGAACTGTGCAAACCCACTCCATGCAATGCATGTTACATCTCATAGCCTTGTCAGTGATCACTGTACCCCTGGCATACCTACACATGAGGACAGCCCACTGAACGCTCAGTGCACAATGTTTGTAAGCATCACACCCTCAGACTTACCCCATTCAGGTGACCATATCTCTGGTACAGTCCCTCACATGGTGGTCAGTGAAGGAAATCCTCCTCCAAGGCTTCCCCTTCTACCAACCATAGCTGGAAGTGATTCTCACTGTTGGGGTTGGGGGTCCAATGCCAGGGTTTCCAGATACAAGGTGTTTGGGACCTGTCAGAGACTCATCTCCACATCGCTGTGTTGGAGATGTGAGCGGTTTTGTATGGTGTAAAAGCCTTAGTGGACTTAATCAGCCACAAAGCAGTCATCCTTCAGACAGACAATACACCTTTCATGTATTATGTCAACAAATAGGGGAGGAGCACAATTTTGCTCTCCTTGTAGGAAGGCAGTGAGAGTGTGGGAAGCTGTCAAACAGAGGCCGATCCTCACTAGCTCTAGAGGTCATGGGACTGGTATTTAACAAGTGGGGTATAAAAAATGTGGACCTTTTTGCACCCACACCCAATGCTAAAATATCTTGATTCTGCTGTACAAATCCAGGACATGGTGTTTTCTGTCAGGATGCATTCACACTGACACGGCTAAATCTGTTTCTATATGCATTTCTTCCAGTCCTTCTCATTCAGAGAGTATTGCTCAAATTGGAGGTGCACAGGGGGCAAGATGATTCTAGTGGATCTGTGCTGGCCTCAACAGATATGATATTCTCTATAGAACAGACTTTCAATCAACAAACCGAGGACTAGAGCTGGGTGGAAGCTGTGAATTCTGCTTTTGAGGAAGGCTCGTGAAATGTAATAAATTTCATGAAATTTTCTGAACTGTCATCTTTAGGGAAATCAGAATCTTCTTGACGTGTCTGGCAAATTTTCACCCTGTTCCATGAAATTTTCTGTCTGAATTGTGGAATAATATGCTTGAACTGTGGAATGACAGTTCTGAGGAATTGCATTCCACAGTGTAATACATTAATCTGCAATACATGTAATTATTCCACAGTTCAGTGATCAGTTCTGTGGAATTTATTTCTGCAGTTCAATACATTAATCCAGAATTCATACATTTATTCAACAGTTTAGTGACTCACTGAACTGTGAAACAGATGCATGAATTGCAGATTAATATATTGAACTGTGAAAAAAAAGTTCCGCAGAACTAACCACTTAGAGTGATCAGTTCTACAGAATTTCTTTCCACAGTTCAATACATTAATCTGCAATTCATACATTCCTTCCACTTTTCTAAGTCAGAATTTCTGTAAAAGTTTCCGAAGTCCATTCTGAAATTTCATGAAAGTCATATTCTGACTTTCACCAAAATTCCGCTGGCAGAAGTTTACTTTCGTGCTGCCCTACTGAGGACTGTACCACTCAAGACAGACTTTTTGACACAAGGTCAACTAGTCCATCCTGTCCTGTGTTCCCTTAACCTTTAGGCCTAGCTCCTGAAGAGATGGCCATAAATGGGCTCAAGGTATCTCAGAGGGTCTCTGAAACTTGTGGCTGCCTGTGTGCCTTCCACGAGGAAGACATACATAGCCAAATGGAAAAGAATTTCCATCTGGTGCTCTAAAACCCACACGGACCCCTTCAGGTGTCCACCTGACAAGGCTCTGGAGTACCTACTAGACCCTTCTGATGCTGGCCTGCAGTATTCCACAGTTAAGGTCCACTTGTGTGCTATTTCAGCATACCATAAGCCCATTGGTACCCTCTGCCTGGCACAACTACCACTGTTTAAGAGGTTCCTCAAGTGTATTTTACACACAAGGTTTCCCATCAGGAAATCAGTAGCTGCTTAGGACATCAGCGTTGAATTGAATATGCCCACTCGCAAGCCCTTTGAGCCTGTTGTGTGATGTGTGACTTAAAGTTCTTACCTTAGAAAGCAGCATTCCTGGTGGCTATCACCTCTGTTTGCAGAGTATCTGTAATCCATGCTGTTATCACTGGTCCTCCATGTATGGTATTCTATACAGACAATGTAGTTCTCAGCACACACCCTAAGTTTCTGCTGTAAGTGATGTCGGAGTTCCACCTTAAACGGACACTGTAAACTTTTTTTGCATCATGTTATTTTTAGGTAAAACCCCTCATTTTATGATTGCTAACCTCTAAAATACATTGATGATGCTAGTTGTTTTATTTGCCTCTTTGCTTATTAGAACCGAAATGCATGGTAATGTATAAGTTGTACCCAGCCTTGTTTTGCTTCTGATCATTGAACTAGTCTTATTGCATACTTCCTGAACATTATAAAACACCCTCAAACAGTGCAGTTACTCATGATACAGTAGTCTCCTCTACTCCCACTGCATAATGAGTGGCTAGATTGTGTTTGGGGTGTTACTGAGTCCAGGAAACATTCAGTGGGAGTTGATGAGGAAATGTAAACAAACTTGTTTTGGTGCGGTAACACCTGTATGCTGGGCACTCAGTTTTTCACTTTTTAAAAGAAAAAATTGAACTGAAGCAAACTACCAGCTACATCAGCAATCTGAATAGAATGAGAACAATCATAAAAAGTGTTTTTTAAACCAGGGACACTTTGAGGCTTAAAGAGGTTGACAGTGTCACTTTAACCAGGCCTTCTTCCTGCCTGCCTACTTTGCCAACTTCCAGAATGAGGGAGAAAGGACTCTCCACTCGCTGAATGTCAAGCGGGTCCTTAGGTTTTATCTGGGTAGAACTAAGGACTTCAGACAGTCCAAACAGTTCTTTGTCTCCTTTGATCCTAATAAGAAGGGACAATCTGTTACAGTAAAGTACATTTCTGCCAGAATTCTGAATTGCTTCACTGCTACTATGTCATGGCTCAGATGAAATTAGAGGGCAGCATATGCGCCCACTCCATTAGAGTGGTTGCCACATCCCTGTCCACGCCAAGCAGCACACCACCTTTTGCAGGACATTTCTGAATTGATTACTATACTGAGTGAGCCCTCAGCTCCAGCCACCCTAGTCTGGGGGAACTTCTGAGCTTGGTACTAGTGGGAATCAATAGAGAAGGCTGATTCTTGAAAGATATTAGAATTACATACTCACCGTAATTCTTGATCTTCTAAGAATATCTTCACCATTGATTAACATGCCCCCATCCCCTGGACTCATTCCAGTAGGGATGTGTTAGTCCTCACCCCATTATGCTTGGTTTGGGCTGTGAAGACACCGTGCTGCTGGCTTTGGTGGCCCTTCTCACATGGACCACCAGGGCTGTCTTTTGCTCTTAGGATAAGTACGTAAGTTACTTGTTAGTTATGCTGCTCACCTTCTCGTTCAAAAAGGTACTGAGGCAGTTGGGGACTAGTGCTGATATACTCTAGTGGGGCATGTGCTGACTCGCAACATGATAAATTTGTGCTGCTTACCACGGTGCCAGCCTTCTGAAACATTGTGGCTCTTGCTGGGTTCTAGCACCTGTTTTAGACCCACTAATTGGAATCAATGGCGAATATATTTTTATAAGAGCAAGAATTTTGGTGAGTACGTAATTTTAATTTCCTGTCTCTTGCCCTGAGGAGGTCATTATGCACCCTGACCAACATGGTCTCCATACCGTGCCTAAACCTAAACCCTGGACTGGAGTGGCTCAAAGATGTTAAAGGTTGTGAAGTGCACCTCAAGCATCAGTGCTACCATCTTCTCAATAACCTTTCTTAGAAAGGGAAAGTTAGGGAAGGGTCTGAAATTCCCTAAGCAGTCTGAGTCCAAAGATGGTTTCTTCAGAAAGAGCCTCACCAGCGCATCTTTTGATGTGCTTGGAAAGGACCCCTCAAGATGAGAGCAGTGGACTATCTCAGCAAACACTGAGCCCAGAAACCCCACACAGCTCACTGGAATGCATGTTGGGCCTGGGTCCAGCTCACAAAAAGTAGGTCACAACTCTGAGATCACCACATAAACCTTCTTCTCCAATACCAGCTTAAACTCTCCCCAGACTAGAGGAGCACTCCTAGTGACAACCAGCTCCCCTTTACTGGGCCATGACAGCCCAATGGGAGAATCCTAAACCTGATCAGTGACACTCTGTTAGAGAACTGAAAGAACTCTTCGCACCTGGTGGATGAATTTACCTTTACCACCGTAGACAGGCAGGATGTAGCAGCCTGTCCACAGTGCTAAAAAGCTGAGCCAGTCTGTTCTTCCCTGTAGCAATCTTCTTGAACAGGAACACTGCCTTCTTGTGAAAGATCACCCTTTGATACTCACCATAGTGAGTCTTCACACCTGGTCTATCCTCATTGATTCTGGACTTCCACCAACAATGCTCCAACCTCTGACCCATTGACTTCATCTCCCTAAGCTCCTCATCAAACCATTGGGATCTTAAGCAAGACATCCTGGGTTGTATACGTAATCAGTCTCTGCAGCTGACATCAGAGCAGTAGGCAGCAGTGGGACATTTAACAGCATGCAGTGCGTGTTAAGAGTTTATTTTATATCAGCTCTGATTTTTTTTTGTTTGCTGGTTGCACTGTGTTGCCTGAGCTAAGTATGGTTACAGAGGACTGTACTTAGCCCCTGGAGAAAAGCAGAACTGGAAACATCTGATCGGAGAGTTTAAAAGCCTGACATGCACTGCAGGCTATTGGATCTCCCACTGCTACCTGCTGCTCTGATGTCAGCCACAGGAGAGTCTGGGATTTGTAGCAATAGAATATCTCTGCCTAGAAGAAAGCAAAACTAGTCTGATTCAATCTACTATACTACAGTAAACAGAAAGTAAACCAAAATGTTTTTGCATGCAAAGTACACATTGGGACTAGCCCCACACTTGGGTATAGGGCCCTTTGTTATGGCTGTTCCCCTTTAGTTTCCCAGTCCCTTTAGTACCTGTTTCCACATGATTTCTCCCAACTTAAACTTTGTTCATTGTGTCCCCCATGATTCCTCCTGCTGTCTGGGAGTGGGCCTGCTTTCTATGCTGCAGACACTAAACAAAAATACAGTCAATTCTAATTCTACTTGTGTGTCCTTTGGTTCTATGTACATTTCGATTGTGTGCACAATTTCTCTAGGTCCCAATTCACTGTATGTTAATGCACAATTAAAATTCCATTTTATGCCTTCTGTTTTCAGTTGTATGACACTTTTTTAGAAGTATTCTCAGAAATTCACAGAAGCTGCTAGCCCTTAACAATCTGTCAAAAACCTGTTACTTATCAAGTTTACTTGCTGGCTCTGTATACATTTCATCGTCTTTTCTCTGTGCATTTATAATAGAATCCAAAAATGAACCTGAAGCTCCCCTTACCCAGGGTCACTTAGAAAAAAACTTGCCACAGAGTTTGAGATTGGCATCTCTAGTGCTGGCCTAATTTTGTGAAATGGGGAGAATAAAATCCCCAACTGGAGCAGTGGATGTAGAAAGGGCTGAAAACAAACATGGGACTGGAAGAATTCCCATGCAGGACATGCCCTCCTCATCTGGTTCACTGCAGCTCATGACCAGGGAGTCCCATTTATTTATTGAAATGTTCCCCCAGGAAGGCACACTGAGCAACAAGTCGCTCATCTCCCAGTGTGACCTGGGGACGAAGGGATACAATAGGAGTGAGACATTAAACATTCAAGTTACAAGATAAACATTAACATACATTTGTAAGGCAAGTGTTACAAACAGTATTACAACAGTTAAAAACATGCAAAAAAGGCACTGCTCTTCAAGGAAACTTTAAAGCTTTGCTTTTACAACCAGTAATAGAATAAAATGAGGATGCACGTTACCCAGACTTAAAGTTCCATACACACATTAGGACAAAGAAATCCAAAATGAAGGCCAGCACTCCTCAATAACTTTCCTAAGGCAATTTAATCCACAGTATTGCACAATTTTTCTGCTTAAACTAAAAAAGTATTTCAGTAATGAAGAAATGTCACAAAATATAGCACAATCTAATGTTGCAAATGTACATGAACTATATGGATTAAAAAAGAAATCCAATTTCTGCTCCCCACTACAAGTATTTCTTTAGCAGCATATATTAAAGCCATAGAGAGAGAAGTTGATTACCTTCTTAAGCATAAATATTGGAATGGATATCAAAATATAACACAAGAAGAAAGAAATGCAATAGCTCAGTTTGAATCAATGACTGATGTTGTAATTCGTCCTGCTGACAAAGGCAGTGCCATAGTTATATGGGACTTAAAAGAATATGTGTCGGAAGCAAATCAACAACTTCAAAATAAGTTGTTTTACCTGGCACTAGACAATGATCCTACAGCACGAATAAAAGAACAAATCAGTATTTTAATTTAAAAAGCAGTATTAGAAAAATGGATAACTGAAACAGAAGCTGAATACATGACTGTAGAGGAACCAAGAAGGCCTTGCCTTTATCTACTGCCTAAAATATATAAAGAGAAAATACCAACACCAGGGCACGCTATTGTATCTTCTATTGGAGCGGCAACTGAACCGATATCACAATTGGTGGATATATATATATATATATATATATATATATATATTAAAAAATATGTAACGCTGTTACCATCATACATTAAAGATACAAATCATTTGTGCCAATTAATTTTGGGACTTCAGATACAAGAGGATGATATTTTTTTATGTATAGACATTGAAAGTTTATATACCAATATCCCGCATGAAGGGGAGTTGGAAGTAATAGAAATAATGCTCGAAAATAGAAGACATGTTATACCCCCAAATCAGCTTATTGTAAACTGTGCTCGTGTACTACTTGAGTCAAATTTTTTCATTTTTAACAATAAATATTACACACAGATTAAAGGGACAAGTATGGGTACCACCTTTGCCCCTAACCTAGCGAACTTGCATGTTGGACAGTGGGAAAAAATCTTTATACAAAATGTAAACAATCCCTTCTTTGAAAGTGTTGTGACTTGAAATCGATACATTGATGATTGTTTTATGACCTGGAGAAACTCTGAAATAGAATAAGCAGTATTTATGGAATATATAAATAGTACCAATACACATTTGAAATTTACTGCAGAATGTGATAAGAAAGAAGTGAATTTTCTCGATCTCACTATATTTAAATGTGGTAATAGACTTGAGAGTAAATTGTATAGAAAACGGATGTCCCAAAATACAATTTTGCAAGGTACAAATTGTCATCCAAGAACTTTGATTAATAGCATTCCAGAAGGACAGTTCTTGAGAGTAAAACGTACATGTTCTCTGGATATAGATTTTGAACAGAGTAGTAAAGAGATGAAGCAAAGTTTTTATGAGAGAAAATATCCTGAACAAATGGTAGAAAGAGCTTATAATGAAGTTAAAGCCATGGATTGAAATATAATAATAAATAGAAATTTACAGGTTGAACGAGAACAAAAAACAGAACAAGAAACTGCTACCTTTGTGACACAATATTTTCCAAAGATACATCAAGTTACAAATATTATAACCAAACATTGGCACATTCCACAAGGGGATAGAAAGTTTGATGAAATCAGTGCTACTCATCCAAGAATATCCTATAAGAGAGGATGTAATTTAAGAGATAGACTTGTCCATAGCCTGTTACCAATGAGTGAGAATAAAACTTGGCTTGTGAATCCCCCTACAGGGAACGATAAATGCGGCCATTGTGTATATTGCAGTAATACAAGAAATTTGAAAAGTTTCTCACATACTCGTACTAGAAAGCAATATGTTATAAAAGATTTTATTAACTGTGGTACTGAAGCGGTCATTTATGCTTTGACTTGTCCTTGTGGCCAATATTATATTGGGCAGACGAAGAGAGCTTTAAAATTGTGAATAGCTGAACATAAAACAGCAATCCGAATGCAGAATGATGCTTACACAATAGCTAGACATTTTAAAGAAGCCCGACACACTTCCCCTTCAGTGCTTCAGTTTTTTGGTATAGAAAAAGTTAAGTTAGATCAAAGAGGAGGAAGTCCGAAAGATCAGTTGTTGAGTCATGAAGCATTTTGGATTGTTACCATGGACACTGTTAAACTGAATGGACTAAATGACTTTGTTTCCCTGCATAGCATCCATTGACTTTTTCCTCTCCCCCCCCCCCACTGTCCTTCTAGTTAGCGTTTCTCTATGTATTTTATTGTAATTATGCTGTGCTTATTATTGTGTTTAGCATATAACATGTTTTATTATTGTTATGCTATTTGGTGTTTTGATTCTGGTGATTGGATATATATATATATATGTTTAGAAACATAGACTTGACGGCAGATAAGGATCGCTTGGCCAACCTAGTCTGCCCATTTCCCTGTCTAGAGGATAAGCTGCAGATCCTATTTAACCAATCGCCTATTTCTTCCTACCCCCCACAAAAATTGCCTGATGTCTGTCCCATGCATTCTTGAATTCTCCCACAGTTTTAGACCCCACAACCTCCTCAGGAAGGCTGTTCCATGCGTCCACCACCCTCTCTGTGAAAAAATACTTCCTCACATTGCCCCTGAGCTGTCCCCCCTCTATCTTCAATTTGTGTCCCCTTGTTCTTGTACATCTCTTTTTCTGAAAGATGCTACCCTCTTGGACTTTATTGATTCCACTGAGGTACTTAAACATTTCTATCATGTCCTCCCTCTCCCTTCTTTCCTCACTTTATTTATTTAATGGTGTGCATGTAGTAGGGTATATCCCTTTAATTAAAGCACTTTTAAATGCGAATTTGCACGTCAGTAATCACATGTTCTGAAGAAAGAGCTACTATAGTTGTGGCTCTGAAAAGTAAACTAATGCTGTGATGGCATATAGGTCTCTGTGTTTTGCATGTCCGTGGGTAATTTAAAGTCTTTTGAACCGCTACTGGATTTTAGCAATGACGTATGCCTGAGAACCACTTACTACTACTGCTGCTGCTGCTGAATAATTGTGCAATACTATGGAAATATTGTGGATTAAATTGCCTTTGGAAAGTTGTTGAGGAGTGCTGGCCTTCATTTTGGATTTCCTTGTTCTAATGTGTGTATGGAGTGTCACAACAGTGTTGCCCATAACATGTAGAAAGAGTGGACAATAATAAATGCCGGGTTAATAAGTAAGCAAGTGCTTACGTGAAAGAAAAGGGGGAAAGGGAGGGGGGTGCGGTGGGTGAGGTGGAATAGTTGTGTCCCTGGAGACCCCCTCATAATAGCTTTATAATAATAATAGCTTTATTTAATTAAGTGCCTTTCACAGTATCAAGGTGCTTCACAAATACACAAATAATTCTATAAACATAAATAAAATCACAGAAAAACAAGGAATGCCTTGCTCCGTAGAAATGTCTTCAGTGCCTGCTTAAAGCTCCCCACCGTCCTGCACTCCCACAGCTGACGGGACAGAGAATTGCAGAGGGTTGGGGCAGCAAACATAAAACCGCGAGATGCAAGGAATCCTGCAAGGGGACTGGTGGGACCAGAGAAAAGGGTATGAGGCAGTGTCCCAGAGAGTACCCTTTAGGATATTGGGAGAAGGGAGTAGATCAGAGATACAAACTCCTTGGGGGGGGTAGGAGAGGGATCCATAGAGAGCATTCAGGGTCTTTTACACTCTGTGAGTGATCAAGGGAGACCAGTAAGGGGAGCAGTTTGGGGGAAGGAGGGCTAGAGATTTTTGGGGTGGATGTGCACAGGGTAAAATGAAGGTGAGGGTAGAGAGGTACAGTTTGTCCAGGGCTCTGAGGAAGGAATTATGGAGGGACATGATAGGAGCAGCTAGGTGCAAAGTAATTATTGAGGGCAGAGCTGATGGAGTAGGCGGAGAATGAGTGCTGAATTTGAGGGGGGAAGGAATTCCAAATTTTTGGGAGGCAGTGAGAGTAACCTAATTGTCTGATTAGGGTGGATCTGCGGGGGACAACCAGGGTATGGGAGTTGGTTGAACTAAGGGAATGGGAGAATGGGAAGGTGTTATAAAGGAGGAGCTGAGGTAGGAAGGGAGCTCACCCAACCAGTGCTTGGAAGTGAATTTAGCACATTGGGAGAGTCGCTTATTTGTAAGAGAGGGGAAGGATAGGGCACGATAAAGATCGCAGTGATGGGTGCCAGGGATGGCATCCCAGAAAAGCGGCAGAAGGAATTGAAGAGAGTGTCCAGTCTGGCCAGGGAGGACTTAGTGGCAGCATCATAGGCTATGTCACAGTAGTCGAAAATAGGCAGTATCATCTTCTGAACAAATTCATGCCTAGCCGAAGGAGGGATGCAACTATGGTTCCTGAACAGGGCAACAATCTTGGGGTGCAGTTTTTTCTGGATGCCATCAGTATGTCCAGTGAAGTTTGGTGTTGGTCCAATCAAACACCTAAGTGCGTGAAGCAGGATGTGTCCTCAAGTAAAGTCTCATCAAGGGTGTGGAAAGTGGGTAGGGAGGGAAGCCTAAAGAGTCTCTGCCTTGTGCCAAAGGTCATGAAGACAGTCTTCTTGGCGTTGAGGAAAAGTTGATGGTTAGCAAACCAGAGCTGAACCTTGTTGAAGTCTTGCTGTAAGCTGGTTGTAACCTCAACTGGACAGAAGCCAGATGCATACAGGACTGTATTATCGGCATACATATGTATAGCAGAGGATGAGGAGCAAACAGAGGGAAGGTCATTTAAGAAGATGGAGAATAGGAGGGGCCCTAATACCGAGCCCTGGGGGATGCTAGTGCTAATCGGGTTTTGCCAGTAACGTAGGCCTTGAACCAGTTTGTGGTGGAGGGAGATAGGCCAGCTGCTATTAGTGAGTCGAGGAGAAGGAAGTGAGAGAGGGTGTTGAAGGCCTTGGCCTGGTCGACAAAAATGGCAGTGGTAATTTGGCCATTGTCCATCCCTGTTAGGATGGAGTCTGTGAGCTGTAGGAGAGAGACAGTGGTTGAGTTTTTTTTTTTCTGAAACCATACTGGAAAGGATGAAAAAGGAGGTGTCAGATAGAAAAGAGGTGAGTTGGGAGAGGACAATATGTTATTGAAGCTTGGCAAGGGTAGGAAGGAGAGAAATGGAGTGATGGTTGCCAGGGGATGAGGAGTCACCCCATTTGGGTAGAGGGAGGACCACAGCATGTTTCCATGAAGCGGGGACTGAAGCAGTAGAGAATGAGAGATTTAAGATTATTGAGAGGGGGTAGACAATGGCTAAAGGGGAGAGGGAGAGGAGTTCTGGGTCAGAGCCATCAGGGGAGACACCTTTAGAGGGGTTGATGGTGAGGAGGGCACTTAGGGTATTGTTTGAGTTATAGTAGTAAAAGAGAAGGGTAGGTGTGAGAGTGGTGGAGGGGCACACTGGTAGAGGTGGAGGGGAGGGATTTCAGAAGCTCAGTGGCGCAGGAGGTACAGTAGAGTTAAATTCCACAGCTACAGCTGGTGGGTCAGACACTAGTGAGCTATTTACTTTGGTCACTTAGATCATCAAGGAGGATGCCAGAGGTGATGACGTGATGGGGGTGGGGGGCAAGGGCCCAGTCGAGTAGGGAGTGTTGTTGTGTCTTGTGGTTTGGGCAGGTGGGTTCAGAGATCAGTTGGGAGAGGTTTAGGGCTCCAATTTAATTTTTAGTTTTGGTAGTTTTAGGTGACAACCAATTTATACTGAAGTCACCTAGGATGAATAATTCCCCAGAGCGAGCAAGGGAAGTGATGGATGTTAGGAGGTCTTGCACGACCAAAGGATGAACATTTGGGCAGCAGTATATGCTGACTATAAAGATTGGGAGAGTGAAGGGGAGGGTCACATGGATAGCTAGGGCATCATGGGTCTCAGGATTTAAGGATGAGTAGAGGATGGAATATTGGATGGAGGCTAGAACATAAATTTCCACATCATCACCCCTGTCAACATGGTCTTCTAGGGTCCTTCTTCTGACAGAAAAGGTTAAAGTCTTTTAGACTGTATGGGCATAACAATTGAGCCAATGTCCACTGGCTATCAGTCTGAAATGAATGCCATTGTATAGGATACAAACATACCCATGGTGAAAAAACGGAGTTCGACCAGCTGGCTTCTGAGGACTGGCTTAAGAATGTGCTACTGACTATTCTTTGTGAATATATGCCATCAGACATTTACAAGAGAGATGAAGCCATTCTCTTCTTTCTACCACACCAGATGGAACACTCTCTTTTAAGATGAGTTAAATCTGTGGTCACAGAAAAGCTAAAGATAGTGTGTCCATCATGGTGTGTGCTCATGCAAGTGATATTGAAACCTGCCACTGCTCATCATTAGCAAATCCAAATGACCCTGATGCTTTAAGGATGTAAACACAGATGCACTCTCCTCACAGTACATGGTTAATGCAAACATGGATGACCAGTGACATTTTTCATGACTGGCTAAACGCATAAAACTATTCCTTTACTAGTCCCTACCATATTACTTGATTGGGTGGAGTTAGGATCTCATAGTGATCCTGTTTTAGTCCCTACACCTGGTTGCAACCATCCCCATCATCTTGTTTTAAAATTCCAATGTAAACATCTATCTTTTTCCCCAGTGCACTGGTGCCCACGCTGCTCAGATGCAGATGGTCTTTTCTGAACAGCCCATCTTCATTTCAGAAGGGACTTCAGTCCCCTACAAATCTAATACCCTCTTCCACACCAACCTTTTAGCCATACCTTAAACACCCAAATTGTGTAATTTCTACTCTTTTCTTCACATGGCACCAGCAGTACCTCTAAAAAGGCTACGGAACCTGAAACTTTGCTACCTAGCTTTCTGAATCTTTCTTTAACCTTGCCTGTACTGCAGTGCTGCAGATCATTGAGTCCTAGGTGGATCACAACTTATGGTTTCACCTTTTTGCCATGTTCAAACTGTCTGCTGAGGTGTCTCGACTGTATCTCACTGATGCTCGCTTAAGGGGTGGGGGTTCAAGAGTGTTACTGTATGCCCACCCCATGCTTGCTTCCTCTCAATGTACCAGAAGTGATATCAATGAGCTTCTTGCTGCCCCCTTTGAACATGCTTTCAGTTCTACAATAATACTCCTCATTTTGTCACTTTTAGAGCTCTAATAGTGTATCAGTCTGTACAGGGCTGGGCTACCTTGATATTACAGTCATTTTGCCTTTTGGGGTAATTTGCCAAAATTCCCTGTTTTGCATTTCCTTGGGGAGGTTATAGCAATCCCTTCCCTAGAGACCCCAGTCTGCTTTGCAGATATAAAAGCTACTTCTAAACAGTTACCATTGGCTGTGTCAGAAGGGTTCTAGCTATGGCTTTGGATACTAAATATGTAGATAGGAAAATAGAAAAAACATGTTCCCTGCCCTCTTTGAGCCATTTGTTTCAGCGTTCCCAGTTGCACCACAAGTATTTTTTGTGTTTTTATTTATTGCCTTTTATTTTTTCATGGATTTTCCCTGCACTCGAGTGAATTTGCCATTTGGCGATTCTGGTCATGTTTTGGGTATGGAAAAATAATGCTTCCATGAAGAGATGTCTGTATATGCCTTCTCTGTGATGTTTGCAACAATTGAATTGGGACACCTGAAACTTTGGCTTTCCATTCTTATGCCTGCAGTTTGACTCCTGCTTGGGTGACACCAGCCTTTTTTATGTGTGTTTTTTATAGTGCTTTGTGTTTATTGTTTGCTTATTTAGATCTAGTATTACAATTACCTTTGAGCCAAGGCTCTTTTACAAAGGTTTCACGTCAGAAGAGTACATACATGTTAAACATGGGCATTCAACATTAAAGAGAGCATACAACAATATTCATCAGTTCAGGTACGGCATCACGGTAAATAGGATACATGAATAACACATACAAGGAATAATTTCAGAAACCTAGAAGAAATCAAGGAGGAAGGGTGAGAGTATAGGGGGGTGGTAGCCGAAAAAGATACTAGAGCATCTCACGGCATTGTCAAATATCAGAGGGGGTGATTGATCTCAATGGGGAATTATTAAAGATTTCTGCACTGTGAAGTGCTGACCCCCTGTTTTGTGTTTTTAGATTGCAAAATAGGTAGATAGGGTTTTAGATGGTGAAGGAATGAGAGATTGTTAGAATCTGAACTACAGCTCACTTTGAATACAACAGTTCTCATACAGCAAGTAGCTCAGAATTGGTGGTTTGGTTTGATGGCCATTGGCACACTAGACAATCCTTTTCCTCCACCCACTTCCTTCCTTTCTCTACTTGTTCTGTCATGGATAGGTGCTATAGTAAGTGTAAACAGAAGATCAGAAATTTGGGACACCATTGCAAACCTCCTTAAAGCAGCAGTACTGGATAAAAAAAAACGGATCTTTTGCAACAGTTTGTTTCCCATACTCTGTTAAGGACTTATCTGGTAATCTTTCTTGTTTTCGCTGTACTATTACCCGGTAATTTGCTCCATTTTTCTTTGGTTTTGTTTACATTTCTCCCAACTGCCATGTTGAAATGGAACCCTCTGCTACCAACTGCACATGTGCATGACTCACAGCACTACACAGCGACAGCGGGAACATGCAGAACAGGGTGCCATGGAAGTAAACAAAAAACATGATGTGACGTGAGGGGGGAGTTCAGCTGCAAATTAGGCATCAACCATATTTACTGTGGATCCACAACAATGGAAATAAATTTTAAATATCTAAAAGACTAAAGATCGCTAGAAAAAACATTTACAGATATGGAAACCCGAACTGTGGCTGCATGCTTCCAGCCAAAAACAGAATTTTGATAATCACTTCCTGATTATCTAGTACTGCTGCTTTAACATACCCCTTCTTTATTCTTAGTTATATCCTTCTTAGTGGAAAGGAGAACTGGAAAGTTATGGATCTTCATTGAGGATATCTCCATTCATTGAGCCATATCATGGAACTGTAAGTCATCCACATCAGGACAATACAGACATTTTTGTTGGATGGGGCAGCCCATATCGATGAGCTTTATCGGTGCCTATATAACGTGTGTCCCCAGCATGCCTTAAATCTTTCTTCCACTGTCACCAGTTCATCAGCCCACTGCTGCCAAAAAATGGCGTCACACTTGTAAACTTTTACTGTCATTACTAATTCCAGTTTCTTATTTTGAGCTTTTCTTGTATGCTGCCACCCACAGAAAAGGAGCCATTGTTCCACTACTGTTGCTGCAGTGATGTTAAAATTTATAAAGACGATAACCACTGTTGTTTCTGTTGCCACAGTATGAAACAAATCTGCAAGAGCTTTAACCAGGAGACACCCCAAGGAAGCTTTAGCAATACACTTAAAGCTAAAAGAAATGGAGAAACAGGATGCGGCGAAGGTGGTTTCACTGTCATCAGCTGCTTCTGTTCCTGGTTCCTTATTTACCCACCATTTGAAAAAATTCAAATCTACCTTCTGACTTTCCAGACTTACAAAAGGTTAGACCACTATCAGCACCCCTGGTGCTTTCTGGATCCCCTCCTCTTCCTCCAACCTCACTGCCTTAGGAGGTCTTGGTAGAAGTCTGAATCTCCCTCTTCCTGCAGAGCTGGAGGGAGATCACTAGAGATGCCAGTGTCTTGAAGGTGGTTCAGTAGGGACATGCCCTAGAGCAACTTACTGTTCCTCCACTGATTCCCCCCAATTGCCCAACAGATATCCTCTGCTTGCTGTCTTGCTAGAGGAGGTTCTAACCCTCCTCCACAGAAAGGCTGTGAATTTTGTCCCAATTTCAGAACAGAACCAGGGTGATACTTTCTGGTCCCAAAATGGACTAGGGGTCGAAGGCCTATACTAGATCTTCATGGATTGAATCTATTCATCGCATACAAAAAGTTTTAAATGGTCTCTCTTTAGTCTCTCTTCAGCTCTTGATAAAAGGGGATTGGATGGTTGCTCTGGACATGAAGGAATCATGCCTTCATGTAAAGATCCACAAGTAACACAGAAAATACCTGTATTTCATGCTGCAGGGCTCAAACTACCAGTTCAATGTCTTGCCCTTTGGCTTATGCTCTGCACTGCATGTCTTTACCAAAGTATTTGCCATGGTGGCACCTGCCCTCTGCAGGGTGACTCCTCCACTCTGTTGCTCCCTGCTCTGGTGGTTTGACTGCTGCAACTGAGAGATGGGATCTCCATTCCTCCAGCCACCTCCCCCCAGTGCTGACTATGGATGTTTCGGGTTTGAGTTGGGGTGCCCATCTGGGCTGCTTCCGAATTCAGGGTCAGTGGACCCCTCTGGATACAGTTCTGCACAGTAACATTCGGGAGATTAGGGCTGTTTTACATGGCCTACAGGCCTTCACTGCCCTTGCAGAAAACAAGCTGCTGACCCATACAGGCAACATTTTGGTGATATATTACATCAACCAACAGGGTGGAGTACATTTGTACACTCTCTGCAGAGTGGCAATGAGAGGTTGGCACTGGGCAGAGGAACGTGACATATTTCTGTCAACATTGTTCCTCCCTGGTACCCTGAATGCACTGGCAGATTGCCTCAGTTGGTCCCGTTCAGTGTGCCAGAATAGGAACTATCAGACTCCATTGTGGATGACCTTTTTGAAAAATGGGGTCATCTAGACATAGACCTGTTTGTATCTCCATACAACGCAAACTGCTCTCTTTCTGCTTGCTTGCTCCAGGGCCTGGAGTTTTCTAGTAGGGCACATTGTCCCTCTCCTGGAAAAGGAAGTTTCTGTATGCTTTTCCCTTATTCCCTCTGATGCTGAGTGTTCTGGTCAAGCTATGGACCAAATCAACCTCCTTAATGCTGCTGGCCCCTTAGTGGCCCAAACAAATTTTGTTTACTGCACTCCAGCAACTGGCAGTGGGGCCTCCTGTCCTGCTCCCCTTGTGAGCAGGCCTTCTGAAACAGGAGCAAGGTACTCCAGTACACCTGGATCTGCTATCACTGTACCTCAATGTATGGCTCCTAAGGATGTAGAGCTCTCCCACTTCGGGGTCTCCCCAGTAGTTGGTTGGCTGATGTTCTACTGGTGGCCAAAAAAACATCTACACAGTACACATACAAAATGGAAACTATTTATATTTTGGTGTACTGCCAGTACCGTGGATCCTTTTACACGTCCAGTCCATACTGTGCTAGACTGCCTCTTGTCCCTTAAGGACTCAGATCTTGGGTATTCCTCTATTAAAGTCCACCTGGCCGCAGTGTTGGCTTTCCATGCCCTCACAGAAGGCATGACAGTGGTCCCAGTGGAGGTTTCCCATTAATTCTAAGAGTTATTTTGCTCTTGCACCCCCCAGTCAGCAATCCATTTCCAGTGTGTGGCTTTGATTTGGTCCTAGAGCTCCTGACTGCACCTCCTTTTGAGCCTGCTGCTACTTATGAGCTGCACTTCCTCTCTTGGAAGACACTGTTCCTAGTGGCTGTGAAGTCTGCCAGATGCATATCTGAGTTGCAGGCTCTGGTTGCAGACCCTTCTTTTATTATTTTTCAGAAGGATAGGGCTTCATTACTTACTAATCCTCATTTCCTTCTGAAGGTTGTGTCTGAGGACTATGACCTTCATGTGTATTTTTCATCTAACAAGGATAGTAGGGAATGTCATTTACATACACTAGATGTCCGCAGGGCACTGTGTTGGTGCCTGGATCATACCAAGGATTGTAGAGAATCCTCATAACTGTTTATACCTTTTGCCCCAGGAGGATGGGCTCCCTGATTACAAAACAAGCTGAGTAAATGGCTGGCCAGTTACATTTTGTTATCAGAAGCATGGTAAGGAGCTTCCTGTTCCCATTTGTGCTAATTCCCTCCGAGGGGTGGCTACCTCAGAGGCTTGTTATCAAAATGTGTCCACTGCTGCCACTTGGAGTACTATGCATATATTTTGTGAACACTACAGTCTGGATATTATCTCTCATAGATGTGCTAGCTTTGGCCTCAATGTTCTGTTATTAGTCCTGCTGACCTCCCTGTGTGCTTTTTACTGCTGGGGATCATTCCTTGATGTGGCTCAGTGGAGTGAGATATCCTAGAAGAAGCTAGAATAGTTACTTGCCATGACAGTAGATCTTTGAGAGAATCTCCTCTATTGCACCACAGCTCTACCTCCCTCCTTCCCCTCTTGTTTGGGTGATAGGTGACAATACTGCCAGCTCTCGCAAGTTGCTTCTCCTATGATGCCTCAAATGGCATTTGTACTCAGGTTGCCATATTCTCCCCTGTGTGGCTGGTTTATTCCTGGTTGCTTCGGTCCCTGCTGGTCTGATGATCCTCCAAACTTGTCTCTAGTGGGGAACTGAGGCATGCTGGGGATGCTGGTGAGATGCATCAGCGTGGGCAACCCCAGCCAGCAAACATTTCTGGGTGGTCCTGATGCTGACAGCTTATAGTTCCATGATGTGGCTTAATGGAGGCGATCCTCTTGAAGATCTACGGTTACAGTAGGTAACTATTTTTTTTCCCAAGAAAAGGAAGATATTGTATGTATTGTGTTTGTATGTACCTGTACTACTAGACAGATTGGGGGAGTTGCTACTAATGGAAGAAATGTTTTCAAATATATTTCATTCTAATTGACTTTTTCTTACTTTTTCAGGTTCTCCAGATGATATGGTAAGCTATATCTGAGTTTAGCTTGGTATTTTTAATGTGTCTTGAATATTTATAGGACAAAGCTCTTAACTTACACTCTAGGTATCCTTTTAATGTCATAGTAAAAAATGCAACTGGAAGGCAAGAAGTGAAGTGTTAAGATTGCTGTGTGTTGAACACTATTAGAAATATGAAATAAAACCCAATCAAGGTCAAAGCATGGTGTTCTATAAATAATCCATGAGTATAACATTTTTAATAGCAAAACTGGTCTTCGGTTTACAAATCTTTAAAATGAATGGATCCCTATTAGCAACCTCATTTGCTAAGTTCCTAACATTTTATTTAGGTACTAGACTTGTATGTAGTTTGTTACTAGATCCCATAATCTGTGTTTGTGTATAAAAAGTGAACAAAAAGGCATAATAAAACAGTGATATTACATGCATGCTTAAAATAGAAAATAGAGTTTGAATCACTGTTTTGACCATAGGTATTCAAAAAGGAAAGTTAGGTTATTTTACATAGTTCTTGAAGAAGACCTATGTTCGAAACGTTGATTCTAACTCAATTTTCTGTTTCACGGTGCATTTAATATTTACCATTTTGTATTGGTTTCAGACGACACACTGATGCAGCACCTTTATTTATTACATAATAAAACAGTATTTCAAATCCACATGTGCTCTACTGCTGAATTAGCAGTAAAAAAAAGACAAGTATGTCAATAACATACATATTCCCCAGAGAGGGTGTGAGTGAGTGTGATGGTAAAGAATGCTTATGGAGGCTGGCTTGTGGCCCAGTGGAAGCTTTTCGCACTTCCGTGTGGGTGACCTGGGTTCAGAGCGAACTTGGGCACTTGCATCCAGTAACTACCAGTGCATCCCCAAAAAGGGGGCTTTCATTTGTAGTCTGATAGTGAGGGGTGCAGGATGTATCCCAGTCCAAACTGACACCACTAAATCCCTTCAAGTCAAAAGCATGCAATACTGTTTGGTAATTTGTTAAAAAGTCTTTTCTTTTATTCAAAGTACATTTTGAATTTCCTAATTTCATTTTCTCTTGCTCACTTCATAAGTACATAGATGCAGTCACAAGGTGCAGCAGTATTCACAACATTCAAACATAAGTGAGATCGGGTTTGGGAACAGCCTTGGGTCATCGGGGTGCCGGCGGTGGGGGGGAGCGGAGCAGGAACAAGCATGTCAGTGGGCAGCTCTCCTCTCCCGAGGGTGGTGAGGGTGAGGGTAGGTTGGTGCCCCCCCCATAGTTCTGCTCCCACCGGGTGGAGGTCTGGTGGGTAACATAGGTGGAGAGGGGGGTGGCAAACAGCTACGGGTGGTGGAAGGGGCTGAGCTGGCACCACAGGGTGCGTAGCATGCCTCCACATGCTCGCATGGCCATGTGCCGGGGCCTCAGAGGGGAGATCAGGGGAGAAACTATACAAAATACCTATGTGTTCCCATTGCCAGTTGGCGCGAGGAAGGATACAGGGACCAAACAGCTATAAGAAAAGAAAAAGAAACATAATTGAGTAAAGTCCCTTGCAGGATTACCTGACACTTCATGATAAAATCACTTCACCAGGGTGGCACTTGTAGCTAGGCAGCCAGGCTGGGAAGATTGTCTTCACTCTGCAATGCATTCTGGCCAGAGTGGGCTGGTGCTGTCACCTGCCACAGTACTGACCCCTCGTGGCAGAAAGGGGAGACTGATCCCTTGCAGGGGATGCATAATTGCCACTGCATTGCTATGAGCAAAGCCATTAGAGGGGTTTTCTTGGTGCTGTGGAGATGGGATAGTCAGAGGTCACCAAGGAGAATGTTCATTTAACAAAGCCTAGCATCTGCTGTAAAAAAAACAAACAGCAGCAGTCCAGTAGGATGGCATTTTGACACTGGCACTCTCATGTTCTACACCATCTTACCCACCCTACCAGACTGTGTTTCTCTTGAGAGTAGGGGGAACACCCCTGGCCTGAAAGCCCCACTGCAGGTTTCACACTGTGGAAGACTCTGGAGAGGTGAGAGGGTATGGGACTGGGAGGTTACTGGGGTAGCCAGAGGGCTGAACAGCTTTAGGGGCCACAAAGGCTGAATAAATGGAAAAATGTTATAAGAAGTTGTATTAGGTTTGAATAAGTAGTTTGGAATATATGCTATGCATCAGTAAACATGTTAATTCCCAAGATATACCCTTTTATGGTTCAGCAATTTTGGTGTTGTAACATTGAAATGGTAGCACACAAACACCTTTAGGAATTACTGCTTAAATGTGTGACTGAAAACTGAGTGAGCTGTACTGGAGGAAAATTTATTTGAACCAAGCTGCCAGGAAGGCAGTAGGTTTATATTTTTTATTACCAGCCTTAAATATTTGGTGCTGGCGGGGTGGGAAATGTTCTTTTCGCTGTGGTCTCATAGACATCGCTGAAACAAATCCTAAGTAGCATTCAACAATATCTAAATATCTGCAGTATGTGTCTTTAGAAATACCCACCCTTGAAAATTGTACAGGTTATTATGTGTCTTATCACTAAAAAAAAAAAAAAAAAAACAGAACTTATAAGTCTGGAATCCTGCTTTACTGCATGAGGAAATTCAATTCTCCTTGGGCATTATCTTCTCAGTGCCTAGTACAGCAGTAGTTGCTACGTAGTCCCATTATGATTGTTAATTACCAAATCATATTTATTTATTTAAAACCACTTTAGCTGGGAAAGCTCTTTTCAGGGAGTGTGCTGGGGTGGGAGTACATGGGGAGAAACAGTAGGAGGAGTAAATGGATAAACACAGGCAGTACAGGGGTTAAATCCAAAGTCACACAAACATATTTTTACATTTACTTAAGAACAATAGATTCCCTCTGTTTGGAACAAAGTACAGTACCATTAGCCTAAAGATCATATGCAAAATGTCTACATATATTTCGATTTACTGCCTTTTGTGATTCACTGACAGGGTACTGATAAGTCCTCTGCTGTGTTTTCTGGTCTTTGTTGCTTAAACACTTATAAAAGATATGTTTATTGTCCTCACAGATATTGCAGCTTACATTCAGGCTTGGGTGTGTATTTCCCACTGCACTGCATAAAGGACATTTAGTGTGTTCACGTCATTTGGTGTACAAGTTGCACTGTGTGGGTGATTGCCAGTGTTGCTGACAATGTTGTCATCTGCCTTAGTAAATGTGACCATTGAGAAAACCCATGCCAGCAATCTAGTGCCAGCCCCCTTCCTGACTCCATCCTACTTTATAATTGATTCATGTTAGATTACATGTATAATTCTCAAAAAAAGTATGAGTAATGATGTAGTCCCTGTTCTCCATTCCACTGACTGTCCCTGCATGCTCATGCGCTGAGGGCACACCTCTAACCGACGACCCAGATCAGCCTGAAGCAGGGGCGTCACCAGAGATATAAAGATGGGGGGGCTGATGCCCCACAGTCAAAATCTAAACTAAGCTAGGGGGTCAGGGCATGCCCCTATTTTTTTGATTTTTACTTTCAAATTGTGGCTTTTCCTACATTTTAATGGTGAAATATATGTTCGAGAAGCCTGGTTATCATGACAGCTATTAAATGGTACATGTGCAAAAATTTGTTTACTGGACCAGTGAGAACAACGGAAAGAGAGACGCCATTATCCCAGCAGATCTGCTGGGAAGGTTACAGGACCCCAGAGCAAGTAAGAGAAAAGCCAACAGACGCCATTATCCCAGCAGATCTGCTGAGAAGGTTACAGGACCCCAGAGCAAATAAGAGACCATTCAGACACCATTATCCCAGCAGATCTGCTGGGAAGGTTACAAGACCCCAGAACAAGTAAAAGACCTGCCAGGCACCATTATCGCAGCAGCTCTGCTGGGAAGGTTACAGGACCCCAGAGCAAACAGCCACCACTTCAACGCTGCATAATTCTGAACAAGACACAACATTCCTGCCTTTAATCTCTCTGCATGCCCCCTCTCTCTCTCTCTCTCTCTCGCGTCAATTTCTGTAGTCTTTGCATCTCCCTCCCTGTGTGCTGCAAATTATCCCCCCTCTCCCGGATTCTAAGGAGTTTGGGGATGACTTGTATGATTGTGTCTATGTAAGTTGCTATATAAAAAGGCAGCAAATTGCTCTCCTTCCCTCTTTGGATTGTAAAGCACTCAGGAATACAGTCGGTATGAAAGGTGCCATATAAATCAAAATTTATTTTCATTCAAGCCACAGGCACAGATCTTCCTTCTCTAAACTGCCAAACAACTGTGTAAAGACTCATGCTGCACAGCCTTTTAGATGTGTTCCACATCTATGACTGTCTGAAAAATATACCTGCTGTGCAAGCAATGCTGACTATGTTGGCATGGCAGTTACTAAAAGGTGGTCACCAATCCCAATCCTAACTTATGTCAATCGCTCCCAATCCTGTCTAGGTGTTCCTTCCTACAAGGCAAGGCATGCCAAACCTCTCATGCCTCTGAATCCACTGAACAGAGTCTAAGATACTAGCGGAGGCAGAGCGCATTTGTTGAACCCCCCCCCCCCCCACCGCGCTCCCTGTCAGATTGGGATCCAACTAACCTGGGAGTGATGATGACAAATCCCTGCCCCAAGTGCTGAGCTCTCCCATGGTGATGTCCTGACTCCTGTCCCAGTGTTCTCTTTGTCGACAGCACAGTACACAGGAGCCAGCCACCAGCACACTCAGTCCACTCACAAGACTTACTTTCTTTTTTCTCCATCAGTCTTGTGAGTGGACAAGTCAAGTGCCCCAAAGTTTGCTGGGCAAGCAGACCAAAGAGGACTCAGGGAAAGGGTTAACTCCCCACCCACCCCATGCACAGCCAGCTGGCTTATTGACCAAACTGGCTGGCTAACCATTTCCTGTCTTTATCCCGCTCCCCCTCCCCTCCTGGAGCCTTCTGGTGCTGGATCCTTTGACTCAGCCAGACCAGGTCTCTGGCCAGTGCCTAAAGCGGCCATAAATCAGCTAAATGGGCTGATCTTAGCCCCAGATACCCAATCATCTGTCCAAAGGCCAGGTCCACCTCTAGGCTAGAAAGAGTCTTCCCTGCTAGCCACTGGCAGTTCTGGACTGAGTGACTGATAGAATAGAGAGCACAGGAGTATGGATGCCTGGAGGCTTACCTGAAGCTCTGGTTCGTAGCTCCTGGGTGGCTGCTCCTCTATAGCCAGTGGTGCTTGGGGATCTCCAGCAGCAGCAGTCACTCCTTAGCTCCAGAAAAGGACCGGCAATCCTCCTGATGGCCAGTAGCAGCCAGTTCCATGGGGTGAGCTTCCTTTAGTTGTCTGCTCCCTTGGTTTGCAGTTTTTGTATTGGGGATTTCTGGGGTGTCCTGACGATGGGTGCCTAGTAGTGCACGTAGCACAAACATCACATTTCAGGTGCAAAGCGATGAGGGGAATGCTCACCCAGGTTCTCTTTTTCTTTTTTGAATAAAAATATGGCTTGGCAAGTCTGTTAGTTTGTGTCCTGTTATTTTGCAAAATAAGTGTGGCATGGTTTGTGTTTTTTTGGGGCTTGCATTGCAGTTCCCCTGTCTCCCCTCTCCAGTATGCTGGCTGTTTTTTTTTTTCTTTCTGGCATTGACATTCGGTGTTGCCACACATGGGGCTGCCATTGCAGTCCCCTGTCCTTCCCCCTTTGTTTACTGCCTCTAGTGCCACTTGCTGGTTGGCAGCCTGTTGCCCTGCCCAGCTTTGCTGGAGTGGATATTTTTTTCTCTTCTGTTTTATTAAATTTCTTTCTCTTCCCCTTTGTGGGGGCTGCAGGTTGCTTCCCATCTCTTTGCCTGGCCTTCTGTGCTGGTTGAGGGGTGTGGTGCCCTTTTGGGGGGCCTCTTTATTTTCTGCCTTCAGTTTTGCCATTTTTTTGTTTTTATTTTTATGTTTTGTGGGCTCCTCAAACCCCTTTCTTGCTCCAGTCCCCTGAAATGACCCCTGACTGTGGTCCTTCTCCTGTAGTCCCCTCCCTCCGAATGAAGTAACGGTGTCTGTTTTAGTGGTCTTTGGTGGTGGAGTTCCCCTGCTCAGCTCTCTTCCCCATCTCCCTTCCACAGTAAATTAGTGCCACTGCAGTCGCGGACCTCGGCAACCAGCTGATCACGGTCCATGCGGTATTCACCAAGAAGGGACAAGTTTGGGCAGATGGACCATGAGGTGCCACAGCAAAGTGTGTCTGGGTAGAAACCAGCACCCGGACCACTAAAGTTCCACCCTGCCACTGTTCAGGGGCAACCAGAGCATTGGGTGGGAGCAGAGCTCCCCAACCTCCACCACTAGCACCACCAATGCTCGCAGTGGGATCTGGAGGACCCAGGCCAGGCAAAGAAAAAGGAAAGTGCTGCTCCACGTGGTAGAGCTATAAAGTGTTGACTCTAAACCATGGCTTCTTTTTTTCTCAGCATGCAGTGAAGCTGTGAGTCTTTACATTTTTCAAGGAAAATGATTGGGGGCTTGAGCTTGCATTAGGGGGGCTTCAGCCTCCCCAAAAACAGCCTGGTGACACCACTGGCCTGAAGACTCGTATGTACAGTCATTATGCATATTGTGAGCACTATAGGAAAAATAGCTGACCCAATAGAATGATGATTCCTGAACATGGCAAAGTGATCCTTAAATAGAAACAAGCACTGCAACCTCTGAAATCAGCATTTGCAATATGGGAGCAGTGTCTCTTCAGGCTGATCTGGGTCGTCGGTTAGAGGTGTGCCCTCAGCGCATGAGCATGCAGGGACAGTCAGTGGAACGGAGAACAGGGACTACATCATTACTCATACTTTTTTTGAGAATTATACATGTACTCTAACATGAATCAATTATAAAGTAGGATGGAGTCAGGGAAGGGGTTGGCACTAGATTGCTGGCATGGGTTTTCTCAATGGACACATTTACTAAGGCAGATGACAACGTTGTCAGCAGCACTGACAATCCTCCACACAGTCCCGTGTGCTCACCAAATGATGTCATGGTGCTATTGACATATTCAGTACTGCGTGTGTACAGATTGGGGACAGCCCAACCCAACGGGGAAACTGTGGAGTACAATACAAGGCAATATATCTAGAAATACTACAAAGAAATTACAGGACACAACTTAGAAAGGTATTTTGTTATGATTTATGAAGTCTGAAAGGCAATGGAAAGTGTTGCACTGATCTTTAAGGCTGTTAGGAAACATTCAGTGTTCAATACTTTGTTAAAGAATATCTTCAGTATTTTAACCAATACCCATTAGGTTGCCAAACAATTGTGTAGAAGCCTTCTCCTACCAAATGTATCCCTTGTGAATGGGGCTATAGCTAATGTTACTTCTTTAAGCAGTAATACACGAGAGGGTGTGGATCGTGCTGGGATAACCTCTCGCCTGGGTGGTTGGGCATGAGGTTGCAGGTCGAGTGCGTCCAATGTCCCAGAAGTGAGGTTATCACAGCACAACCCACACCCTGGAGTGCATTATTGCTATTATACAGTGGCTCATTGTTCTACAAAATAAAAGACATTTAAAAAATGTTTTTAGTAGATTTTTAGTGTGGCAGTATATCTCTGTTTCTTAAGAGAAGAGCGAACAATCATCCAACAAATCAATACAGTGAGGTTGTGCTGGATAACCTCACTGTGCCAGGGACACACTGATTAATCAGAGTCCAGGAAATGTTCTTGCCATTGTATAATTAAAGATAACCACCTCCACTCAAACTGAATTCAGCTCATGGTAACAGTAACCCCCAAACCCTTACTTTAACTGATTCCGGTTCAGCTTGGGTCACAGTTGCTATAATTAGAAAAATAGCATTAGACATACACCCATTCAGTATATGGGGAATGGCACCACACTGCCCATTCAGTGGCATCATTATTACAGAGGTGCTCAGGAGCATGCTGGGATATCTGCAGGCCCAGGGTTTCCAAGAGTCTCAGTTATTTTTTGTTATTTAAATAACACACTTGTTATGCATTTTGTTCCACGTTGATTAGCCACAACTCCAAAAATTTGGGGAGAAGAATGGTCAAGGTAGAGTAAGTCTGTATTTCAGCTTATGCTCAAGGTTCTGCTGGAAATTGCATAGCAGGGTGAAGGAAATGCTGGTGGGTCACACTGCATGGATCAATTTCCACTGCTATCATATCTCCTTTGTAGCACACTGCTTTGAGCAATGTGAATCCCAAAACAGACAGGATTCTAATGGCAATAGAGATCTTTGAAAAAGTCTGTTTCAGCAATGGACTGCAAATAACACAATATAGCCTCTATGTTGTAACTTAATGTAAGTCTGCAATGGTCTTTTACAGTCTGTCATAAAAGACCTAAAAATCTGGTGTTTGCAATAGCTTATTAGTACAAAGAAAAAATCTACCCACCATGGTTTTACAAAGTGTTGTGCTGTGTGACCACACTGAACCCCTGGAAAACTGCAGACCAAACATCTCTGTCTACTTGACCTGCTGCTTGCTATAGAGGGTCAGAATCTCTGGGGTTTTCACTCTTTTCTGCTTAGACTCAACATACCTGATGATACTTCTAAAAGCTCCTTTGTTGTTTCGTTGTTCTGTTTGGCGCGCAGAGGAGGACTCTCTGGATTGGCTGCAAGGGTCGGCGGTGACTCGGAGGGCTTTAAAAAGGCTGCCCTGCTTCACCTCTAGAGATTCCCTGCAATGGACTGGGGCAGGTGGGCGACTGGCTTCATCGGGCCCCCCCCCCACCGAGATCGCTACAACACGTTTCCTGGGGTCGAGGAGTCGGCAGCTCCACAAAGCTGGACGGACCTCCCCTGGACCTTCTGCCTGCTCTCAAAGCACAAGCTAGCAAGCGGAGGGAAGAAAAAGCTCCTTTGTCGTTTCGTTGTTCTGTTTGGCGTGCAGAGGAGGACTCTCTGGATTGGCTGCAAGGGTCAGCGGTGACTCGGAGGGCTTTAAAAAGGCTGGCCTGCTTCACCTCTAGAGATTCCCTGCAATGGACTGGGGCGGGTGGGCGACTGGCTTCATCGGGCCCCCCCCCCGAGATCGCTACAACACGTTTCCTGGGGTCGAGGCGTCGGCAGCTCCACAAAGCCGGGCAGACCTCCCCTGGATCTTCTGCCTGCTCTCAAAGCACAAGCCAGCAAGCAGAGGGAAGATAAAGCACCTTTGTTGTTTTGAATTTCCTGCCCACCCGCCCTGTGGAAGTGGCGACCTAAATAGGCTGTAGTCGGACGAAGCCCTGCCCAGGCTCTGACTCTCCCCAATCAAATCCCGCACTCATTTCACTAGGAGGAGTTACCTTTCCACATCACCAGCCCTTTACTCCCCAAGCTGCGTTCGTCTGCTACGGCATACTGCTGAGGATCTCCCTGACTCTCTCCCCTCCTGCTGCTGCCAGGCATATCGGGGTGCATCCTGTTTTCCCCCTGTGATTGATCCTCTCAAATTAGAGCTAAGACTAGCCTGAAGTAGCATTCTCATGCCAGGCATATCGGAGTGCGTCCTGTTTTCCCCCTGTGACTGATCCTCTCAAATTAGCGCTAAGACTAGCCTCGAAGTAGAATTCTCCTGCAGGGCAATATAGCCTGATTTTATGTTATAAACTCCTACGGCATCACATATAATTTGAATCTTTCTGTCTGCTACCGTCACTGTGCCTAATGTCATTATGTATTGTTAGCCTTGGTTAGTTTTTATTCTAGCTGCATCATATCTAATCTTCTGCCTACTGTTTTCTACTGACACTTTAGCCAAAGGATTTTCATAACGTAGCCAAAGGACTTTATAACGTTAGCCTGAGGAAACTAAAGTATAAAACACTAAGTTCTGTATTTGTGTAGCTTAACTGTTAGCCCATGTTATTGCAGTTTACATACTTATTAGGTGTTACTGTGTTGTTAGCGCTAATCCTACTTTCTACTGTTGCAAGTCAAGTTGTTGCCGTAGGATCTCATGCAACCTAGCTGCTAACGAGACTCCTTGCCAGTTACAGATAGGGAACCTGCTACTTCTCCTCGTCTCTAAGGTACTCCTTATTCTGAGTAAATCAGGGCCACTTGTTTTTTTCTCCCGAGGTGGGAACTGCATGTTGTACCCCTGCTGGCGAGACTGTGCCTGAGGTTTCTAAACCAAAGTATTTATGCCTATTACCTACATTCTGGGAACCTGTTCCTAAGGAGTGAACTGCTCTTGTCCAACGCATCAGGCTGGGTCCCAAACTTGCCTCTGGTTCTAGCAGTGGAAGTGTTGTATGAGGGAATAGACATAGGTTCAACCGCCTGTAACGGACCCTTGGCCTTTAGGCCTGGCACGTGTTATCAAGGTGAGAAGCTCAGAAAAGCCCCATCATGCCCCCTCGCAACTGGAACAAGGGTATTATCATGGCAACAATTTATATTCTGGTGCAACTAGGGACTGACTCCCTCGCCAGTAATGCCTACTGCCCCCACGACACCCGCGTGGGGTCGGGAGAGGATATGGCCGGACACTTTTTATGTCCTTCCCCAAGGTGTAACTTCCTTCTCCTAGCAGCTCATGAATTCTCTAGGAAAGGGGTCCTCTACAGAGTCCTTCTCTTTAGTAGGAGCCCAACCCCATGTCAGGTCATCCTGTCTCTACCACCTCCAACCCTCACTCTCCTGAGCTTACTAGCTGCCCTACTACTACTGGCAGGAGATATCCAACCTAACCCTGGCCCAGGGACAACTAATGTCTCTATCTCCTCCCCCCTCGATAAGGCTTGGGATGGAGCCAAGGGTCTGAGGCTGGTGCACATGAACATTTGCAGCCTGAGACCGAAGATCTCAGAGGTACAGGCATGGCTGGCAGTATACAAACCAGATTTACTAGCGGTCTCTGAGACTTGGCTAAAACCCCCACATTCTGGATCACGAGGTAGCAATCTCCGGTTACGTCCTTTTCAGAAAGGACAGACCCTCCAAAAGAGAGGGCGGTGTGCTAATATATGTTAAGGACACTATCCCTTCCTCCCTCGTCAGGCTGCCCCTCGACATGTCCCTGGACTCTGAAGCAATCTTCATACGGCTCACAATAGGTGGGGCTAAACACCTCACAATTGGCTGTGTATACAGCCCCCCATCCAATGCCCTTGGCTTTCTGGATGCGCTCCTGAAGAGCCCTGTGGTTGACACTGCATCTGAGATTATCCTATTAGGTGACTTCAATTTAAACTGGGCACTTGAGGTGAGTCTGCCATTAACGAAATTTTACACGACTCCCACCTCACTCAAATTATTACCCTACTGACCAGAATGAACCATAAATCAGGTAGACACTCTACAATAGACTGGGTCCTGACCTCATCTCCAAGTAATGTAAAGTCGGCCGGGGATTCTGGCAGATGCCTTGAGCAACCATTCACCTGTATTTGCCATCTGGATGAATAATGCTATCAAAGTCCCTCCTAGATCATTCACTACTAGGGAATACTCCAACTTCCACCCTGACCAGTTCATAGGCTACCTAAATGGCATTGACTGGAACCCCATAAGACACCTACCTAACCTGGAGGAAGCTGTAAAATTTTTCCAAGCCACCCTCACTAGAATCACTGACCTAGTTTCCCCTATGAAAACCCATAGGGTTACGGGTAGCTGCTATAAGTGGATCTCACCCCCCCCCCCCCAAAAGCCCTGATGTCTACCCGGGACAAAGCATGGAAAAAGTTCAGGAAAACAAAGTTTCCTGTGGACTTTGCTAGCTACAGGGCCCTCAGAAACCAATGCAAACAGGCCATAAAGAAAGCCAAGAAAGAATATATCACCAATCTCCAAAAAACTAACCTAGGAAACCCCAGGTTCTTCTGGTCACACATTAACGAACTCCTAAAAGGACATACTAAATCAACTACCAGCCCTATCCTGGTGAACGGGCAAGTACTCGAAGAGGGGCCACTCATCGCAGAGACCCTAAACGGTTACTTCACGAACCTGGATGCGTACAAGGTGGGACCCATTGATAACAGGAACGAGCCTAACGAGCATCTGCCCCGTGAACTTGACCGCCCTTTGTTTCATCTGCGGCTGGTTAGGGTAAAGGAGGTTCTGCTCATCCTTAAATCCCTGCAGGCGAGAGGCACTGGGAGCCCTGACGGGATCCAGACTAGAATCCTTAAGGAGGGTGCCCCAGCACTAGCGAAGCCACTAACTTGGCTGATAAACAGGTCCATTATGGAGGGGTCGGTCCCTGAGCCTTGGAAGCAGGCCCTAGTGATTCCCATTCACAAGGGAGGGTCTACCGAGCCTATAGGGAACTACAGGCCTATCTTCTTGTTGTGCGCTATAGCGAAAATACAAGAGAAGCTAGTCTACTCCCAACTGTGCGAATACCTGGAAACACACCAGGTAATCTCCTCGTCTCAGCACGGCCTCAGAGCCAAGCATGGGATGGATACTGCACTAACCAAATTCTCGGCAGAAATCCTGTGCAATAATGACTCAGGGGTCAGCACAGGCACGGTCTTCATAGACCTCTCAAAAGCGTTTGACTTGGTAAACCACAGCCTCCTTTTACAAAAAATCTGCTCTCTTGGCCTGGACACACATGCCCTAGGATGGTTTGCAAGTTACCTCACGGGCCATACCCAGAGGGTCAAGTGGAAGGACAATGTCTCCCAGTTTGCTCCGCTCAAAGAAGGGGTACCCCAGGGGTCAATACTTGGCCCCCTTCTCTTCACTCTCTTTATAAACGATCTGCACTTACACTGCGGGAGCAGCAGCGTCATCCAATACGCAGACGATGCTGTCATTTATTGAGCCTCCCCCAACTTAGGAGAACTGGAGAATGCCCTTCAAGAGGACATCCTTCAGATGGAGGACTGGCTCACTCGGAACAAAATGGTATTAAATACCAGCAAAACTAAGGCGATGCTGTTCGGGCCCAGATCCTGGGAACTGAGCGTCGCTGCTCCTTCAGCTGCAGTCCAGAGGGGAGAGATAAACTTGAGATGGTTACCTCTACTAAATACCTTGGTCTAACCCTGGACCAAGGCTTCACCTAAAAGATCATGTTGACCAACTCACCAAAGCCATCCATGGAAACTCGGTATCTCTCAGAATAAAGACCAGATTATCCCTGAAGCCAGAGTAGCCATCGCAACTAGTGTCCTTCTCCCCAAGCTCACTTACGTGGCCCCTGTTCTCCAAGGCGTGGCCTCTACGGAACTTGGCAGGCTCCAGACCTTATACAACAAGATTGTCCGATTTGCCACATTATCACACCCTAGGACCCACCACTGCGAGGTTCAATCTAAGCTCAGGTGGCCGTCATTGGAAGCCCGCCTCGTCTACCTGTCACTCTGCCTTGCATTTATGCTTCTGGGGCCCTCACCTCCCCCTAGTCTCAAAGGGCTAGTCAGGGTTAAATCCAATCCGAGGAGTCTCCGTACCTCAGGACAAACTCTCCTTGTGGTCCCCAAAACAAGGACTAAAGCTGGGTCCAGGTCCTTTGCTTTCACAGCCCCTTCCAACTGGAACAAACTCCCACTGGAGGTACGGGAGGCTGGGTCTGGCCCCTGCTTCCGGTCTAAGCTCAAAGCACACCTGCTCGACAGGAGCATTTGCCAATGCCTTAGGACCTGACCTCACCGCCACTGCCTCTCCCTCACAGGAAGGTGAGCATTATTGGAACAACTTCCCTCCCATTTAGCCCTAAGGAAGGTTTTATTTCTCTGGTAATTTCTAGCTGTATCTCGCACTCCCCAGTTTACTTGATATGTGCATGAAAATGTCCTATATATGTCTAACTCTTTATGTCCCTCTGCTCTTATGCTCCCTCACCACCTATCTGATTGTAACTCTATGAAGTCTTTCACTGCTAAACATTATGGAATTTATCCAATTTGTACTGTTCTGCTTACCTGTGTGTATGTTTTGCTTACCTGTATGTTATCTTTTACCCCCCGGGTCGCCCCTGAAAAAGGGACCTCCGGGGCCCAGTGGGCCTACCCGGTCAACAAAATTCAATAAATAAATAAATAATCTCTAAGGTTCCTGTGACTATTGGAGGTTCTTTGGAGCAAGGTCAGGATTGTTTGAAACTTGTTAGTTAATCATTTAGACTGCTGGATACTTACAGGTGCATACTGGATACAGTGAGGAAAAATGGGAGCCATATGTATGAAGTATGTGGAGTCCGAGTATCTGCATCAAAGGAGGAGAAGGACCTGGAAGTGATGATCTCTAGTGACCTGAAGCACTCCATGCAGTGCAAGAAAGCAGCAGCAAAGGCAAACAAGATGCTGGGATGCATATCTAGGGAGATCAGTAGTAGGAGATAGGCGGTTATACTGCCTTTGTACAGGTCACTGGTAAGGCCGCATCTAGAGTATGAAGTTCAGTACTGGTGCCCACACCTCAAAAAAGACATTAACCTGCTGGAGAAGGTCCAGAGGAGGGCTACAAAGATGATAGCTGGTCAGTGGGGTAAGACATACGAGGAGAGGTTGAGCGCACTGAACATGTACTTCCTGGAAGACCGGAGAAAGAGAGGGGACATGATTGGAACCTTCAAGTACTTGAAAGGGATAAATAAGGTTGATAAGGAGAATCTCTTTAAGCCGAGTGGCAACCATAACATGAGGGGGCATGGGCTTAAGCTGGAGGGTGAGAGGTTTAAGAGTGACGTCAGGAAGCACTTCTTCACTGAGAGGGTGGTGGACACTTGGAATGTGCTGCCAGATGAGGTAATCTCGTTGAAGACAATGGGAAGCTTTAAGAGAGGCTGGGACAAATGTTGGGGAAGGTAAGGGTCTTGGGTAGGGAGGATGGGAGGAGTGGGGAGAGGGGGCAGGGACAGTTGCTCAAGCTGTGGACCCTGCAACATGAGCAGACTTGATAGACCAAATGGCCTTCTTCTGCTGGCTTCTTCGTATGTTCATATGTAAGAATCTGTTGCATATTTTAGGACCTTTTCAGGTGTACAGTACTACTTCTTGCAGGAAAAAGTTACAACAGTTAACAATTGAGTTTTCCTATCCTTCAGTTAAGATTTGCTAGTATTTATCCCTTTTCCACTTTGACTTAAACTGTGCTCCTCTAATCCATCACTGCTCTTTCTGTTCTGACCTTCCCCCCTGTCCTTAAGTAACCCATGTCTTGGTGCTTCTAATTCCTGGCTAAATTCTTGCTCACCTCCTTTGCTCCTTACCTTTCCTCCCTTTTCTTTTACCTTTTTCCCACCTTCTACTCTTTTCTTCTCTCTCACTCTTTAATTATCCCTTGCTCTGGAAACTCTGCTGGCCAGTCTGCCTTTTTTATCAGTCTGGTGACCCTCTGGAATACCCTCTCTTGACCCACTTTACTCTCACCCGCTATCAGGTCTTATACGGCTTCTACTGTCTCTTGTCTTGTAATCCTGCAGCTGTTGCTAGCCGTTGTCCTCTGATCCCCAGTCCTGAATGGTTAACTGCATATCATTTCTTCCTCTGGATCGCACTTTGTTTTCACTTTGTATTTTCAGAATTGTAGAAACATTATTCCCCAGCAGAAGAAGGCCTTTTGGTCCATCAGGTCTGCCTGATGTGGGGATACATGTACCTTAGAGTTTCATTTCCCTCTGCTCCCTATCTCCAGCCACCCTTACTTGACCGCTGACCTTATCCCACCCCTCTTATAGCTTCCCATGTTTATTTGTGTTAACAGTCTCCTCTGGCGGCTTATTCCATCCTTTTGTCACCCCCTTAATGAATAATGCCTCCTGTCATCCCACCTGAACCTCCCCTCTGACAATTTCCAGCCCTTCCTTATCATGTTCTTGTTCTCCCTGAACCTACATAATTCACTAACATCCCCCTTGTGGACACCCTTCTGATATTTAAAGGTCTGTAGCATGACCAAATATCAGAACAGCCCCCCTTTCTGTCACAACTGGCATGCCCCAGGACTCTGTCCTCGGACTGCTCTTGTTCTCAGTATTTCTAAATGACTTGCCCTCTGCCTGCACTCACACTTCCATTCACATGTAAGCAGACGATACAGTGTTGTATACTTCCAGCCCTACAATCACTGATGTGATGACCAGACTTCAGCTGGACTTCAACAATGTTAAGTACTGGTTTTGTGCAAAGCAGCTTTCACTCAATGCCAAGAAAACAGTTTCTATGTCCTTCGGCACTAGGCAGAGACTCTCGTGGCTGTCCTCCACCCCAGCTTTCCACACCCTGGATGAGTCTCCCTTGGAGAACTGCTCCTCCTTCAGGTATCTCGGGGTTTGCTTTTATCAACACCTCAACTTTTTTGTACACATCGATTCCATCCAAAAAAAGCTGCACCCCAGGCTGGGTGACCGCTACCATAATCATTGATGCATCCCGCTATCGGCCTGCCATGCCATTGTACAGAAAATTATCCTACCTATTTTTGACTAAGGAGATGTAGTCTGCAGTGTCATACCCAAGTCCACCCTAGCCAGACTGGACCCACTATTCCATTCCTTCTGTCGCTTCACTCTTGACTGTCCTCCTACCACCCTCCACTGTATCCTCTACCAGTCCTTGAACTTCCCTTCACTCCAGTCCCGTAGGCTAGCCCACTGTACTAGCATCACGGCCAAGTACTGGACCCAGTCCCTTCTGACCTACCTCACATCTGTACTATCTGCCCCAACCAATCCAGCGTACTCACTGAGAAACAATGATAGCAGGCTTCTAGTGGTACCACACATGTCCACCACTGCTGGCCAACAAGCCTTCAAATATTGTATGCCTGCACTGTGGAACTCTTTCCCCAGGGGATTTAGATATGCCACTTCACTCCAGCACCTCAACTGCCTCCTCAAAGCTCATTTTTGCCTCCCTCTGCACGTGCAACTAATTTTACGTGGATCACCTTGTGATCAGCTCATTCTGCTCATACTAATCGTGCCAGTAATATGTACTGTCCCAAAGTTCTGGAGTACTTGCCTATCTCAACTTAAGTTCCACACGTCGTGCACCTCTCCTGATGCTGCACGTTACCACACTGCAATTTGAATTATGTTATGTTGTTATTATGGTCTAGTGTAACTCTACTTGTTTTGAATGTTTACTTTCTTTACTCTACCTTGATGTTTTCTGTAAATTGCTTATATACTGACTATGTACTCTTTCCCCCCTCCCCCAGTACGCATCTGGAATCACGCAGTAGTCTGCGCAGCATGCTTTCCTGGTAAAACTCTTAAATAAATGTTCCCTCTCTCCGTTCTTGTATCCAGTGAGCACCTATTCAGGTTCTCCATCCTCTGCTCATATGAGTACCCCTACTGCCCCTGAATTATCGTGATGGCCTTTCTCTGCACTGTTTTCAGTCAGTTTGTGTCCTTCCTGAGGTAATAATTTCAGAACTGAACAGAGTACTCCAGGTACAGTCGCACCAAAGAATTTGCACAGGGGCAGTATAGCCCTATGCAACCCAGCATTCTGTTAGCCTAATTCATTGTCTTACTGCATTGCCCAGAGGGCTTTAGGGTGCTCACAATTGCTGTCCGTAGTTTTTTTCCGGTAATTTTGTTGGTATAAAGCGTTGGTATATTTTCCTTGTCATGTTCATGTACTTAAGGATCTATAATAACTGGTCAGCAATTTCTCTCAATGTACTGACCAGGTTGATATTTTCCATAACAACCGGCCGGTTGTTATGACATTCATGAGCCACGCCAGTCAAACTATGCTGCTGCCTCATTGGCCAACATTCTGTATGTGGGAGGGGCCAAACAGTTTCACAAACTGCTGGAGAAAAATTCCTGGTCTGTTATTATAAAAAATAAAAGATGGGGTGGGTGTTTCATATAAGAATTTAATGCACACCCTCATTTTGGGATGCTTTGATAAACCCCTTGGGCTTCGCCCTCGGGGTTTACGTAGCATCCCACAACTGGGGTGTGCATTAAATTCTCATATCAAACCCTTCCCCATCCATTATTCTCTATTTACAGCATTCCTTCATGTATGTTATTTTGCTCTTTTGACACTTGGTATTGTTCACTATTACCTTGCAACCCCGTCCTCCAGGTTGCACCTGGAAATGATGTCCAGCTCAGTGTGCCTTTCCCATCAACACTCTTGTCCTTGTTTTCTTGATTCCGAACTGCTGATCCAACTTACGTGGAACTCATTTTACATGTAAAACCCATTAGTTAAAGTAACAGTTCTAGAGGATGTTTAAACCACTTTGATGTGTGTCACTGTGCATATATAAATAAAATACAAAGGTTTGTTAATATATAGTATGATGTGTGCAGCAGGATGGAACTGTAATTCCTTTGCTTCATATTCATTGTCTTTTTTTGTTATTTTAGTATGCTTTATGACCCTTGTATCTGACTGGCCTGCTGCTCCACTCAGCCCTATCACCCACCTTCTCTTAGTCCTACATCTGTTTACCTGTTCCCCATGGATGACCTGCCATGGGAAGGGCTGATGGAGGTCGGCCCCAACTCCCCGCCAAAATTTAGAGTTTGTCCTGGAGTGTGAGCCCCATCAACTGTGTGTGACATCCTGCATGGGCCAGAGTATTTCTGCTTTTTGTTCCCCAGCCCATGGATGTCAGGAGGCACCTTGGCTAATACACCAATACACGCAAAGTGTGAAATGTGCATCAGAGCACCAACGGACCATTCCCTCAATCGCTGGCTCCAACTTGCACTACCTCTGTGGTCACCCAGGTGGCAGTGTCACCGTGGATTCCAGGCACCCTATCCCTCCCCCTACCCCAGGAGGTAGGCGTCTGTTTGGATGCTCAACCATCCTCCCAAGGGCCAATCCTTCAATGACCCAGGCTCGTTCATAACCTAAGTCACTGATGTCATGAGTGGTAGCACTACCACTGCATCGGTGGGCTGGCTTATATTCATTCTCTCTTCCTAATCATTCATTCCTGGCTATATTATTTAAAGGAGAACTGTGCTGTGCTTTTATGTCATTGTATCCTGTAGAAGCTGTTATTTAAGTACTGGTTCCTATTCTGTTATGGTTCCATCTTTGCTGACCTTTTACAAAATACAGAGTGTTTCTGACCTACAAACTAATGGGAAGTGCCATTTTAGAACACTGTGATAAAGTGTATATCCCTTTCAGCCACAGAAACATTTAGCAGAACACAGATGCATTCTGCTAACAATGGAAGAACTGAGCAAGGACTACTGTGAGATATATAGCTCTAAAAGCAGTGCACAAATCATAAACATCAACTGTCTTTACTAAAAAGCTAGCAAAGATGGAACAATAACTGTATGTTGACCAGTATTTAAAAATCAGCTGCTACAGAAGACTTAGGCTTGCAGGTTGAGTGCAGTGCTTCTTTAAGCACTTACCTAGTGTGTTGTATTTAGCTAGAGTTAATCTTTTTTTATTAACTTTGTTTATTTGCATTTACAGTAAACCCCATTCTGGTAACAAAGGTACAGTAATACCTTGCTTGTCGTTACCAAACACAATGATATATAGATCAGTAGGAATAGTAAAACAAAGCAGTCATGCGGTAATGTTAAAAATCAAGTCCAGGAAGAAAACATCCAGCATCAGAGAGACATGTGGAAATATATTTTTCACCACAAAGGTGGTAGTCAGTACACAGTCCAGCTGCTCCCTCTGCAATGTGCAGGATAAAGGACACAGATTCCTATATTCAGAGGTTGCCATTAGCACTGTGCAAACAGTATGTGTGTGTGTGGGGGGCGACAAAATAGTAAGTGGCCATCAGGGTGCCACATTTATACAGGCAGCCTGCCCTGACTGGAGGCACTGCATGTATGAATGCACTGCTGTAATAGTGCTGCACAAAGTGCATATGTGCAGTAGTAACACAGCCCCCTGCTGGCAACAGACTCACAGGAGCAAAGGGAGATAGCATCTCATAAATGGGATAGTGCCTTTACTCCTGGGAGCATTATTCAGCGGCCTGCATGCTAATGACCACATACAGTAAGGCATGCAAGGTGCTCAGTAGCCATTTGCATGTCATTGCAGTATGTGGTCATAGTCAGCTCTGCACAGTGTCTCCGCATAAATGAGTGGAGGCATTGTGCAGAGCCATGGACACCCTCCCCAACTGATCCCTAGCTAAGCAGTACCTGGTAGTCTAGGTGTCCCTCTCCCCAAGATAATGTCATAATTATCCCAGGTAGTGTAGTGGGCCCCCTCTCCTGCCCTTATCCCTGAAATACTGACAAGAACTGCCCTGGCAGTCTATCAGTGCCCCCCCACCCCAACACTCTTATCCCCAAGAAAATGTCAAGGACTGCTCTTGCAGTCTAGTGTTCCAACCTTCTGCCCCAGTCCCCATTATTTAAGTTGTACACCCCTCCCCCACCTATTCACTCTGCACCTACACCCCAGTCCATCACCCAACTCACCATAGTAAAGCCCATTGCTTTCATTGTACAGTGCTAGAGACTGTGACTGGCACAGACCCCCTTCCCACACCCCCTTAGCTGACTGCCATCTGAATGAGAGGGAGCAAACATGTGTGCGCATACTGTAGAAACAGCTGTTTCTCCAGATTACACGCTCACTTTTTGTCATTCTTTCAGTGACTGGCAGAGGTAATTTGAGAAAGGTCTGTGCCTGTCCCCATCTCCAGTGCTGCACAGCAATGGGCTCTGTTAGGATGAGTTTGGTGGTGCACAGGCGTGAGGGGGGATGATTGCATGGAGGCTTGTGATGATTTAGCCCAACTTTGATTTGTTCTTGCTGTGTGCACGGCCAGGATGGAGCAGCCCTTCAGCTTCTTGCAGGGCAGTTCTTGCCATTTTCTTTGGGATCAGGGTGGGAGGGAGACCACTAGATGGCCAGGGCAGTTTATTTTTTTCATTTTCTTGGGGATCAGAGCATGTGAGGGGAACCACTAGACTGCCAGCACAGTTCTTGTCAGTATATCTGGGATCAGGGTGGGTGGGGGGACCACTAGACTGCCAGGGCATTCTGTTCCATTCTTTCAGTGATCAGGGTTGGAGGGGTAGTGCATCACCAGCAACAGTGCTGGTGGAGGTGTTCTAAGGATTGAACACTTCTGTGCATATTAGTAAGGGTAAGGTATTGGAAATGGTAAATAGCGCTGCCATGGCAGCCTTTTACCACTTTCAGAATCTGTTGAATATACTATTGTGCCCTGTATGCAAGAGAACGCATATCTGCATGACTGCATTGATGTATTTAGCATGATCACACTATCCACTGAGTGCTGTTCATCTGGGCTCTTCGAATATGACTCCTGCTTGGATGCACCATTCCTAGTTCACACATCACTGTTTATGTTATTACCATGCTAATCTTCTGAAGATCAGGTCCATGGAGCCTTCTTATGGCCCAGAACTGATTTTGTTGGCGGGGATAGTTCTCCTTTAAATCAGGTGTTGTTGGACTACCATGTGAAACATGATCAAAACTCCACTTATGAGAAATGTATGCCTTTACTGTTAATCAATACGGACATATGGAAACGCCGACAGAAAAAGGCCTAGAGGTCTATTAAGTCGCCTGAGTGTGCAGTTCGCAGTATACCTTTACTGCAGCCCTCCCCCTCCCAGTCCCCCCTCATCATCCTCACTCGCCACTGTTGCCCTCCCTATCCTCCTTTCCATACTGACCTTTCCTTTGACCCTATCTCACCCCCTTTTAAAACTGCCCACAGCCTTCAGTGAGATCACTTCTTCCAGTAGTTTGTTCCACCCTGCCACCACTCTTTCTGTAAAGTAGTGTCTCCTCATTTCCCTTTTGGATCTTCCCCCTTCCAGTTTCAGACTGTGTCCCCTTGTGACCCTCCCTCCCATTAAGCTGAACAAGCCCTCCATACCAACCCTATTTGTGCCTTTTAAGTATTTGAAGGTCTCTCTCATGTCCCCCCCTTCTGTCTTCCAGGGAAAATATGTTGAGCTCCCTCAATTTTTCCCCCAGTCCTAGGATCATCTTTGCTGGCATGCGCTGCACCCCCTCCAGTAATTTGACATCTTTTTTTCAGATAGGGGCACCAGAACTGCACACAGTACTCCCCAGTGTGGTCTCACCAGTGACCTGTACAATGACAGGATGACTTCCTCCCTCCTAGAAGTGATTCCTCTGGCTATGCACCCCAGCATTTGGTTGGCTCTTGCTGCTGCTGCGCTACGGCACTGCACCAATAACTTAATGTCCCCTGTGACTAGCACCCCTAGGCCCATTTCCTCCTGTGAAATAGATACCTGCAGTCCTCACAGCCAGTAGCTAGTCCTGGGGTTTTTGTCTCCTAGGTGCATGGCCTTACACTTCCTGGCATTAAACCTCAATTGCCATATACCTGACCAGTGCTTGAGTTTTGTAAGGTCTTCCCTGAGTTCTTGCCTCCCTTCTTCACTGTCCCGTGTCACAGCGATCTTTGTGATATCTGCAAACAGGCTGATCTTACTCTTGACCCCTTCTGCTATGTCCTCAATAAAGATGTTGAAATAACACCAGACTGAGCACCGAGCCCTGAGGTGCCCCACTGGTAACAGGTCTTGGCTTTGAGGGCTCCCCACCACCTTACCATTACCCTCTGCTGTCTGTTCTGCAGCCAGTAGTATTGTATCTTCTCCTCTCATGAATTCAGAGCTATACATTGCACACCATTTAGTCAGTAAAGGGGTAAAAATAAAATTTGCTACCTTAATAGTTTTTTTCTCCTTTTAAAGGGGAACAGTCAGCATCAAGGTCCCCACAGTCAAGTGTGGGACTGGTCCCAGTGTGCACTTCGTGTACAAAAACCTTTTGATTTCTTTACTGTTTACTGAAGCATAGTAGATTATATCAGACTAATTTTGCTTAGTTCTAAGCTGACAACTTCTGTTACTACAAATCCCAGAATCTCCTGCAGTTTACATCAGCGCAGTAGGCAGCAGTGGAAGATTCATTAGCCTGCAGTGCATATTAGAGTTTATATAAACTCATCTTTTGTTTGCTGGTCCTACTAACCTCCCTGGGATAAGTACCATCACGGGGGGGATTGTACTTAGCTCCTGGAGAAAAGCAGACCCAGAAAACATATGTGGCCCAATATTTAAATTTGCACAAAGTGAAATGCAAAAATTTGTGCTGCGCCTTGCGATTGCCCGGGTGCCCAAAGATGCTATATTCATTCAAATAGTGCACCAGTGCTATTTGACTGAATATAGGGACATGTCGGCCCAGTATTAAGCCACTTAGTGCTGCCCCGACAGGGCTTCCGAAGTACGCCACCAGAATGGATAGCGCCGGAACGCTATTTGCAGTATTCAAAGGGACCCATGCAAATTAGCCCATTGGGCGTGCAAGGTGCTATGAGGCTATTTGCATGTCCATTATGGGCTCATTTGCATGGCTAGTGAGGTAGGTTAGCATGGCGCTACCCCCCAATTGCCTGGTCCCAGACGTCTGTATATCCCTGGTGCTAGTGATCCCCCCCACCCCACTCCGCCAATTGCCAGCCCATTCTGTAACAGACTAGTTCTCTGGTGCTAGTGGGTCCCCCCCATACTGACTGCAGGTCCATTCTTTGAAAAACTATATCCCTGGTGCTAGTTGCCCCCACCGATCGCTGGCCCATTCTGTACGAAATAATATATCCTTAATGGTAATGGTCCCCACCCCTCTGATCACTAGCCCAGATGTAAATAGTCTTATCCCTGATGATAGTGGTCCCCTCCCCATTTTCCAGTCGCCAGCCCTGATGTAAATAGTCCTAGCCCTGGTGATAGTGGTCCCTTTCCTCCAATCGCCATCCCCAACATAAGTAGTCTCATCCCTGGTGGTAGTGCCCCCCCAATCACCGGCCCAGAAGTACACAAAAAAAAACCCTCCCTGGGGTCCAGTGGTTTCCCCCTCCCAGGGCACCGGGCATACCCCTCCCACTCACCTCAGCATTATCCACGGTGCCATGGGAGCATATGGCAACTGACACTGCCCTCCTCACACCTCCTCAGCCAGTCACCATATGCACAGGCAGGGAGCATGCCTCTTCTTTATAGGACAGGGCGTGTCACCAAGTCCTACAAATAACAGGCATGCTCCTTGCCTGTACATATGGCGGCTGGCTGAGGATGTGTAAGGAGGGCTGTGCCAGTCACCATATGCTTCCACGGCACTGTGGATAATGCTAAGGTGAGTGGGGGTATACCAGGTGTCACAGGGGGAGGGAACCACTGGATGCCAGCAAGGTTTTTTTTTGTATTTCCAGGCTGGTGATCAGAGGGAAGGGGGACCACTACCACCAGGGATATTATTTTGTACAGAATGGCTGGTGATCATCGGGGGACCTCTAGTAGTACCACGGACATTATGTTTTACAGAACAGGCTGGTGATCAGCGGGGGGGGGGGCCACTAGCACCAGGGATATATTTTGTTACACAATGGGTCGACGATCAGCGGGGGAGGAGGTGCTGGTTGTGCTCCCCCAGGAACCAGCTGGCTAGGTGGCTGCATTACCTCCAGCAGCTGCTAGTGTTGCCTGGAGTTAAGTCGGGGTTTTGTTTGGCAGTATTAAGGACTGCACTAAACCCTTTTGCGTAGCACAGATCTGCTGAATATGGTGTAGCACGGCTATTCATGGCCATGCTCCTCCCCTTGCCCGCACATATACATTATGTTTTGCACTGGTGCTAACCCTTTTTGCCCACACAACAGCCCCTTTTGAATATGGGGATCCAGCACAAACCCTGGTTTGTGTGGGCAAAGACCCATAGCACCTGTGCAAACATTTAAATGGCAGTCCCCTGATTATAGATTATAACAGTTCTAACATGCATATCAGGATATTAGATCTCCAACAGCTGACTAGTACTCTGATGTCCACTGCAGGGGATTCTGGGATTTTTAGTAACATGTCAACCTAGAACTAAGCAAAATTAGTCTGACATTGTTTATTATGGTATAGTAGATTGTAAGTTAACCAACATGTTTTTACACACAAAGTGCACATTGGGACGAGCCCGACACTTGAATGTGAGATCCTTTGTGCTGACTGTTCTATTTAAGAAAATAACCTTGTAAACTATTGGCTATTTATTTGTTTTTTTTGGTTGTATTCATTTTCTTGTTCTTTTTCAAGAAATATAAAACTTTGCTTACAGTAGATGATGTCAGAAAATGCAGTTGGTGAAGTAGGCTAGCACCTTATCCTCTGTTAGCCTAATGGGTATTGGTACATGTTCAGTAAGGGATAAATTATTGAATGATTCTGCTTGTTACTGTCATGTAACGTTTTTTGTTTTATTATTCCTGCTGCTTTTATGCCCATTCAAGACATGGCTGAAAACAGAACATCATCCTAGTTGTTGTTTACTTTTTAAAGTAAGAAAAAAAAAAAGGACAAAGCCTTATGTTTTATTATCATGGTATGGCATGGAGGGGTTACTATCAGGTAATTACCCCCCCCTTGCAAATATCACTCCACATCATCTCATGGTAACACACACTTTTTTGTTTTACTGCTTAAGTTGGCCACTAATGCTGCCACCTTGGAGACAGGGGTTCTAGTGTACCCATAGAATCCCTCTGTAGGGTGGACTAGGGCCAAGTATGTCATAATAGAAAGCTGGCGTCAGAAAACATGTCACCCCCATTCACCAAAAATACATCAACATTTTATCATTACAGAATGGCCCACAGAGTAGGCAAGAAAGCTGTGCAGTTAGCTTTTCAAAACTATGCTGTCATTGCCAACAGTCCAAAAAAGGCAAATGTTTTAAGGCATATCTTAAAGCATATGTGTAGTATATTAGACGTTCCTTGTTTAAAGTTGCCCATGGCCTTCATCCTGTATTCATGGTCTTGGTGTCTTGACTCAAAAGGGGGCGACTTTGCTTAATCATCCAGTTGCTAAATTAAATTTCATGCTAAAATTTTGAATTTCTCTTGCAGGACTCAGGAAACCAAGGCACAGGTAGGTTTTGTTATGGATCAAAAAACAATAAAATGAGGTCTGGTAGTTTAAGACCAGTTTATAAGGTTCACTGTCTTGCACCTTAATACTGCTTCTAAATGGCCTGAGTTCTGTATCGGTCACAAACAAAAGGCTGTTGCTGATCTTGTCTCTTGTTTCCTTCTATGAGCTAAGTTGTTGGTATATAGTATTTGTTGTTAGCAATGTGGATCACTGCCATAAATCCATGGCTAGCTGAACAAGCCGCACTTGTAAAATGACCCTTTCATAAACAAAATAAAAATGTTTTAAAGCATTTTCCACTCTTAATTGTATTTGAATAACATCAATACAATTCCGTCAGCTATCAATCAATTTTATTTTTGCATAACACAAATACATAAAAATATCTCTAAGTGTTTTACAGGAACAGTCGACAAAGCATACAAATATTCCATAAAAGGTAAAATACAATACATAGATAAAAACATCCCATTGTACAAACTCAATGGCACATGTAACAGCATAGCAATCTGGACTGGCATAGTTACACTAATGTTAAAAAAAAAAAAAAAGTAATGGCAAGACAACCCAACCCATAAGTCAAAAAAACTGAAATGCATACTGTATATATAGTGCAGTTGTAGTGCTATACAACCTAAGCTTGCAGAAAAAAGCCTTCTCAAATAGGTCTTTTACTGAGATTTAAATGAACTCAAAGTAGGAGCCCTCTTTATATCAGAGAGTATACAGTTCCAAATCTTTAAACAGTAAATACTGAAAGCTGTGTCCTCAATCATCTTCAGTTTGATTGAGGGACAAATGACAATGTTAAGAGAGCTCAATTGAGTTAGTCCATGATTCAGGGGCTGGAGCCGGTTATTTGGTCAGATAAGTAGGAGCAAGACTTTGTAAAGCGTTGTAAGCCAAAGAAAATATTTTTAATATCCACCCTTTGTTCGAAGAGAATGTAAACCGTGTTTACTTTGTTAATATAATTGTAAATCTGGATATGCATGAAGTCTGTTTAATCACTCCAGAGAATTGTTTTATGTGTTTGTTGTGAAATAGGCCAATTATTTCCCTTGATTTGGCCCCACATTAATGTAGCCTTTTTTCGACTCAATATTCACTTTTGTAATTACTTAGTAGTTCTAGAACCCAGTGACCTAATTTAAGCTGAAGACTACTGTCAGGGTGTCGAGCCCTGCTCAGGTTTTTGGTGGTAATAAACCAGCAAAAGAAACAGAAAAGCAGCATATGCTTTAATAAACTTTTTTATTACACAAAAGCAGACATTTGCCCTGATCAGAGTCCTACCAATATAGACACTGGGAACCAGAGTTTCCCAGTACCCTAGGGGATAAAGATGGTCTCAGTGGGAGAATGGTGGACATAGACTTATATACTTAGATAATAACCATAACAAGAACTCTTACTTGCGTATATTAGATATACAAAACAAGCTCTATTGGCCAAAAGTTAGATGGCTCCACAGTGTTATCTAGAGATATACAAAAATGTGTAAAATCAGCTAAAATAAGAACAAAGACTTTTTTGCAGAGAACAGAAAATAAGTGCTGTGTTACATAAATCCGCATGATGGCAGTGTAGGCTATACGTAAAGAATAATGCATATGTAGGGGGTTGATATGCAGTTTTTTACACACCCAAGGTGTGTGATATTAGAGAAACCTCGAGAGCGAAGTTCGAGAGGTTTCACTAGTATCATACACCGAGGGTGTGTATAAAAAAACTGCTTATCAATCCATCACAAATGTTTTATTTTTTATAATAACTGGTGCATGGACTTTTGGTGTAAAAGTATTTGGGTGACAGAGAAAGCATGGCTCAGCGGTGTTCGATTCGGTAAATTATATGCCTCAAAATCCACAAAAAAGAGAAGTGTCTTGTATGAAAAAAAAAATCTAACCTGTGGGTGCTGAGCTCATTTGCTTTCAGTTTTAAGATACAAAAGCTGTTGAGTATAGACTGACAAGAGCGAGTTACTTGGCGGCTTCAGAAGGTGAGAGTCAAGCGTGAACGAGCGTTGCTATAGCAACACTTGCTCACGCTTGAATCTAGCCTACTGAAGCCGCCGAGTAACTCAGCCTCATTGGTCTATATTCAAGGGCTTTGTATTTTAAAACTGAAAACAAATGAGCTCAGCACCAACAGGTTAGATTTTTTTCATATACAAACCACTTCTCTTTGTGATTTAGCGAACACTGCTCATTTGAAAGGTACCTCAAATCATGCTTCTTAGCGCGAGACTTTAAAAAATAGTATCAACCTGCGGGTTGATACGAGTTTTTTCAGGTTGATACGACTTTTAACAGCTCTCAAAAACGGGTTGATAATGGGGGTTACCAGTTGTTATACTGACTTCTCAGAAGAATATAAGAACAGATATGTGTTCTTGGCATGTTACTTATTATGCGTTACTTAGCAATGATAATATTGGCAATAATCATAGTTATGTCCCTGGTAACTTACACTTGTATGGTAAGTGCCAATGCCCTATATGTTAGTAATGATTATAAATAACATAACATATAGTGTCATATACAGTATGTTGTCAGTGGTTCATAATGGGTTGCAATAAGGGTGAGGAGAACAAGTGTAACTCTACAGAGAAGCAAAACCCAGTCGCTGGCTTCTGTTTCATAGTTGTCTTCAACTCAGCTGATGTCACTGAGTTCTGGAACTGCTTAGAGATCAAAAAAAATTATATTGGGTGGGAAAAGGCTGAATTAATATGGGGCCCTGAACAAGGAAAACAAAAGGCATATTTTACAACAAACACATAAAACAATGCACTGGAGTGCTTAATCAGGTTTCACACATGCTCTAATTTATAAATAAAAATGTGAACAGCTGGCCTGGTGGCACTGAGGGTTGAGGCACTGAATGCCACACTGGCGAACTGAGTTTGGGAGCGAGCTTGATTCACCAGGGTCAGTCGGGGGTGGGTGGTTGAAGGTGAGGAGCTGGATCAAGCTGCTGCATGACAGCTCTCCTCTCTGGGGAGGAACGCAGGGTTTTCCCGGCTCTTGGCTGCCACATGGTGGAGGTTAGGTGGCAGTGCCAAGCCACAAGGGAAACCTGGCATTAGGCCGGGTGGGAGGAAGGGGCCATCACCTGAGCCACAGAGCACATGCACACCTGTGTTCTATGGTCCCAGGATAACGGGGAGAAAACCAGAAAAACACCATGACTCCCCCATCGCCAAGCAGGCAAAGGTGGTGGCAGGCAAGGCAAAAAGCAATATTTAAAAAAAAAATGTAAACAAGATTTATGCTCCCTTTCACTGGCAGCTAATTCAAGGACCACAGAACCAGACTGGTATGGTCTTATAGTTTTTACTTAGTTAAACCATGAGCTCTGCAAGCACTGTTGCCTACACATAGTCCCTTTTGGTAACCCTGCCAGCAGCAAATTACAATAATCAGTATGACTGACAATAAAAGCACGGATTAGTGTAAAAAATTGAGGATAACACAAAACATTTTGCAACTTTGCCACATTTCATAACTAATAAAACCCAGTGTTAAGAATGTTTTAGTTATGTGCATGTTAAAGAAAGCTTTGCATCAAAGAAAACGCCCAAGTTAATATCAGATTTAGATTTGATTAGATTTGATCTGAATATTTGTGAAAACAATACCACAGTCACGAATTTCCACTTAGACTCAGAAGAAGGACCAAAAGTTATGAGTTCAGATTTGCCAGGATTTAGCTGGAGCAAATGTTTGTTCATCCACAACTTAATTTGTAGACACGGGAGCAGTAAATGAGACACTGCATCCAAAGAATTTACTGTAATATATACCTGGGTGTCATCAGTGACAAAAGAAAGCATACCCCCAGGTGATGCAGCAGCTTCACTAGAGGCTGCATATAAATGTTGAAGAATAATGGTTCAAGAATGGAACCTAGGGACCCCCTCAGAGCAGCAGAAGCAGAGCAGATGTCCCCCCGAGAGACAAAGAATGACCTAGAGGTGTGGTAGGATCTAAAAGGCACCGCCTGACATGCCAACCAGAGTCTCCAACCTATAAATTAATAGCCCACAGTTAACATAGCTTAACACTCCAGTAGGCTCCAACAGAAGCAAAACAGCCATTGTCATTGGCCATCAGTAAGCCATTTGTTCCCCTAGCAAATGTTATCTCAGCACTAAACTAAGCCCAAATTGCAGAATTTAAATCATTCAATAGATCATTTGGTTCCAAGAAAGTAATACACTGGTTAGCTGCCACATGCTTAAGTAGCTTAGAAATAATGGTAGATTAGAAATGAGTCTTAGCATGAAGTCATGATGATCAATATTTGGATTTTGTCAAAGTAGGAATAACAGCAGCTACTTTAAATGTCTCTGCAACCATGTCCTCAGTTAAGGAGGAAGTAAGCATCAGGATGACTGGCACAAATTCTACAGAATACGTTATCAACAGCTGTGGTGGACAAGGATCTACTATATAATATGCATGTTTAACACTCTTGAGAAGCCCAAGGTCCTTGAAGATCAAAATTGGCTCTAAATCTGACATACAGATGGGTTGCTCAAATGCCATATGCAGAGAAGAGCTTAATCCATGCATATGATTTAATTCAGAATTTAAGTCAACAATATAGTTTGGATTTTCACAGTTAAAAATGTGAAAAGGCTTCACATTTCTCAAGTGAACAATCAGTGTCTTCATAAGATTTTTTTGGGAGCTAATGAAGCTAATAAAACAGACGCCTTTAAATAACTGAGCCTAATTGCCATCCTTCTTCTGAGTAAGTTCTGCGCAGTAAGGAGAGCTTCAGGACTTTCGTTTTTCATTGTATTCTCTTTTTAAGATGAAGTCAAATGTGGCAATGCACTTCCAACCCTGAAATTTAGTTCAGGCTTACATATGTGATCCTTTTGGGGCCTAAGCCATCTGATAACTATTAAGAACCCTTTGATTTATGTCTAGACTGTGCTTTCTTTTGACTTATTTATTCTGAATTTGTGAAAGCCCAGCATTATATTGGTCTGAAACAACTAAAGAACATCAGTAATTTATCTGATTGGATATGGCATTAAGACCTGATATTTTTTTAGCAACAGAACTGATCTTTTTCAAGGGGCAGAAGGCTATTGGGCACATTTGTGGCACCATGTAAGTTAAAAGAAACCAAAAAGTGATCAGAGCAGCCAATATCATTGACCTCAGCAACAGTAATATTAATACTACAAACAAACTTGCTGAAGTACCTCAGTTGGCTGTATTATGTATTTGTTCTCCCTCTTGCCATGTGCAGCTTGTATGTTCACATCACTGGAAGATTTTATACTGTTCTCATGTATTCTGTAGTTGTACATTTCTGCATTTTTGTCCATGTATGTTCCATGATTTCATTATAATTTGTTAGCCGACCCTGGCTGCTGTCTGTATCATGTATTCTTCTTGTGTTATTGTACCCTGATGTACTCTTCTGGGTGGTGCCTGAAAATGGGCATTTTACTTGTCTAGCGTACCTTACATGGTAAACAAAACCTAATAAATAAACAAATAAAATAATCATAGGGGTCACAGAATTGTTTCGAGCCAAGTGTGGTGTGTGCCCATTATACAGCCCGCCCTTTTCTCAAAGGGTATAACCTTTTATTAAATTCATAGAACAGTAATTGTCCAAATTGGTTTTGAATTTAGTCATACTGTTGCTTCCAACTACCTCTGGTGGAAGTCGATTCCACATGCTTACCACTCTCTGACTAAAAAATTTTGCCCTTTTTTTAGTTCTACAAATGTGACCTCTTAATTGCATATCGTGAGATCTGGTTACTAGTTTTTTTCCATTTAAGTTTAACCCTGAGATTCCCCAAAGGTCTTCATTTAGGAAGGCACTATAGACAAAACACATATCTCCCCTAAGCCTCCTGTAGTCCAGAGAGTACATACCCAGTTCTCTGAGTCTATCCTCTTAGCTCAGATTTCTCAGCATTTTTATCATTCTAGTTGCTCTCCTCTGTATTCCTTCCAACTTCCTTATATCTGTCCGAGTAACAGGTGCAGTGAATTGTGGACAATATTCCAAGATTGGTCTCGCCAGTGAGCCATACAATGGAACAATAACCTCCTGTTTTCTACTGGTAATATGCCTGGAGATACAATTTTAAATACTTTTTGTTCTTTTTGAATTTATCACGCAGTTTGTATTATTTTTTTAAGTCTTTTGTAATAATAACTCCTAAATCTTTTTCTTCATTTGTTTCTCTAAGAATTTCATACCCCAAGAGTATACTTGGCCAAAATGTTAGACTTCCCAAAATGCATGACTGCACATTTTTCTTGATTAAAGGATAACGTGTGGTCTCTAGCCCAGGTGTCTATCCTATCTAGTTCCCCTTGAAGTCTCTTAACATCAGTGGAGTTGTTGACAGTTGCACCTATCTTACTATCATCTGCAAATTTTGTTAGCTAAACATTATTTCCTGTATTCAGTGAGGCCGTGTAGATGTTAAACAGTATGGGTCCCAAAACGGAACCCTGGGGTACCCCACTGGTCACTACCTGCCATCCCGATAGTGTACCTCTGATGCTTATGTTCTGTCTCCTATCTGCCAGCCATGTTTCAACCCATTTGATTATGTTGGTATCTAAGTTTATCTTATAAAGTTCCTCGAGAAGTTCTTTATGTGTTTTTTTTTAATGCTTTGCTCAGATCTAAATATATGACATCAGCTGAATTTCCTATATCTAATTGTTTGCTGATGTTTTCATAGAATTGTAGGAGGTTTGTTTGGCATGACCTTCCTACTCTAAAACCATGTTGTGTGTAATCCCACCCTCCTGTTAAATCCAGGTGTTTTTCTATTTCTACTTTTACAAATCCATCCAACATCTTGCGTGGCACTGATGTTAGGCTAATGGGTCTATAAATTGAGTGTTCAAATTTTTTACCTTTTTTTATAGATTGGGACAACAGTTGCATCCCTCCATATCTGTGGAATTGCTCCTGTTCTTAAAGATTCGTTATAGATGACTGTCAGGGGCATTGCTGTTTCATCTTTCAGTTCTCTCAGTAATCTGGGATGTAATCCATCTGACCCTGGAGACTTATTTCTATTTAGTTTTTTTAATCTGTTTCTCACTTCTCCAATATCTATCCCCAGGGCTACAGTGGTGTTTTCATCATATGTTGTAGTATCTATAATATGTTTCGCAATGAATACAGAAGCAAAGTATAAGCTAAGCATGTCTGCAATTTCTTTTTCATCATGCACTTGATCCCCAATATCATTTGTTAGAGGGCTGACAGTCAAGTTCCCTCCTCTTTTGGAATTTATATAGGTATAAGAAGACTTATAATTATCTTTAACCTTAGGAGCCAGGTTATATGCATGATTTATTTTGCCTTGGCAGTCGTCGTCTTATATTCTTTTATTTTATTCCTCAATAGCTGTAATGTTTTTTTGTTTTCTTAGCTTTATTATATAGCTTCTTCTTTTTATTGTTTATTCTTCTATTTTTTTTTTACTGTACCATGGAGGTATTCTTCCTTTTTTATTATATTTTGCCTTAGTTGGCACATACTTAACTATAGCAGACTCAATTTGACTATTAAACAATTCCCACTTTTCATTCAGGTTTTTATTTTCAGAATTGTTAATCCAATTCCAGTTACTTATCTCTGCCTTCATTGATTTATAGTCTGCACTACTAAAATCTTTATAAGTAGAGTTACCCTGTAAAGGTATTGTGCAATCATTTATAGTGAAATTAACTATGTCATGGTCATTATTTATCAATGGGCATGAGGTGTAGCAGTTGGTTATATTTTCTCCCATATTACTTAAAACCATATCAAGGATATTTCACCCTCTTGTGGGGTTTTTAACATGTTGTTCAAGTCCTAATTCATTTAGCACAATAATGAATTCTCATTCAGATTTTCTTGATCCTAATCTCCTTTCCCAATCTATAGAGGGGAAGTTAAGAGTGCCTAATATTAATGTTCTCTTATTTGTATCTACACAATTTATTTGCTTTAATAAGAGTGCAGTCTGTTCAATATTATATGAAGGTGGTCTATAAATCAATCCTAAACTAATTTTTTATGCTTCTCAGGTATTTTGTTTAACCATAGTGTTTCAAGTTCTTTAAATTCTTCTGATGTTTCACTTTCTATAACTTTAATATTTTCATTTACATAGACTGCTTTTCCTCCACCAACTCTATCCTCCCTGTCTTTTTTTGAACAATTTATAACCTTTTGTGTTTCTTTCCCATTCATCTCCCGGTTAACACCAGGTTTCTGTAATGGCACATAAGGTTATATTAGTTGTAGCTAATATTTCTTCAAGTTCTGACATTTTATTTTTTTAACTTCTTGCATTTATTAATAAGCACTTCCATTCCATACTGTTGATTATTTTTTATATTATCCCTGTAGTGCTTTATACTTTCCTTTCCAGTTGTAAATTAATTTAAACTTTCCTCTCCTGTTACAGAATGATTCAGTAATTCTGGTTTTTGTGTGCTGCCACCCCTATCCCCTGCTTTCCTAGTTTAAATGAGCATTAATTAATTTGTTGATGTGATTTGCCAACAATCTTGTTCCATATTTATTTAAATGCAGTCCATCAGACCTATAGAGTTCATTATTTTGAAAATGTGCTCAATTTCTCAAGAAGGTAAAATCATCTGCATCTCCCCAATGCCTTAACCTTATGTTTAGATGTGAAATCAATCTATTTTTATATAGTCCTGCTCTTGGTACTGGTAGTATCTCCAATATTACTGGTGTACACAGGTTGTTTTTCAATATACTCCCTAGTTCATAAGAAATCCATTTTTATGCTATCCATACTTGTTCTTCCCATGTCATTTGTGCCTACATGCACTATGACTAGTGGTTTATTTGTGTTATGTATGTATCCCTTGATGATTCTCCTTGTGTCTGATATTTGGGCTCCTGATAAAGAAGCTACATGGGTATTCACTTTACTTTCTTCACAAATTATTCTGGCAGTATATTTGAGCATAGATTCCCCAATTACTACTATGTCTGTTCTCTTTTGTACAGAACTGTGTACATTCTTTTCTACTTGGATTGCTGCTATTGCAGCCTCCTGTGTGTTCTCCATTGTCCACAGTGCCGCCGTTTGTTGTTCTTATAGCTTTGTTATTCCTACTTTCCGAATCCTCTGTACTTAGTATATTTGCATTGTTTTTATTATTTGCTCTTGAAATAGGTCTCCTTTTTCTTACCATCTTTAAATTTCAAGTTATTCTCATGTTTGTGGTCATCTGGGAGTTTATTAACTTCCATATTTTTACAATTTTCCTCAGAAGGTTCTATCAATAATGCTGAAAATCTATTTGTCAATGGTATGTCTACTATCCCTAATGAGTGTCTTCTTCGACTTTTTCTACTTCCTGACACTAAACATCACTCTTCCAACACGCAGTCCTCATTTTCATCTGCTCTAATGTTCCCATCTCTTTTTCTTTTATCATATACTACTTCTGTATCTGTTTGTACATTCTTGTCCATTCCTTCCTGTTCTAAAGAACTTACTGTTTGGTCTATAAACTTTTCTAGTTCTTGTATATCTGTATGTGTCTTTGTATGTTCCATAGCTTTTGTGCCATTTTGTAATATCCCATATGCACCTAACCTATGCCTTAAATCTTCTATTTCCTTTTGTTGTTCCTCCAGAAGTACACATTTCTCACAAATAAAGTGGCATTTTCATTTGTGTAAACGTATTGCATGATGAACATTTGCTAACTTCCTCTAGTATTGATTTTTCACTAGATGAGGCATCCATTTTGACCAGGATGACAATTCAGGGTTTTCCTTGTCACATTTAAATTACAGTGTAATTAAATGAGCGATTCAGTTTTTCAAATTCCCTGGTAATTTCTGTTATTTGTTTTGCCTTTTTTATTTACTTATACCAGGTGATACCTAGTTTTAACAATCTTATATTTATTTTGAAACAATGCTGCCATGTGGTTACTGTACTAATCAATGTTCTCTCTTATATTGCCAATCTATCTCTACAGTATTGATGGTACCTTACTTGTGGATCTTTTCCACACTTTATCTGTTAGTGTTCTCGCCTCTGTCCACTCCGGATACACCAGACATACACCGACCTGCGTGTCTCAGTGCGCTGCTTTGTGTCATTCACCCACACGCCACTCTGCTCACTTTCTGAGAGTTCTTATAGTGTGTCCCCCACTTGGAAGCAACAGTCCGGTCATGTGACTCTCCTCTCGGAGCTTAAAATTATGTTTTAAAACAATTTCAATACACTAGCATAGCCCTTTAAATACAGTGGACTTGTACAATTTCTTTGGTCATTGTTGCTAATAGGAAAAATCAGCTGGGTTAGTTGCGAACCTATTTTGCTAAGGCAATTTGTGATAACTACTATTTGCAGCCTTTCCTATCTCCTAGCTTATTTCTTCACAGTAGTCCCACTTCTCAACATCAATTCCAGCTGCCTCTCTCAGTCAGCGCCTCAACTCTGGAGCTATTTAGCCAGTTGACAAATCAATATTTTAAGAATGATTTTCTAACACTCTGAGTTGTTGCCTGTCCCACTGCTTTTGGCAGTCTCACAGGTCAGCTCGTTCAATGTTATCTCATAAAACTATGCCACTCACTTTGTGCAAGTTCTTATAGTGTGTCCCCCACCTGGAAGTAACAGTCCGGTCATGTGACTCTCCTCTTGGAGCTTAAAATTATGTTTTAAAACAATTTCAGTACACTGGCACATCCCTTTAAATACAGTGGACTTGTACAATTTCTTTGGTCACTGTTGCTAATAGGAAAAATCAGCTGGGTTAGTTGCGAACCTATTTTGTGAGGACAATTCGCAATGACTACTATTTGCAGCCTCTCCTATCTCCTAGCTTATTTCGACACACTAGTCCCAACTTCTCAACATCAATTCTAACCACCTCTCTCAGTCGGCGCCTGGACTCTGGAGCTATTTAGCCATTTGACAAAATCAATATTTAAAAAATTGTTTTCTAACACTCCGAATTGTTGCCTGTGCCACTGCTTTCGGCAGTCTCACAGGTCAGCTCATTCAATGTTATCTCATAAATCTGATCATGATTATGCCCACACTGATGACTGGGCATATTCACATCCTGTTTTAAATCAAGATGGTCCAATAAAATTAAAAACTCTTTATTATATTGCTGTAGTGTCCAATGTGTTATCAACATAAACTTTGAAATAATCAAAATTAATATTTCCTATGATGGCCCAGTGGCACGGAGGGCTAAGGCATCTAATGCCTTACCTCCTGCCACACCAGTGACCCATATTCAGGAACAAGCATGAGCTGCCAGGGGTTGGCAGGGTGAGAGAGGATTGAGTGTCCCAAGGACAGCTCTCATCTCCTGGGGAAGGGTTGGCAGCCATATCATCCTTTGACTACCTGCGGGTGGATGCCTACTTGTAGTGCAGACATCAAGTGACTCGGGGTGGGTCCACGAATCTGTGGGACATGTATGCCTCCTTACACATGTTTACAGTGTGACACCATGGTGAGGCTTTGGGAGAAGACAGAAAAAGGGATCCTGCCACAGGATGAAGCCCTGTGCTGCTCCCTGGACTTGAGCTATCACCTAGATACCTGGAGCTGAATTGGATTTGGGTACTTGGGGGGGAGTGTGGAGGGGTCGTGGGATAACAAATGGACCAGACACCGAACTTCTGGTTCAGCACACAATCTCTGTGTGATGTTTATTCAAAATATAGGAAATAAGCTTCAGCAATGTCATATTCCTTCTTCAGTACATCATTTTGCAGCAACAAGCTATACACTTAGCTAGCACCTACTGACACTGATCTCTGATCTAACAACTTTTCAGTGAAAACCCTTCATCCCTTTGTGGGCCTTGTTTGCTTGGGTAGTGGGGGCTCAAAAAGAAAAAAAACAAGCTATAGACAAAGAACCTCAATGCAGAATCACTGAAAAAAAGGTTACCCCACAGGACATCGGCAACAAATCAAGTTTCAAAGAAATATATCATCATACATACTTCCATAATGCAAAGCATCATGGGATATATGCAAATCAACATGACATTTCAGACATGTTCAGTTTACAGCAATTTACATGCATTTCAAGTAGCACAACTAAATTTCTATACTAGTCACCTAGTACTTTTTACCATTATTAAAAACACCTAGTGCCATGGTATTTTCAACATTTACAGGTTTCATAAGCATAAGGTATATACATCCAGGTATTTTATGACATAATGCTATTACATACAAAATCCAACAACGATAAACACAACCTGTTTTACATACGTTTGGAGGTCACCACAATAACCTACCTGTATGAGCACCTGAGAGGGAAAAGGAAAGGAGAATAGGACACTATAGCATGGTCAAGAAAGGGAAGGGGATGCCCGTAGGTGGCCAACCTTATGGACTAGAAAATGTAAAGAATAGATTAGGCTAAGAAATAGAAGAACTGTTGCACCAGATTTAAGAAAAGGTGGGTCCTCAAGAATGGCAGGAGCTCCCCGTCATAGGGAGGACAGTTGTCCCCTCTACACACCCCCATGGGGGGGCAATCCATGGGGGAACAAGCTCCAATTAAGTCAAGGGGAGGTGGGGGCCAGATGAGGGAATCTGGGCACAGAGCTGAAGACTCAATGGCGGGAGTAAAAAGCTACATGAAAACAATTAACAGTTTCTTACAGTAAAGGCAAATAGTGGATAAAAAAATCAACAAACTCCATGAAAAACTATGGGCACAGCTGAGGAGGGTGATAAACCACAGCTGTCAGTAACAACTAGGGACTGTCACGCACAGATACTCGGCTAACAAACCTCTTGTTTTATTTGTTTCAGTTTGCATGTACTATGCATATTCAATACTTTGTGTAACAGACTATCAACCGACTCATTTTGAGACATTAGAAAGTATAATTTGCACTGCTATAATCAAAATTGCTGTCTCACTGGAAGCTCCATAGAGTCTTGAATGCACTCAGATATTCTTAGTGAGCCTGTTGTTTTTCTGTTAAAGATAAATGAGAACTGGAATTATGGTGGCAGAACCTTTCAGTATGGCAGTGTCTGCCACATAAAAGTTGAGCTGTGCTACAAAGACACTATTCACCAGTTGTCAAACAACCCATTTCTGACATTTCAGTGAAGCAAGTAACCAGAAGTTGGGGAAAAAAATGTGTGTCGCTGTTCCTGCTAAAAGAAAGGGAACCTGTGTCACTGTCATTGCCACAATAAGACTGTAAGAATCTATATCTCTGTCATGGCCACTGTAAGATTGTGATAAACCAGCAATTTACATCACTATAGACTATCCCTTTGTCTAGGAAAGTGGTATGACAGAAAATGTCAGTGTTACTGATTACTGCATTTTTCTGTCTTGGTATATAGACTTTGTTATTCAAATGTATATATTGCCAATATTAACTGTATCTGCTTTGTTCTCCAAACATTAGGTCCTAAAATGGTGGCCACACGTAATTACCTTGGCAACCCTGCACCCCCTGGAAAGCCAGTGTTAATGTTTCAGACTGGGGAAATAATAGAACTATTAAAGGGAGACCCTGATTCATCGTGGTGGGAAGTAAGTGGAAACAAATTGTTTTAATATGTAGTACAGTATTTTTAAAATGTTACTAGATCTTCCTTCGACAGGGCTTTTGCAGTGGGTAATTACATATAGGACTGAACCCGGCAGGTGTCCGGATTCCACGGAAAATTTTTTTACCTAGCAGTCTCTGATGGGGGAACGGTCCCTCACACCTGCCTTCCAGTTCTTTCCTGCCGTCGACTTGTGAAAGTTCCTCGCAGTAAAGTTCCTTTGCTCGTCAGTCTTACGTCGGTCTAGTTTACCGATTTTTCAACTGTTTTTTCTCATTTTTTCACTACTAACGGCCGTGTATGTCATCCCCATTGCCCTCTGAATCGCATAAAAATAAGTGCGACTCGTGCGGTTCCCAGCTGCTGCATAAGGACGGTCACTCCCTGTGCTTCTTCTGCCTAGGCCCGGACCACCACATGGACAAGAGCCAGCACTGCCAGCAGTTCAACACAGCCACCTGAAAATGGGGGCAGCAGTCCCTGGAGGCCCACATTCTGAAGAAAAAGATAGCTTCCATGGAGAAGGAGCTGAAGAAACTAAGGCAGGCTTCCACTTCCCCCGAAGGCCACAAGAAAAAGAAGAAGAAGGACCAGGACTCCACCTCCATGGCTCCCATGGCTCTGGCTGGAGTCATGGTTCTTAAGGTAATGTCCCCTCCGGGGGACTGCTCCTCGACAGCCATCTTGGCGGTGTCGCCCCTCCCATCAGGCTCGTGCCCCAGCCTCTCGGGTGCCCCCAGGGCAAAGGAGGCTACCACTCCTGGGAAGGCCACTACCATGTGGCCCTCTGGGTCAAGTGGGTCCACTAAGCCAGATGCCGGTGTCACCGATGTCCACCCAGACGGTGCCGATAAGATGCCAGCTCCTTTGGGGGGGCACACGGTCCCTCGCGCAACCATCAGGGTCACTTACCCATCATGACCCCCGTCGGGCCAGGGTTCCGATGAGTCAGACGCCAGCTCCTCTGACGCCTGCGCGGATCCTGCTGGTAAGCCGGACATCGGCCCTTCCTACAAACGCCCAGCAAAAGATCCTATGTTGGACCCCTTGGACCAGTCCGACATCCCAGGCTCACCGCAGTGCTTGCCGTTGCTAACCAAGGTTCCCGCATCTCCTCTGCTGGACACCAGGGATTTCAACCCTCCATCCCCAGGTGACACAGAGGAGATGGGTACGCTGATATCAGGACTCCCTCCTACAGGGCTGGACCCCCTGACGCCGGATCCTCGGTTGCCGGCTCCGACACCGGCCTACCCGATGCCAGCCGATGTTCCTTTGCCAGATGCTGCTTCAATGCCAGGCCCAATGCCCGCAGGGCCACCTTTATCTGGGCCACCTGCTGGGCCTTTTCCAGGGCCCTCAGCACTGTCAGAGTCCCTGGCACCTGGGTATCTGACACCGCTTAATCCGGTGCTATCCTACCCGGTAAGACAGTATCTGACACCGCAGTACCCAGCGCCACTTTATCTGACGCCTCAATACCCGACTCCAGGCTTTCCACCATCGGGTTATGGATACTCGCTTTATGGATACCCTCAGTATCCATAACCCCCTCCTCCACCGCCCTCACCACAGCCGCTGGTAGATTTGAAGGAGACTCTGGCTGCCTGGTGAGCTGAGACCAAGGCTCAACTCACCAGGGAGGTGGAGAGCTGCCTGCCGGCACCAGACCCTGCACAGGATCCACTGCGCCGGAGATGGGAGACTCCCTCCCCCTTACCTGACACCAGAGGTGAACCCTCAGGTGCCAGGAGTGGGGAGGACATGCTTCCCAAAGGGCTTCTCAAAGGGTCTGTTCCTCCCCTGTGTCAGGAGGAGTCATCCTCCTCTTTATTGGAGACCTCTGACTCAGACTCAGGGGGATGCTGCAATCCAGATGACTAGCCACGTACTCCAGATTGACCCAGGCCAAGGACTGCTCCACAAGATCCTTTATTTTTGGAGTTACTGGGAAAGATCCAGGAAGTTCATCAATGGCAATCTCTGGAGCCAGATCCACAGCATAAGACGCTCGCTGCCCACTTGGATCTGCCCTAGACCGCTCCAACATTGATTCCACCCTGGATTGAGCCTCACGTGGACCTTGTTTCCACTATTTGGAAGCACCTGTCCGCGTTAGCCCCCCTTCCGAGGAAAGCGGACTGGCTATATCAGGCTGTGGAGGGTGTGGATTCTTTGAATGTACACCCCAAGGCAGACTCAGTCATGATTAGTGCCACTCATGGCCGTTCTGCCAATCCAAAACATCTCGGCTCATCTCCACCTGAAATCATGTCTTCTGGACCAGTATGGGAAGAAGGTGTACACTTCTTCTACCCTGGGGATTAGGGCCCTGAACTATGTCACCCATACAGGGGACTACCAGAAGACGATACTGAGTCAGGTGGAATCAGAACTGGACTCCCTTCCTGAGTCCCAGACCAAACAGGAAGTGGCTGATCTTGTCTGATCTGCTCATTCGGCCAGTCGGCACATGCTTTGTGCTACCTGTGATGCAGTGGATGCAGCTGGTCGGAGTTTGGCTTTTGCTGTAGGTCTTCTGTGTCATGTCTGGCTCCGGGTGTCAGGGTTGGTCCCTGAAGCGCAATCCGCTATTCAGGATGCGCCCTTCAGGGGTTCGGTGCTGTCCAGTGGCGATGTCAAGGACATTATCACCGACCTGCAGAAGGGTACTGCACTCAAGTCTGTAGACTTTCTGTACAGGCCACCTCAGGAACGGCATCGCTGTTTTCACAGACATTCTCACCCTAAAGTGAAACTGCAGGGCAAGCGGGCCAACAAACGGGCCCCTCCAGCAACCAAGACTCCCCCACCCAGAAAAGCTGTGGGAGCCTCAGCCGCTACGTTGTTCCACACCTCCTGACTCATCCCCTTTCCCACAGCCTCTGGACACTCCAGAGGAATCAGTAGGAGGGAAGTTCTCCTTCCATCTACCGGGTTGGGAGAGGATTACATCAGATGCTTGGGTGCTCCAACTGATAGCAGCAGGACACTTGATTGAGTTTCTTCAGAAACCACCCAGAAGACCACCCCAAGTCATCTTACTCCCCAGAACATCTTCCTCTGGTCCTGGAAGAAATTTCATCCCTTCTCTCGAAGGTGGCGATAGAGCCAGTCCCCACCCATCTTTGGGGGACATGTTACTATTCCCATTTCTTCCTAGTTCCAAAGAAGACAAGAGATGTGAGGCCTATTTTAGACCTCAGCTCCCTGAACATGTTCATGGAATACAAATGCTTCAGAATGCTCTCATTGCAGAGCTTTCTGCTGCTTCTTCAACAGGGACAGTGGCTGTGCGTTTTGGATATGCAGGATGCCTACCTGCACATCCCCATCCACCCTTCCCACCGCAAATTCCTTCGATTGTCATTTCAGGGGGACCACTACCAATTCAAGGCCCTCCCATTTGGTCTTTCCTCGGCTCCCCAAGTGTTTACCAAATGCCTGTTAGTGGTAGCGGTCCACCTGCGTACCCAGGGAGTGCAGGTATTTCCGTACCTGGACGACTGGCTCCTGGCAGCCCTATCTGGGGAGGAACTTGTATGCTCTCTTTCCTTTACCCTGCAGGTTTTCAACAGCCTGGGTATCACTATCAACCAGGCCAAGTCCAATCTGGTCCCTTGCCAAAGACTACGGTCCATCGGGGTGATCCTGGACATGACCATCGGCAAGACCTTTCTGCCTCAGGACAGGGTGAACACCCTCCATGCTCAAGCAAGTCTGTTGTCCAGTCACAGAGGGGTCAGTGCCAGGTCAGTTCTTCACCTCCTCAGGCTCATGTCGGCTGCTATACTGACAGTCCCTCATGCTTGGCTCCATATGAGGATCTCTCAATGGACGCTATGGTCTCAGTGGGTACCAGACACTGGACGACCTAGACCAGGAGGTTCTAGTTTCCGATCCCATGGTCAGGGACTTGCAATGGTGGATGGTGTAAGAGAACCTTTGCTGGGGAGTTCCCCTTCAATATCGAACCCCTCCCCTCACAAACATTGACAACGGATGCCTCAGGAAAGGGCTGGGGAGCCCATCTAGGGTCTCACAGGACTCAGGGCTCCTGGTCCAGACTCAAGCAGACTTTACACATAAATGTACTCAAGCACAGAGCCTTCTTGTATGCTTTCCAGGCTCTGCACTCCTACATTCTTCCCGGGCATCTAACCATCCAGACGGACATGTGTGTAGTCTGTTATCTCAACAAGCAGGGAGGAACTCATTCTTACCCTCTGTGCAGGGAAGCAACAAGAGTTTGGAGTTGGGCGGTTCAGCACAACCTTCACCTGATGGCAGTTCATGTTCCGGGAGTAGAAAATACACTTGCAGACCACTGTATTCGGTCTTCAGCCAAAGCTCATGAGTGGGAACTGGATCAAGAGGTAGTAGAAGACGTCTTCCTGCACTGGGGAACCCCTTGGGTAGACCTGTTCACATCTCCTCAAAACGCAAAACTTCCCGTCTTCTGCGCCGCTCGCTCCAGGGCGAGGCATTTTCTGGTGGGACACTCTGTCTCTCAACTGGAGGGACAGATTTGTCTGTGCCTTACTTCCAATTCCCTTAATTCCGAGGTCTTACACAAACTCAGTACAGAAGGAGCCCGGATGATCCTCATCGCTCCATTCTGGCCGAGGCAAGTTTGGTTCTCTTCTGCAACAATTTTCAGAGGAACCTCCGCTTCCTCTTCCTCTGTCACAACACTTGCTGACCCAGGATCAGGGACCCTGGTTCATCCAGATCTCAAATCCTTTCCATTTCATGCGTGGCTCCTGCAGATGTAGCTCAAGCCTGGTTCGGGGTTTCTCTGCTCGTAGCAGATATTCTGGTGGAGGCCAGAAAGTCTTCCACTAGGTCCACCTACGCCATGAAGTGGAAAAGATTTTCGATTTGGGCCTCATCAAAGGACTTTGAGCCTTTCTCTTGCCTGTCGAGAGAGTCCTGGACTACATGCATCATCTCTTTGACCTGGGTCTCAGCCATTCCTCTTTGAAGGTCCACATGGTGGCTATTTCGGCCTACCATGTCCCTTTTGGAGACAGGACTTTCAAGCAGTTGGAAATCTCTAAGACTTTCCTCAGAGGGGTTGTCCATTTGAGACCGCCTATCTACATTCCGACTCCTCCTCCTTGGGATCTGAATTTTATTCTCGATAAACTTACTCTGCCTCCTTTTGAACCAGCAGCTTCAGCAGACTTGAAGTTCCTCTCTTGGAAGACTCTCTTCCTAGTGACCATTACTTCAGCTCGACGAATTTCCGAGCGTCAGACCCTCATGTGCAAAATCATCCCTTATTTGATTTTTCACAAGGAACGTGTGGCTCTGCACATCAACCCTAAGTTTCTCCCTAAGGTGGTAACGGAATCTATGCTGAATCAGTCCATTGAGCTACCCGCTTTCTTTATGCAACACTCCAGTCAAGGGGAGTACCTCTTGCATACCTTGGATGTTCATAGAATACTGAGATACTATACCTCTAGGACTAAGAATCTCAGGAAATTGGATCAGCTTTTTGTCTCTTTTGCTCACAAAAGAGAGGGCAATGCAGTTTCCAAGCAATGCCTATCAAAGTGGTTGGCTCATTATATCACCTTCTGTTATGACAAGTACCACAAGACCCTGCCAGGTCAAGTCAGAAGTTACTTCACCAGAGGAGTAGCTGCCTCTGCAGCTTGTTTCAAAAATGTGTCAGCGTCAGACATCTGTGCAGCCGCGACTTGGACTTCTGTCCATATCTTTATGAAATACTACAGTTTGGATATTGCCTCTCACCATAGAGCAGGCTTTGGGTTGGCTGTACTGCAAGGTCTACTTTCTTAAGACCCGCACAGCAAGAGGTTACATTGGTTGGTTAGTTTTCCTCCTCCCGAGTGCTTTTCCTTTTTCCAGACTGCTTGGGATTCAGTCCTATATGTAATTACCTACTGCAAGAGCCCTCTTGAAGTAAGATAGTACAGTTACATAAGAACTTACCGTAACAGTAGATCTTCGAGAGAGGCTCTTGCAGTAGGTGATGCCTTCCCGCCCTCCATCCCCCTTAGCTTTTTTGGCTCTTTTTCCATGAAGGGAATCATCCACTTCTCTCTTGCCTTGCCGTTTTTTGGCCTTTGGCAGGAAAGAACTGGAAGGCGGGCGCGGAGGACCACCCCTTTATACTGACGTCGCATGACATTGGTCACCTGACGTGGGGGGCGGTCCCCCACCAGAGACTGCTAGCTAGAAATTTTTCTGTGGGGTTCTGACACCTGCCTGGTTCAGTCTTATATGTAATTACCTACTGCAAGCACCTCTCTCGAAGATCTACTGTTACGGTAAGTTCTTACGCAACTGTACTTTTTCAAACATGAACTGTTTAATGTTGTGCATTTATTAGAACACTGTCAGTTTATCCAGTGGTCCTGTCCTGTGTCATACCCCAGGACTCAGTACTTTTGTCCATGTTGTTAGTGGTGTATATGTGGCCCGGGGGGGAGGGGGATAGCAGGCAGTATGGAGTTCAGCTTCACTGTTATGCAGATGATACCCAGCTCTACCTGTCTTTTGTACCCAAGACACCAGGTTCAGTTGATATGCTGAATAGCTGCCTTACTGAGATCCAAGACTGGATGTCATCAAGCTGGTTAAGACTCAGCCCAGACAAGCCTGAAGTGCTGGTGATTGAGCTGGTTGGAGTGGGGGGGATTAGAGGGAGAAGAGCAGACCAGTCACTACGGCAAACACCAATGTTTTGTAAAATTTTATTTTACTTCATAATTGCATAACCCTTCAAGTAACTGGCCACCAGTAAAACTGTTAATGTTGACTCATCGAGAATAGAAGAAAAGGCAAAAAAAACTGATGGGAGCCATGACTCATGACAACCTATGTAGGCAATAAAAAGGCAGAGCATTCCTTCTCCTAAATGTAAAAACAAAAACAAGTTGCTGCGTCAGCATGTGTTCTGAAAGCAAAATAAAATGGTTATATTAAATGCACGCTGAAAATAGAGTTAAAAATCTGTTTCAGCCTTAGGGCCTTTTCAGGAAATATCTAAACGAGAAAAAAACTGTTAGTGTGGAGGGGAGGTAAAATAAGGGATATGTATGTGTGGGGATTTTACCTCCACTCTACATTAACTTTGTTTTTTTCTCTTTTAGGTGTTTCCTAAAGAAGACCTAAGGTCAAAACATAGATTTTAAACTCTATTTTCTATTTTCAGCATGCGTTTAATATTACCATTTTGTTTTGCCTTCTCCTGAATGCCCCTGACAACAGTAACCTTATTGTATTGTTTTTGTCTCTTTATTTTCAGCAGTCAAACTTCAATCCCTAATGCAAAGCCATCCTGTTAGCCCCAGCACTAGTGAGCGTAAGCTTTATTGTAACTGCCAGTGCCATTCACTCCTGATGGTCACCGGTGACACGTGGGGCTTTTCTGTGTCATTGCACACAAGTGGCTGGACAAGGTTCCTGAAACATTTGGTTTGGGGTCATTGAGTGTGTGCATATCAGGCACCAATTACCAAGAAACACAAGTTCAGCAGTAGGCATTAGCAATGTTCTCACCAGTTGTAGAGTAATCCATTATTAAAAAACATAATTATGAGTCTAATAAATTATTATAGAATCATAATTATGTTATGGTGGGCTAGCATATTTAGTCAGGCAGATCAGTCTGTCACTTCAGTGAACACCGATGATCGGTGTTCACTGCAGTAAGGGTGGGGGGGGGATTGGAAAAGAAAGTGGAAACATGATAATAACATCACACTACAAGTACCTTTTTGAAGATATCTGAAACAGACATATTCAAAAATACATACTGGATAATTAAGCAATAAGGCACGACGGGGTGTGTGTTATTGTGTAATAACATAATTCCTGGGGTGGGTTGAAGCAAGAGGTGAAGCTGAGTGCTGCCACCACCCCAGCAGTGACGTTATTACACAATAACACACACCCTAGAGTGCCTTTTTGCTATTATATAATGGCTCGTTTGTTAATAAGAGAAAAAAGTGTTATGCATTTTATATTTGATTTTTGTGTTTGTAAGTATATAATAAAAAAAAAAAAGTCTGGAATATTTTCCGGCACTAGGTGAAGCTGCAGTCTGAAAGATCCTAATTGTCCAGTTGTTTGTTTGCTGTGTCCTGCATTGGTTGTGTGATCTTTGGTGTCAACTCCCCCCCCCCAGTGACCACTCACCAGCTCGTTGAAGCGGGCTGTTAAATTTTTTTTCTTTCTTTCTTTGGTTTAAATTATCTCTATGTCTGTGGTCACCGAGCTGCTCCATAACTGTACCATGTGGTTATCAAGTGTGCACATACTGACATGATGATGATGGCATGGTGGAGATGGAAAAGTCATTTGTTGTCACGGCTTTGTTTCTACAAACATTTTTTGCCAGTGAGTACAGAAGGAGCAGGGTGGGAATGGAGGATGCGTGACAGTGCACAGATACTTTAGAATGTGAGAAACCCACATTTCTGTTCAAAAGGGAAGCGCCAAACTGGAAACTGAAGCTTTCAGCTCACTAATAGCACAGCAGTGCGCTGTGTGTTTTTCAAAAGGCAAACAATGGAAGTACCTCTTCAGTTTTCTTTTCAGGGAAAAAAAAGAAAGTGAGGATAGAAAAGTTTCATTAGGCAAGGGGGGGGACAGGACTGCTTGTTGCTGGCAGCGGGGGCATTCTATGTACATGGCTCATGTGCTGTGTCAACGACTGTGGTTGAGTGGGGACTATCAAGCCGTATCGGCTCAGTGGTGGCTTGAGCAGAGAGGGAGGGATTTCATCCTGTGTTCTGCGGTCACCTCTGTGATTGCCCTAGATACAATGATGTTATTGTCTAATAACATCACTGTCTCTAGGGGTGAGCAGTCAGTCAGATTTATACAATTTTTCTTGCCATTGTATAACAATAATAAATCTAGACAGACTGATATAGGTCACTGAGCTTGCCCATAAGAGGCACAGCCAAGTCACTTTAAAAATGGGACTGACTGGAATCAGTCATTCAAACCCGGTAGATTGAGGGCACTTAGTTTATGTTGCCAAAAAATCTCACTACGTAAATGTTTACTGTCCAGGTCACCTCCAGAAATAGCCATAGTCTTTTTTTCCAAGTCCGAGGAACTTTGAATTTGTGTCCAGGTCCACTCATGGCAACGTGCACTGTGAGTGCATTTTCACTTTGGCCTATTCTGCTGCTGCGTAAATGTTCACTGATTCTTATTTTAAAATGTCCGAATCATTTTTTTAAATCTGTGGCAGTTATACATAGCAACATGAACAACTGCTTCAGCGCTACATGTAATAAAGTTGTTTTTACCTTATATTTTTCTCCAAAGTGACTATGACTATTCGTGGATTTGACCTTTACAATAAACTTCTATGTCACGAGACTTTTTGGCATCATAAACTTAGGACCCTGAATCCACTGGATTTGAATGACTGTTTTCAATTAGCCCCATTTTTAAAGTGATTTTTACTCTGCCTGTTATGTGTCAGTCCTAACAGATAGCTACAATGTGATATTTTTGTCCTGTTTCTACTTTCTCTCCTGTTCCCTCACCCCTCCCTTACAGTTTCTGCACACACTGAATAGTTCAGAGTTGGTATTATTCACATACCATTATCAGCAGGGCCACTGTTTTTCATTTTTTAATGGAAAAAAGCTGTAAAATTCTGGAATTTGGACTGCCTTCACACTGGTAAAAACAAAGAATTTCACGAAATTTGGGATTTTGCACCAGATCAGTAAATCTGTAGAACCTGTGTTTTTCTTATAATTGCTACCAGTGCTATTTTCAGTTTGCTTCATTTAATGGTCTGCATTTTAAACCTGTTATTCTAATTATTTATCCACATATTAAAAGAATGACAGTAGAACCCGGTAAAATCTGGAAAGTAGACTAACAATCTTCGGTGCAGTTCCCAGAATTTCAAGCCTTGAAAACGAAATTTCAGTATTTTAATCACCGTTAATCAGTGGCCTTGATTATCAGCACTTGTATTTCGTTGCACTTTAATTGTACTGATACTGTATTTATTCAGATTTTTACTTTATTTTCAGAAAGTTTGCACAATAGTTAATGATGTTGGCACGTTTAATAATTCGCAGTTTGTACCGTAAATGGTGGCGTGTATGCAATACGTTTACATCTTGACATAACAGAGCGATACAAAATGTTGATACCTACGTGTATGGGAGTGCTACTCCGGTGTTTGTTTCTGAATTAGCAATACGTGCTTATAATAACTGATGACCCCCAATATCAACTCACTGGACGGAGTTTTCTGAAATTGTATTAACCTGGTGTGGTGTCACACTGAGTTAATACAGCATCACACCGAGTTAATATGGCTTTTTCAGGCTCGCGCTCAACTGCCTCCGGTAGTGCAAAACACACTGTGTGCCAGTTTTCAAACAGGGCAGCTGTCACACAAAGGAGAAAATACAGTTTACTTACTAAACTGACCAGAATAACAGAACGAGATGTTGTTACCAATGCTAGTCTTGTTCTGTACTCAACAAAAAAACACCAAGTGCATAGGGGTCCTTTGCGAGCAGCATAGGTGGCTATCGCCATGCCCGCCCGCATTTTGCCTTAATGTTAACATGTTCTAATACCAGTTATTATAAAAAATAATGCATAAATAACTGCGTGATTATGAGTTTTTTTACAGTCCTTCGATATATGATGACTATATAAACCTCTCAAAGTTTATAGGTCATCACACACCGAGGGAATGTAAAAAAAAAACAAAAAAAAAAACAACATATCACACAGTTATACGTATTATTCTCTATATATCCACTCCAAGGTCTTGGGGAAGTCTTGTTCAAATGAGTAACCCAAGTGTGTATGTGGTTTTTGTTTTCACTTTCCCAGCAGCTGCCCTCCAAGTTTACCAGGATAATGCAAGGAAATAATCCCAATGTAATTTGCAACTGTAGCATGCTTATTGATTTTTTTTTATTATGGAATTGAGTGTAATATTTCTTGAAAATCAATAAAACAAGACATTTAAAGAAAAGGGGGGAAAAAGGCAGGATCACTGCTGGTAGTGTTTACCCCACACAGTCGCATTTAAAGAGGGCAGGGAATAATTTCTAATTGGCAGCAGTTTATAATGTTCCTAGTTTCAGAAATGATATTTATACCCCTAAATTATCCATAAATAGCTGTACCTGAATAAAAAGTTGCAAAAAAAAACTGTATTGTGCATTGTTTTGTTTTTATGGGCAGCGTTCTGTTACAGTCCTTTTCATGGAACCAGTGATCTAGAGTTTTAACTATGTCACTGTTTCTGTACAGAACTTTAAGCATGGTTCTGCTGGGTCAGCAGCTCATGCTTATCATTCTGTACGCAAACCGTGACATAGTAAACACTCTAAATTACTGGTTCCATGAAGAAAACTATAACGGAATGTTGCGCGTAAAAAGAAAACAGTTGCACATGCAGTTTTTCATATAATTGTTTATTTAGGTACCGATGACTACGTCTCATTTGGAGGTATGAATCTATTATCTGTAAACATGAACATTACTAACTGCTGCCAATTAGCACACATTTCTTTTCCCCTTTAAAAAGCTTGCATCACATTTGTAAACAATGGCCTTGCAGTTCTTGCAACATGCAGGTTTTTCACCTGTAGTCCTCAGGGGCACCTACTGGAAATGGCCATGCTAAAACCAATGAGTTTTCCTAAAGAACAGCCCTGCATGGTGAATGGCTATAACTCCCTTTATAATGCTGACTAGTTCTGTAGTGATGAGATGCTTAAGTTGTCTCTCATTGTGGAAGGATATCATTCCAAGAGGTTATCCTACTGCCTAGAGATCTTTTTTCTGCATACATAACTTGTTTTACTGCCATGGTATACTTAAGAAATAATATACTACAGGGTGTGGTATATCATGGGATGATATCATGCCTCAGGTGTATTGTGAGACATGAGGCTGCAGGTCAAGTGTCTCATGCACCTTAAAAGTGACAATATCCCATGATATACCACACCCTTGAGTGTATTATTGCTATTCTGAACTGGATTACAAAATTGGTATAAATAAAGAAACAAAATCAAATCAAATATTAAAATTATTTCTTTTTTTTTTTTCCCTCCTGGCAGGACCCCGTCTCTTCTTTGGCCCTGGTCACGGCCCCCGGAGACCTCCACCACCGCCTATGGCTGCTGAGGTCCCTCGGTCACCCCTGGCTTACCCCCCGGAGGGCGGGGCCGTGGCCACCTTCTTGATGGCCACGGGACTAGTGTCTGGTCGGGGACCCGCAGCGATGGTGGTGTGGTGAGGTCCTCCGGGGAGGGTTTCGTATGCACGGTGGTCCTTGCCCACCTCTCTTTTTCCACCATTTTCATTACAGAGGTGGGGACGTGCAATGATGCCAGGCCCGCTACTTCCCAGAACTGTAAGCATCGGATGCCTGAGCACCAACGGCTCTCCAGAGTCCTTAGTGTGCCGATCGCTGCCCCTCTCCCGGGAGAAGGAGAGCAGTCCATGGGATGCTCTATCCTTCTCCCTCGGCCGGCCCGCCGACGATCTGGGTCCGTTCCTGAACCTGGGTCGCCGGCGTCACAAGCAGAAATCCCACCGGTGTGCCAGCGGGCCATAAAAAAATTATTTCTAAGGGATAGTCTAGGAGTACAGCTTCAGAAAATAGTTTATATAGGTTGCGGTCAGCAGGTGGTGCTGTTGAAGGAGCTGATAGTAGGAGGAGGTGTAGGGACGTCTCCCTACGTGTTCCCCCCTCCCACACACAGGCAGCTTAGAAAAAAGTATGCTTTCATGGTCTGTACCTCAGTTTGCAGTTTTTTGGTTGTTTTTTTTTTTTTAGTTGGAAACTGTCTACCAACATGTACTGTACCATACTTCAGTCAGAAACTGCCTGCTAATAGGAACATAGAAACATAGAATTTGATGGCAGATAAGGACCGCTTGGCCCACCCAGTCTTCCCATTTCCCTACCTACTGGATAAGCTGCAGATCCTAGTTAACCAGCAGCCTACTTCTTCCTAGCCCCACCCCCTAGAATTGCCTTATGACTGTCCCATGCATGCTTGAATTCCTCCACTGATTTTGACTCCACAACCTCCTCCGGAAGGCCGCTTCCATGCATCCACAACCCTCTGTGAAAAAAATACTTCCTAAATTACCTCTGAGCCCCCTCTATCTTCAAATTGTGCCCTCTTGTTCTTGCACACCTCTTTTTGAAAGATGCTACCTCTTGGACTTTGTTGATTCCCTTGAGGTACTTGAACGTTCTATCATGTCCCCCTCTCCTCCTTTCCTCGAGGCTATACATATTAAGCTCCTTACGTCTCTCTTCATATGTCTTCCGGTGCAGACCCTGCACCATTTTAGTTGCCCTCCTCTGGACAGCTTCCATCCTGTCTATGTCTTTGCGGAGATTGGGTCTCCAGAACTGCACACAGTACTCCAGATGGGGTCTCACCAGCTGTCTGTACAGAGGGATGATAACTTCCTGTTTTCTACTGGTGATGCCTCTCCCTATGCATCCCAGTATCCCCCCAGCCCTCCTTGCTGCCCTCTCACATTGCTTGCCCACCTTTAGGTCATCTGATATGACTACCCCAGGTCCCTTTCCATTTTTGTTGTTGTTAGTATCTCACCCCCATTGTGTACTCTCTCCCTGGGTTTTTGTTTCCCAGGTGCATTACCTTGCACTTCTTAGCATTGAATCTAAGCTGCCATACATTTGACCATTCCTCTAACCTTGCCAAGTCCCTTCTCATCCTTTCCACCCACCCTGTGCATCAACTCTGTTGCAGATCTTTGTGTCATCTGCAAAGAGACATCTTTTCCTTCCAGTCCTTCTGCAATGTCGCTTATAAAGACATTGAAGAGGACCAGTCCTAATACTGAACCCTAAGTGTCCCCACTAGTAACCCTCCTTTCTTCTGAGTGGACTCCATTTACTATTATTCTCTGTGTCCTATTCTCCAGCCAATTCTTTACCCAGGCTGTCATCTTGGGACCCACTCCCAGGCTGGCTAGCTTGTATATTAATCTTTGTGTGGGACTGGTCAAATGCCTTGCTAAAGTCTAGGTGAGCCATGTCCACAGCCCTCCCTGATCTACTACTTTGGTCACCCAGTCAAAGAAATCTATCAGATTTGTCTGGCATGACATTCCCACTGTGAATCCATGCTGCCTAGGGTCCTGTGCCCCTCTGGCCTCTAGATACTCGACAATTCTTTCCTTCAGAAGTGATTCCATCGTTTTCCCTATCACTGAGGTTAAACTAACAGGTCTGTAGTTTCCTGCTTCTGCCTTGCTCCCACTTTTGTGAAGGGAAATCACATCTGCCCTCCTCCAGTCCTTGGGTACCACCCCATCCTCCCATGATTTGTTAAAGGGTAGTCAGTGGTGTCACTAGTTCTACCCTTAGTTCTTTTAGAATTCTGGGATGAATCCCATCAAGCCCCATTGTTTTGTCCACCTTCAGTTTTAAGAGTTCTTTCAGAACCCTTTCTTCTGTAAATGGGCTGGTATCAACTTCTGTATCCAGAGTGTTTCTACTGTTTGTTTTATGTACCTCCCCCTTTTCATTTGTAAATATTGAGCAAAAATATTTGTTTAGTATATCTGCCTTTTCACAGTTTCCCTCTGCCCACCCTCCCTCCTCTTTATTAAGCCTCACTATCCCTCCCTTGGTCTTCCTTCGCTCCCTGATGTACCTATAAAAGGTTTTATCCCCCTTCTTAACTGAGTTGGCTATCTTTTCCTTGGTTTGGGCCTTTGCTGTTCTGACTGCCTTCCCAGCCTCCTTGTGCTTTAACTGATACAGTTCTCTGTCCTGCTCCTTCTGCGATTCCTTGTACTTCCTGAATGCTTTCTTTTTCTCTTGAACCTTCACTGCCACTTCCTTTGAGAACCATAGTGGTTTCTTACATCGTTTTGTTTTGTTTATTTGCTTCACACAAAGGCTCGTTACCTCTGTGATAGCAGTTTTTATTATTCCCCATTGTTCTTCCACCCCTTCTTCCTGCCCATTTGCTAGTGCATTCTTTAGGCACTCACCCATTTTGGCAAAGTCAGCCCTCCTAAAGTCCAGTACTTTTGTCTTTGTATGGCTTGACTCTATTGCTGTGTTTATTGTGAACCATACTGTTCGATGGTCGTAGGTTCCCAGATGGCTACCCACTTCTACATCTGTGATCCTCTCTCCATCTCCATTTGAGAGAATCAAGTCTAATATTGCTCCCTCTCGAGTGGGCTCCAATACTAGTTGTCTAAGGCATGCCCCCTGTAGGGCATCTAGAATAACTCCACTCTTCAAAGTGGCAGCTGCAACTGCACTCCAGTTAACATCTGGCATATTCAGATCACCCATCAGCAATATCTCCCCTTTTTCTGCCATTCTAAGTATACTTTCTATCATTTCCTTGTCCATTTCCTCCCCCTGAGAAGGGGGTCTGTATATAACCCCTGTGCGGATTGTGGTGCCATTGCCTGTCTCCAAATTTACCCACAGTGCTTCTTCTCCTCCCTGTTTACCCTTTTGTTCTTTTGCTTTTATTCCTTCCCTTATGTAAAGAGCTACTCCTCCTCCTCTTTTACCCTCCCTGTCCCTCCTGTAGATAGTGTATCCTGGTATGTTTACGTCCCAGTCACGGTTTTGTGTGTACCATGTTTCTGTGACTGCCACGATATCCAGATGTTCCTCCTCCATCAAGGCCACTAATTCAGGAAGCTTGTTACCCAGACTATGGGCATTGGTACTCATTGCTCTCCATTTTTTGATGGCTTTACCTTCTGTTGCAGCATCCCCCCACTGACCGTTCTACCTCGGTCTTCTTCTCATTTAGTACCCTGTTTTGTAGGGAGAGGCTGGGATTTTCCTGCTGCTTGTCAGTGCCTCCCCCTTTGACTAGTTTAAAAGCTTGCCAATGAAGCATTTAAACCGATTGCTCAAAAGACTTGTTCCGCTCCTGAACAGATGCAGACCATCCTGCCAGTATAGGCTGGTGTCCCTCCAGGTGGAACCCCAGTCCCCAATGAAGCCAAACCCCTGTGCTCTGCACCATTTTTTCAACCATTCATTAAACTGCATGGTGCTAATTTACCCTCGCCTCCCCCATGCCTTTGACAGGCAGCACCTCTGAGAAGGATACTGTGTGTGCTGACAGACATCTGAAGCCATGATTAAATCCCACTACATAATCATGGCTTCCAAAAAACTCCAGCCACCAGTCTCCCCACTTATCAGAAATCCATCCAACAGCCGTGATCTCCTCCCTCCTTACTGTGACTCACAGAACACTACCAGACTGCATGCTGACAATGGCTTTTCACCTGCATGCAATCTACACAAAGAACTGGGTCCAGAAAGCATTAAATGTCACCACAGAGATGTGCACTATGGCTCCTCGAGATAACAAAAGTTTTTTGTTATGAGCTATAGCTGGTGGCGTTTGTAAAGGGCTTATCTGGGCATGTTTTAAACTCCCTTGGTAGCCACAGAGATTCTGGTGTTTACAATCTCTGTGGTGACATTTAATGCTTTCTGGACCCAGTTCTTTGTGTAGATTGCATGCAGGTGAAAAGCCATTGTCAGCATGCAGTCTGGTAGTGTTCTGTGAGTCACAGTAAGGAGGGAGGAGATCACTGCTGTTGGATGGATTTCTGATGAGCGAGGAGACTGGTGGCTGGAGTTTTTTTGAAGCCATGATTATGTAGTGGGATTTAATCATGGCTTCAGATGTCTGTCTGCATTCCTTCTTTTCTTCTATCTAGTTCATGAAGTGTAACTCTGAAGAGATTGTGTTCATCAAGATAAGAAGTTAGGTGTGTTTCCTTCTTGTGGATCATGGTGTTGTGGCAAGATTGTCCCCTGTGCTGGCACCAGTAGAACACTACCGAGACTGTACAGTCATCATATCTTATTATTTGTGACTCCATTGGGTAGAGAATAAAGCAGTTACTGTTTAATTTTAGCACAAGTGAAGCTCATTGTCCAATAATAACTAGTATTAGGAATTCTCTCCAGCCCTCCAGCCATGTTTAGAGAAGCAGCCTGATTCTGGCCATCCGATGAACAGGAAGCTCACTTTAGATGACTCAGCTAAAAAGCATCCACTCCCATTCGTGAGCATTGCAACCATAAAGTTGTATTATTTTTTTGTTTGTTTTATTGAAATTAGACTTCAGGCAGGCTCACTTTGGCAGGATGAGGGACATAGTGGCGGAGCACCTAGCCAGCATCCACCCACACATGGATGCTAACCAGAAATTATCAAGCTTGGGGGAAGTCCCGGGATCCCCTTCCTCCCTGCCCGGGTGGGACAGGCTGATGCAACATGGGGGCAGGTCTGGTGGTCCTCCAGGAGGTATCAGAGGTGGGCAGAGAGAGCATAGGATACCAAGAAGAGAGAGGCAACCGCAGAGAGAAAGGGGCATAAACAGACAATATAAAAAAAAAAAGTGATTTTTTTTTTTTTTTTTGTACCTTACTACCTCCTATCAGGTGTTGTGGGTGGTGCTACATGCCTGTAAAGCAAGAGCACTCAGGAGGGAGGGATTAGGGGAGGGTGGTGGGCATATCCAGCTGTTCCCTGTATGCTGTAGAAAACAATCAGGTAGCTGTTGAACAGACAAGGTCTAGCTTGTACTCCGGCAAAGTAAGAAGGAATCTGGTTACTAGCTCACTTTTTCTGCTCTTTGGCTCAGAACAGCTCCGTGGAGTCCCCACTGCTTGCAGTAAAAACCTCTGCCTGTGGTCTGTGCCTCCCAGATCCTGTGAGGGAGAGGGGCTGATCCACTGGCTGCAGGACAATACTCATCCTTTTCAAATGCTCTAGTGCCCAGGGAACTGCTGCAGCCATGGGTGTAGGCAGGCATACTCCAAGTACTCCATGGTGTGCAATTTTATTTAAGGGGGGCAGCAAATAAGCTCTGAACTGCTTCCTTTTTCCATGAAAACTAACAAAGGAAATGCTGAACCTTTCTGTAATTTTATTCACAAGAATCGAAACTAGAAGGACTGGTCACTAATACTCTCTTTACATCCCAAGGACAATACAACTTTATAGGCTCTGGGCTGGTATGTGGGTGTCTTAGGGAACAATGCATGGCATTTGTATTTACCCATGCATGGCAACAACCACTGTCATGAGATACAAAAGTTGTATTTATTGTGCCAAATGAGGCAACAAACACAGTCCTGGTGTACATTTGTATATTTTCTGGCTACACCCCCATGGGGGGGGTAGCAGTGAGTCCACTTGGTGTGCAGATCTGAAATCCCTGGCTACACCCCTGGCTGCAGCAGAAGCTGCTGACGAGAGTAGAAGCTGCCGAAGAGATAGAACCATGATGCGGTTATGCTGCTGCGAGTTCTGCTTGTAGCGCTTCAGTCAGCAGACCTGCAGGCAAGAGCATGGGAGAATTTAAATCTCCTACTTGCGCTTCCTTCAGGTGAAGATCAGTGAAGTTCAGCAGACATTAAGGCTAGGGTCTGGACCACACTTGACATATGCCTCCTAGGGTTGCCCTTTGTGTCTGAGCTGTTTTGCGGAGAGAATTGAAAGGTAGGAAAAAAACATTTTTCTGATTTTTTTTTTTATAAGTTTTTTCTCTTTTTTTGTCTTTTAGTCAGTTCAGGTAGGAAGTGAGTGGTGACCTGTAGAACCTATATAGGAAGAGGACCCAGAGTGGATGGGATTAGGTGGTAGGGTGGGGGGGCAGAACTTTTGTTTCTTCCTCCTGCTGAAAAAACAATCAACTTTTTAAGGTCTGCCACTTAGTAGCACAACTAGAGACTGGAGGAGAAGAGGTCTCTCTCCCAGTCGATGAAGATCAGTGAAGCTCAGCAGACAGTAAGGCTAGGGGCTGGACCACACTTGGTGTATGTCTCCTAGGGTTGCCCTTAGTGTCTCAGCTGTTGTTTCTGGTTGTTTCTGGCTGAGAGCTTTGTATTAGCTGACCACTATTTCGGCAGTGGGTACAGCAGACAGTAAGGTTAGGGGCTGGACCGCTCTTGGCGTATGTCTCCTAGGGGTGCCCTTGTGTCTGAGCTGTTGCTTCCAGCTAAGAGCTTTCTATTAGTCAACCACTATTTCAGTAGTGGTACAGCAGTACAAATGCTGATTTACATACAGCAGCCAGGAATTCTGGATAAGTGTTCCAACTGCTCCTTATGCTAAGAGAGCAGCCACTGGCTAGGTTTGAGCAGAGCGATTGAGGAGAGAAGTCACTTCAGCGGAGATAGGGCCCAGATTGTACATTCCAAGGGGGATTCAGCCAGGAAGAACTGCTTTCAAGGAATCCCTGCTTCTGCACCTGTCGAGTTCAGTCGATAGTTGAATTGGTTGCCCATGTTGTCAGTTCCCTTAGCTGTGCCCTCTCTCAAAGAACTTAACAATTTGAACACTTTGTCAGGATTGATATTTTTGAAGCAAAACTATGCCCTCAAGAGAGGGAATTCAGTGAAAGAATAGCAAATTGCATTACCAGAAAATAAACCAGCTTTGTTTTTGGTTTTAAACTTTGTTTATTATTTTCAAAACATCTTGTAGGCAGTAGAAAATTAGGTAACTAGTATCCAGAGCAGTTGGTAATTGCATTCATATCCTCCTGTATCCTGGCACAGTAGGATTGGTGGGGTTCTCAAAAGTAATTTGAAAGTCCCAGATAAAAAATAATGCTAGCCTTCTCAATGGCTTTGGAGATTAGCACAAAGGTAGACTTGATTTCAAAAGGTAAACCATGCATGTGCACAACTGTTTTTAAACAGAAGCTAGAACTGATGTTTAAAAGCAGCTTTTTTAATAACTTTGCAGGGACCTCAGTCAAAAAAAAAGAATTAAAGAGAGCACATGTGCTCTTATTAGTATACCTAACATGTACTGCCACCACATGATACATTTCTAGTGGTGGACTCAGAAGGCATCTTACAAACAGAGTCCACCAGGCACCAGTATTTCTTGGGATTATTTCTAGGATTAGCTAGATTTGTTTTAAAACAGGCGGATTTATATTTCCTGATGAGAGCAACACAGTACTTTCTAAAATTTTCCAAAACTTGTTAAGACTTGGGGGCATTTTGCCATTTGGTGTAATTTATCTTGAACCTTCAGCTGAGAAACAAAAAAGGGGGTAAGTTAATGCTTAATATAATGCTTAAAAATAGATATGCACCACTAGGTGAAAGAAATAACCATGAAGATTTAGGAGGAGAGGAGATGAGATTAACAGGGTTGTCGCATGTCTACCAGGGGCCAGAGTCAGAGGTTTAAAAAACTGTCTGCCAAGACTGTGCAAAGCAAGTTCCAGTGTCTCCTCAGTAGCACTGCACATGGGAATTAATGACACTGGCAAGGAACACAAAAAGGACTTGGCAGGAGAAGTTTTAGATTTCGGCAAGCAAGTGAAGAACACGGGATCTAGAGTGGTGATATCTGGGGTCCTACCTACCAGTAAATAAACGCCATCCTGAAAAAAAACAAAATAACACAAAGAGTAAACATACGAGTGTCAAACTGGTGTAAGATGCTCAGAATCATGTATATAGATTCATGGAACAAATGTTTAGGTAAAACATATTTGTATAGCAGGGATGGACTTCACTTGCATAAGGAGGGGGAAAATATCCTGGGTAGATTACTTGGAACTCATTATATGACAAGGATTTAAATTAACAAAGGTGGGTGGTGGGGTTGGACATGGTTTTTCAGATATCAAGTGTCTACTATTAAATGCTAGGAGTCTTAACTACAAAAACGATGAACTAGAGATCTTCCACGGGGTGATCTCTTGCAGCAGGTAATACACTTGGGTCATCGCCAGAGGTTACTGTGGTGCACGGCAGCTCTTCTAGAAGTCTTTTCCAGGAGCCGCCCACACAACATCATCTTCCTGTTCCCTATATAATTGTGGGCGGTCCCTGGTATCCTCAGTTCATTTTCTGTCCATCTTCAGCTCGCACACATCAGTTAGTGCAGCTCAGTAGCACTCGTCGATGAGAATTTGAGCTTAGAAGCGGAATTCTTCTGTTTCACTTTCTACATCGACGAATGTCAACAGAATCTACAAGCAAAACAGCGCTATTTCATTCCTGTCATTGCAGTAGAAAAATCTACCACTTTGACAACCACACCACTTGTGAAAGGTGTCTGGGACCCACACACAACACCACCTCCTGCATACATTGCCAGGATTTTAACCAGGCAATCCATCAATGACGGCTGCAGGAAATTGAAAACTATTTAATGGAGCAGAAATTGTGTCTACTGGAGAATCAGGGGGCTCATCCCAAGAGCTCCCCTCCACTGATTCTCACAAATGGCACAAAAAGAAGGAGAAGCCCTTCTACACCTCCATGCCTAAACGCTCATCGACGGCCACCCTCACAGGTGCCCCACTATCCATGATGTGCTCATACACCGCCTCCTCGTTGATGGGTGTTTTCACCCTCTCGTCGACGGTGCTTTCCAGTGTTCTCACAACGGTCTGTGATGAACCCTTTGTGGGTTCCATCGATGTTCCATCGATGTCCTATCGATGGGTGCTTCTCTCCCATCAAAGGTGACTTCATTACAACATTCTACTACTCTTTCCCCAGCAGCCCTGTCGATGAGGGGTCACGTTCCAGTGGGGGAACCTACTGCATTTGCTATGCATTCCACCCCCCTCCCTCACAGGTGTATTCTCATAGGGGCCACACGGACAGGGACTGGGACCCTGGGATCTACTACCCAGGTGCAAAACCTGCTCATACATCATGTCCAATCCCCTCGACAATCCCCTTGGTTTCCCAGAAGCCCCCCACCCCCCTTGGACATTGCCTCAATAGTTCAACAGGTTTTTGCATGCCATCTGGCATCCCCAGTCCTCCAATCCAGGGGAGTCAAGTCACCCGTCCTGTTGCCCTTCTCCTCTGCCTAAACGTTTCCAGGGTGACAGGGACCCTTCCCACCCCGGTCACCTCCCTCGTACGTAGATGACTACCTATCAGATGAGGCTGAATTTCTGGCAGATTTTACTGGAGATTTGGAAGATGAGGAATTTCAGGACCTGGATTTCCAATCCCAGTCCCCTCTTTCGATATTTCTTCCTTGAATGAGAACTTATCCCACCAGGTGGCTGCCTCTCCCTCCAGTGCAGGGTTCAACCTTAACATTGTTTTACTAGCCCTGAACCTAGTGCAAATTGGCCAGGGCTAGTGCAGCTAACCCTCTATTTGTCCGTCTTGCCTAGGGCAGATTTTTCATGGCTGTTCATGAAGTTGAAAAAGTCCCTGCTTTAGCAGGCTGTGGTCCTTTTGCTAATCTCCCTCAGTGTTCCAGGTGGCCTGGTATGATTAGAAGCTCATTAAGAGCTGCAGTTATCTGGCAGTTCAAGAGGGTGATCCAACAAAAGACTCGGTGTGAGTCATTATCACTCAGTTGTTAGGACATTCAACTAGTGTGCATGCTGTGATCAACGGCAGAGTGGTTAAGTCACTAGCTTCCAGTTTGCTGAACTTGTCTTTGATTTGTCCCACAATATTAAGACCAATGTGCCTCATTTCCCAACCTTTTGAGTGCCTGTATCCAACACTGCAGTGACAGAATGCTATGATGTATAAACGGTCTGCCCAGCCAGGTGGCCTGTCCACAGTATACTTTCTCTGGATACCACTGCAGACTAGGCTCTGAAGTGGCCATCCATGGACCCATAGCTGCTATTTCTGACTGGTGTAGGGTCCACAGCAACTCTTAAAGGATCACACCAGTCAATGCTACCAAATCAGTACCACCCAGCATGTCATTTCGTCCTAAAAACAATGTTTTGGAGCATGTATGGTACACAGCAAAACCTTAGTAAAATGTATAATTTGAAAGGTTAAAAAAGGTATTCCTGGTGTGCATAGATCATCCTATATAGAAAGAGAGGTAGTACAGCATCACGTCTGTACAATGATCCCCTTTGACTGATGAAAGGACACCATTATGAAAAATCTGTTTTTGTTAGGGCAGAGCATGTTAAATCAATATTTTTGTGCCTGGTATATATAAAAAGATATGTCAAAGTTTCCTACATCCCAAGCCCCGTGTTTGGTTAACTCTCCCCAAAGAAATCCTAGAACTTCCCCTGGCTCACTTCGCAGTATAAATAAACTTCCATAAGTGCAGGTCTGGTTAATCACAGGGTGGAGGATGAGACTTTCTTTCTCTACCTGATTCTGTACTTTGCCCTGCAGGTCAGGGCGGGACTGTGGTGAGGTGCATGGTGATGTTGGCTATTGTGTGTGCAGAGCTAGAACTGCCTGATTGAACATTTGCTATTATGGTGTTCTCTGGTTTGGCGGGGAGGGGGTGAAGAAAGAGGAAGCAAGGCACACTAGGTAAAAACAGTGGATGTACACACTGCATATGATTGTGTTGCAGTCTTTTTTTTTTTTTGCTGGGGCAGGAAGCAATGTGGGAGCAGGATAAATATGCAATAATCAGGAGTATTTTTTGGCTTGCATTTTTCCTGTATAACCGATCAAAACTGACCATTATTATTGTGGGCTAGTGCAACCATCTGTGGGCTAGTGCAATTTTTAATGAACTTGTCCGGCTGGCTAGTGCAAAAAAAAGTTAAGGTTGACTCCTGCTCCAGTGACCCATCCTTCCATAAGAAGATAGTCCAAATTCAAAAAGTCATGGGATTCTCCACTACCAAACATGACAAACAACAAACGGATATGGCAGACTATCTAGAACTACCAGAGGAGCCAGTCCTCGTGGTACCCCCACTTATACAAACCTACCAAAATGCCATGCTTGCAGCCTGGAATCAGCCTTCCACTGTTATGGCTATTCCTCGAAAGGCGGATCGCCTCTACGAGGCTCCTCTGAATCACCTTTTCTATCCACTACTCCTGAAGCGGATTCAGTAGTGATTACTGCCACTTATGATCATACTAAATGACCAAGGCACATGAGTCCCTTACCTCCTGATAAAGATTCTCATAGGATAGATTATCTGGGGAAAAAAGGTATTCCAAGCATGTACCATGAATCTCAGAATCCTAAATTATATGGGACATATGGTCAAATATCAGCATACACTCTGGTCTTCTGCCATAGAATTTGTCAACAAACTTCTTCCTTCACAAGAAAGAGAACAATTATTGGCTACAATATCCACCGGCAATTCCATCTCCCGACACCAACTTCATTCAGGATATGATGTGGTCTATACTTCGGCCTGCATGTCAGCAACTCGCATTACCTTGCGTCGCCATGCTTGGCTTTGCATCTCAGGCTTTACACCAGATATACAGCATGGAGTGCTCAATGGCCCCGTTAATGGGTCTAACTTTTCAGCCCAGGTACCCAAACACTGATAGATGATCTCCAGTCTTCAGGACGGACACTGTGCACTGTACACAGCATGTACCATACATCCCAGCCATCGTATCATCCTCAGTCCTCCTTTTATTCTAAAAGAGGTGGAAAATACAGAGGTTCACATAGAGGTGGATCCAGAGGTCATTCCCAGCCTTCCAGAACCAACACCTCTGCCGCCAAGGGCTCCCGGTCCCACCCTTCTGGTGGAGCTGGTCAGCCCGACTCCCAGTGACCAACTGGGGCTTTGTCCACGCTTCCTCGATCAGGCCTCAGAAGCCATGGATGGTCATTTTGCCCTCAATTTAGAGGCCTGACAAATTAGCACATCGGACAAGTGGGTACTTCAGATTATTCAGACGTGCCACACTCTGGAACTTATTTCCATACCACCCCTTCATCCCCTACTCTGTTCAGTACCCACCAGACCACATTACCATTCTCCAGGAGGAACTCCAGGCTCTTCTAACCAAGAAGGTCATTTATCTAGTACTCCCAGCAGAGCATCAAAAGGGGTTTTATTCCCATTTCTTCCAGGTGTCCAAACAAACTGGAGATCTCAGACTGATACTAGACCTCAGACAATTGAACCTACACATCCATTACAAAAGATTCCGCATGGTCACCCTAAATTCCATCATGCCAATTTTAAAACAAGGGGACTGGCTATGTGCCCTAGATATGAAGGATGCCTACCTACATATCCCTATCCATCCTGCCACCACAGGTTTCTTTGTTTTTGTCCTGTTGGGACACTACCAATTTCTGGCACTTTCATTCAGCCTCTCATCTGCCCTGAGAGTGTTTACCAAGTGCCTAGCGGTAGTAGTAGCAGCAGTCATACACCGGACAGGGCACTTTGTCTTCCCATATCTGGATGACTGGCTCATCAAGGTAGAGTCCAAAAACTCTCTGCTTTCCTCCCTATAAGCGACCCTAACTCTGTTGTGCTCCCTAGGGATTACAGTCAATTGGCCAAAGTCCAATCAAGCCCCTAAACAGTCGCTCCAATATATAGGAGTGGTCCTAGACACATCTCCACCAGGCCTTACCTCCTGGCAGGCAGACAAGACAAACTACTATCTCTGGCTTGTCAGATACAAGCCCAATAAGTAGTCATAGCCAGGCGAATGTTAAGCTACTACGGCACATGGCTGCTACCATCCCTACGGTAGCATTTGCCCATTTTCATGTGAGACCAGTCCAGTGGACTCTTCAGAACCAATGGTCTCAAAGAACAGGAAACTTTGAAGACAGAATCAGAGTTACTCCCAAGTTGTGGTCCGCCGTATCATGGTGGACCCTCCGAGCCAATCTATGTCAAGCCATGCCCTTCTACTCCTCTCACTTTAGCAGACATTGACCACAGATGCATCCCTAGAAGGGTGGGGTGCACACCTGGGTTTTTACAGGACACAGGGTAAGTGGACCAGTTCTACCCCTTCTCCCCACAATAAATCTTCTGGAGATGAGTGCGGTCCGTTTAGTCCTCCAGGCTTTTCAACCTCACTTTTCCCCAGGACCATTGCTGATTCAATCAGACAACCCCTCAGTAGTGTTCTACCTCAACAAACAAGGAGGTACTAAGTCTCTTTCTCTATGCAGAGAGACAATTGCAATCTGGCAGGCAGCCATACAGCAACACCTTGTACTGACAGCCGTCCACCTACCAGGATGCCACACTCTCCTGACTGACCTTCACAGTCGCCAGTCATCCACACACGAATGGACACTTCATCACAAAGTTCTTCAGAAAGTCTTTCATTTGTGGGGAACCCCGCAATTGGATCTGTTTGCCTCCCCTGTCAATCACCATCTCCCCAGATACTATTCTATTATCCCAAGCGAAAAGGGACGGTCTATAGATACCCTGTCCCAGTCATGGACAGGACTGTTCTTATATGTTCCCCCCCCCCGTTCCTCTCCTGCAACAGACGCTACTGAAATTACAGCTCTAACCTGCCACCATGATTCTCATAGCCCATCTGTGGCCTCGGCAGGTGTGGTTCCCCCTGCTTCAACAGTTCTCAGTGGAGGAACCCATCCCATTGCCAATAAGACCAGATCTCTTGACTCAGAATCAAGGGACCCTTCTACATCCCAACCTGAAGGCACTACACCTTCACGCTTGGCTCCTGAGGACGCTTTCATGGTATGTCTACAAGTGTCCTCCCCTGCTGTCAGTATTTTACTTGCCTCCTGTAAACCAATGACTAGGGGAAACTTATAATGCCAAATGGAAATGCTTTTCCATTTAGGCTACTTCCCAGTCATTGGATCATTATTCCTGTCCACTGATGAAAGTATTGGATTACCTGGCCTTGATTGCCAAGGCAGGATTAAGCTATTCCTCCATCAGAGTTCATTTGGCCTCCATTTCGGCCTTCCACAAACCTCTTGATGGCAGATTACTGTATCAACATCATCTAGCCAAAATGTTTTAAGAGGAATGTTACATATTAAGCCACCTATCAGATGACCCACCCCTCCATGGGATCTCAATTTTCTGATAGAGAAATTAACTCTTGAACCCTTTGAACTGGTGACCACTTGTGATCTCCATTTTCTTTCTTGGAAAACACTATTCTTAGTCACTGTCACTTCAGCTCGGCATATCTCCGAGCTTCATGCCCTCATGTGTAAAGAACCTACTTAATTTTTCACAGAGTGGCACTTCACACCAATCCTTCTATCCTACATAAGGTAGTGTCAGAACATACCTTAAACCAGTCGTTGGAGTTACCGGTTTATTACCCTGAACACTCCAATAGAGGAGAATACCTCCTACACACCTTAGATGTCCATCGTATATTAAGATACTATACTAATCGAACTAAATCAACTAGGAAGACCTCTCAACTCTTTGTTACCTTTTCCTCAAGCAGCAAAGGTCTCCAAGTCACTAAATGGACCCTTTCCAACTGGCTCGCACACTGTATCACATTTTGTTACACAAAATACAACAAGCCTTTGCCAGGGCCTGTCCAAGACCATTCTACCAGAGCTATGGCCACCACAGTGGCCTACTTTAAAGGGGCCTCTATTACGGATATCTGCAAAGCAGCTACCTGGTCTATAATTAATACTTTCATGAAGCACTACAACTTAGATGTTGCTTCATACTGTAGGATGGCCTTTGGCCAAGCTGTCCTACAAGGCCTCCTGTCATAATTCCATCTTTCTTGGGTTTATGGGTTGGGATTCATCCCAAATGTATTACCTGCTGCAAGAGATCACCCCGTGGAAGATAGTATAGTTACATAAAAACGTACCGTAACAGTAGATCTTTGAGGGGTATATCTTGCAGCAGGTATGATCCCACCCTCCATCCCCAGGAGAACAGATTCTGGTCCAATGACTTAGGGGTTGGGATACCTATGGTACCTCAGCTTCCCCTTCATCCTCGCTTAGCGAGTTGAATCTGGTGGAGGAAAATTGAGGATACCAGGACCGCCCACACTTATATAGGAAACAGGAAGGTGATGTCATGTGTGGGTGGCCCCTGGAAAAGACTGCTAAAAGAGCTGCTGTGCACCACAGTGACCTCTGGTGATGACCCAAATGTATTACCTGCAGCAAGAAATACCCCTCAAAGATCTACTGTTATGGTAAATTTTTACATAACTGTACTTTATTACTGCACACAAAAGGGATACAAGTCTGCACTGTTATGAAAACATGGTGAAGGGAAGACACTTGAAGCAAGGATATACAAGGTTACAGTGTCTTTCATGTAAATTGTAACAATAGGAGAGGGGGTGGAGTGGCACTGTGTGTACATGACAGCTTAGAGGCCAATGAGGTGAGCAACACTGATAGCAGTGAAGTGCCATCAGAGATACTGTGTGTTCAGATAAATCAAAAAAATAGTGGAAAGATATTCCTTTGTGTATGCCATACAGCCCCAAACCTGTCTGCTGAAAAAACAATAAACTCCTGGATAAACTTGGCAGTATTGAAGTGGGAACTAGGGTGATAATTATGGGGGATTTTAACTTCCCCAATATATGCTGGAAAAATGGAACAGCTACTAGTCAAATGGAAGACAAATTTTTGGAATTTGTTGTAACTCATGACTTAAAACAGCATGTCCAGGAAAATACTCGTTGCAGTAACATACTGGATTTGGTAATAACAAATCTTGGGGAGGATATACAGTAATTGGGTGCAAAGTGAGAGAACCACTCAGCGACAGTGACTACAATGTGGTGCAGTTCACAGTCAAAAAAACTGCTGGGAATCCATAGAAGGAAACACTAGGGTTAGGTACTATGCTAAAGCAATTATTTCACAGATCAAGGAGCATGTGAAAAACTGGGACTGGAGAAAATAGTTTGAGGGGTTATCCTTAAATGCAAAATGGGACTTATGATATGCCAGACTGAAATTCTGCATGGTTACTTGCACACCAGTGAAAAATAAATGTCTAAAATTCCAGTTTGGCATAATAAAAATATTAAATCACAAATTAAGCTAAAAAAAAGGCATACTCTGACTATAAAAAAAAAATCCCTCTGCAGAAACATGGGCAACATACAAGGTCAGGGCCAGGACATGTAAATGGGAAATAAGAAAATCCAAAAGAAACTATTAATTAAGATTAGCCAAAGACACAGAAGAGAATAAAATATAATTTTATGAATATGCAAACAGCAACAAAAAGGGAAGATCGAAGATAGGTCCCATCAAAATAGGAAACACTGTAATTGGAGATAGACAGCAAATAGCTGAGGAATTTAACAAGTATTTTAGCAGTATTTAGCAACCTAAGGAGGCTAGAGGAGAAGATATAGCACCCGGACCCTATGTAAAAACCGACATCAACAGGATTGATGTTAAAAACAGGCTACTGAAACTGAAGGTTAACAAATCACCTAGGCCAGACAAACTTCCTTTTGTATTACATAAACTAGCAGATGAAATATTGGGAGCACTGGTAGACATTCTCCAGTTCTATCACAGAAGGGATTGTACTACAGGAATTGAAGGAGGCAACAGTGATCCAAATATATAAAAAAAGCTTAAAAACAGATGTCAGAAACTTCAGACTTATCAGTTTAACCTCCACTATGGGTAGGCTTGTAGAGGAGTATGTAAAAGAAACAATATTGGAGCATGTTACAAATGAAGAAGATATAAACCAACATGGGTTCAGTTCAGGAAGATCATGCCTAATACATTTTTTACATTTCTTTGAGCCTATTAGCAATGCTATGCATGTAGAACTCCCTATTGATGTACAGTATTATTCTTAGATTTCTCTAAAGCCTTTGACAATATGCTCTATGGATTCTTAATCAGGAAACTACAGGATATGGAAATAAGTACAGTAATAACATTATCTGTTGGATTAGTTAGTGGCTTCAAAGCCAAAAGCAGAGGGGTTTGCATAGCTGGGCATTTAGCATCTTGGGCTGAGATAACAAGTGGGTGCCCCAGGGCTCGATCCTGGTTCCAACACTATTTGATATTTTTATATCATTGTTACAAACGTCCAATAGTTTCTGGAATTGTAAATTTGTGGATGAAGTAAAAATAGAAGCTATAGTAGAAAGTGAGAAATAGGCATAACTGTTTCAGGGTGAAATAACCAAAATTGAAGAGTGGTCCAGAACACACAAACTGACATTTAACATGTAGAAATGTGAAGTTATGCATATAGGTACCAAGAATAGAAGAGCAACATCATATATCTATGGTAGGGAAATAAAGGAAACACACAGCAAAAAAGATCTAGGAGTAATAACTACTAGCAAGATAGATATCCCAGGGTGAGCAATGCAGAGAAGCAGTTAGCAGGTGTAACAGGATAATGGGATGCATTGTTAAGAATATAGGTAGCAGGGACCGAGAAGTCCTTGTTCCCCTGTACAGCACCTTGGCACGTCATCACCTGGAGTATTGTGAGCAGTACTGGGTGCCTAATACCAAGAAAAATATTAAATTACTAGAAAGTGCCCAGAGAAAGGCTACCCAAAAAATCAGATATTTAGCAAGCAAACCATATGGTGAGAGGTTGATGGAACTAAGTCTACTCGCTGAAACATGGAAGAATGAGGGGGGACTTGTGTATGGTCTACAGGGCAATAAACAACAAGGACCTAATGGAATGTTTTAGTTTGGAAAGAAAGGTAGTGGGATGGGATAACAGATCAGACTGTTCACAATTAAAAGGAGCTTTATATAGAACTGAAAGGTGTGCAAAATTGTTCGGTAAGAGGGTAGTCAGCATTTGGAACAGTTTACCTGGGAATGTTGTTATGAGAGGTACATTGGAGGCTTTTAAGACTTCTCTAGATATGTTTATGGGGGAGAAGAAATTTGCATACCAGGAATGCATACGGCGAGTCACATGGCCAATTGGCTAATGACTTGTATACTACCATGATACTATGATAACCCACGGGACATGTTGGATTTAACTTTTCTTTCTATAAATGAAGCATGTAGATCACAAAGCAGCATGAACTGCTTAAATAAATCATCCCAGGCTGCATCAGCATTTAAACAAAAGAACATTTCTCCTAAGTTAATCACGAGTAAGTCAGAACAAAACTGAATGTACCAAATCTGCCAAGGCAATGTAGACCGTTAATTGTAGGTGGGTTTTATTACCCCCTACAAGTAATAAACAGCAGATGGTAAATCATATAATCTGGTGTTTAGACAAAATTCGGGGAAAACAAGTGTGGTCTTGTTATTATGGGGGATGCAAATAAATTGCCACTTGGAAAAATAACAAGTGAAGATGGTTTAAAACAAGTAGTTGAAGAATCTACAAGGGGACAGACTGTGTTAGATGTGGTTATAACAAATTTAACTGAATATTTTTGTAAACCAACAATTGTGCCATCTATTGGGTTATCAGACTATAAAGTTGTATTGCTAGCAAATAATTCAGAGAGATGTAGAAGGTTAAAAGAGGAGAAAATGGTGTTTAAATATAGAAACATTACGAGGGGTAAGAGTCGAACTTAGGATGTGATAGCTGGTAAATTACAGAAAGCAAAATTTGGGGATAGGAATGTAGATGCTTCATGGGAGATGGTGACATCCATAGTTAATGAAGCTCTAGATCAAGAAATGCGTACAAAAGGAATAACAACGGTAGGTGGTGACAAACCATGGGTTACTGAGGAATATAACACATTGATAAATGAAAGGCAAGCAGTATTTATGAGGAATGATATTATTGTATATCATAGGTTGAGAAATCAGGTAAATTGCATGGGAAAGAAGTTACATAGCAATGTTTATGAAAGGAAATTGGAGGGGTTAAGGAAATCTGACCCAAGAAAGTGGTGGAAAAGTACAAATGAATTCTTGAAAACAGGAAAATGAGGTGGTCAAATAAAAAGATAGGAGCAAATTTGTATTTTTTTCTGAGAGAAATGAAGGTGTTTCCTTTTTGACCAGCTTAAATAGACTATTTGGTGAAGTAAATAAAGATTTAGTCCCATTGGAAAAGAAGGATATTTCAGGAGAAATGGTCCCCCATGAGTGCTTATTATTCGTGGAAGAAATAGCAAAGGAATTAAAAAAGATTAAGATAAATAAGGCTGTAGACCCTGATGCTATTCCAAATTGGGTATGGAAAGACGTGCTGACTTGCTTGCACCATGGGTGTGTCATATTTTTAATACATCAATGTTGAGTGGTGAAATTTCTTTACAGTGTAAGCAGGTAAAGGTTGTTCCCCTTCCTAAAACTGTGACACCTAAAAATGTCAACAGATTAAAAACCAATTACTTTAACATGTAAAGTTTCAAAAGTATGTAAAATGTATATTTGTACCTAGATTATGGAGGGGGTTTTGGACAAAAATCCGTTTGGTTCCTTGACGGGTTGCTCAAGTATTTATGCTGCTTTAAACCTTTTGGAACTAAGTATGAAAGCTTGGGATAAAGGAAATAATGTAAGGGCTGTTTTGGTAGATTATAAAAAAGCTTTTGTTCTTATTGATCATGGGACGGTAATACAAAAATTGCAAAGTTTACATGTGCCAGAGTGTATAGTAAATTGGGTGGCCAGTTTTTTGCATGGAAATCACAATGGATTGAGATGGAAGGCACGAAATCTGAGGTTGTGGGTACGTGTGGTGGGGTCCCTCAGGGAACTAGATCAGGCTGTTATCATTTTTGATTATGATAAATGATCTAGACACGAAGGGCCCATGTATATAGTATGTAGATGATACTACGGTATTGGATGTTTGGGAAAATGTTAAGGATAGTACTATGCAAAGTGATTTAGATTATATAGAAATGTGGTCTGAAAAGAATTTTATGCAACTCAATCCTATAAAAAACAAAGAGATATGTTTTGTTAAGTAAAAGAAATGGAATGAGATAAAAGGATTGTCTTTCGGGGGTAAGGAGGTAAAAGTAGTAAAAAAGTGAAATATTTGGGATTTATTTTTCAGAATGATTTTTCTTGGGCAGAACAGGTTTTAAGCATGGTAAAGAAAGCAAATAGTAGATTATGCTTTTTAACTGTTATGAGACTTGCAGGTTTGAATGAATCAGATTTGGTTTAGTATTGTACTACAGTGGTTAGACCGGTGGTTGAATATGGAGCTGCCATGTGGCATAGTGGACTCACCAAAAGTGAATCTGAAGAATTGGAAAGAGTACAAAAAAGGGCACTAGGAGTAATTGCTGGGTGGGATGTGAGTAATAGGGAAGGCTTGATTAAATATGGGCTTGATAGGTTAGATACTAGAAGAGAAAAAAATGACTAAAGAGGTTTTTTAAAAAAATTGTGAGCCTGTTTACTGGTATCGAGGAATATGTCTGGGTATAATTTGCAAAATAAGAAGATGCGGGAAAAACCTTTGGTAAGAACTTAAACTTACAGTAAATCTTTGTGCAATATTTGAATGTGGTGAAAGAAATATTGTTGTTTTTATTATTTTCTTCTTTTAAAATTGTATAATTTTATGTTTTGGATCTGCTATGTGTAAATGTTTATCTTTTTATGCTGTATAGAACTTCAACCTGTACATTTGTGCCTGGTTGAGATATTAAGTAATAAAGTATTAACTAACTAAAAAGCTGGGCCTATGCCAGGCAGCACTGGCAGTTCCCTGCAGTGCTGGAAGCAGAGGAGGAAATACTCTGGGTGGAGATTCTGGGATCTCCAAGAAATCCACCAGGTGGTCTCTGTTGCCAGTCACCCTCTGTTCCTCATATATTGAGCAACACCCTGGTTGGATGGGAGGGTAGTACTATAGACCAATAGTCCCCTTTCCCAACTGCTGTCTCTGCTTCACTGCCCAGTCCCTGTAACAAGAAAAAAAAAGAAACTCAGGCTGACCCATTCAAGCCTGTGCTGCTCCCGGCTGCTCACTTGTCCTGCACTATCAGGATGTGCCCTCCACCTCAAATTAAGGCACTCCTGTACCGGATGGAAAATCAAGAGCTGAGCTGCAGTTTAGAGGTTTGGCTTCCCTGTGGTGGGATTTTATGGCTGCTTATTGTTTAAAATTTGGTGCCGCTGGCAGGCTGCTTCCCAATTCACTAGTGACCTCAGTGACATCTGTCCTAGTCTCCTCAGCAGTTCCTGTTCCCAGCCGCTGTCCCTGCTTCACTGCCCTGTCCCTATAACAAGAAAAAAGAAACTCAGGCTGACACAATCAAGTCTGTACTGTTCCCTGCTGCTCTCTTATCATGCACTATCAAGATGTGCTCCCCGACTCGATTTAAGGCACTCCTGTACTGGACGGAAATCAAGAGCTGAGCCTCAGTTTACCAAGGCATCCAGAGTCCTGAATAGGGAGCTCGGGCGAGAAAAACAAAACAAATCAAGGACAGTGGACACCAAATGAACTGGGTCAAAACAGATTGGTTCTTTTATTAATTGTTCTAGATCTAGGTGTTCAAATGATTGCTTCAGTCTTCAGCCTGTACTGGTAGGTCAGCTGGTGTTAAAATCCCCCATTAGAATTAAATTAGAGAAGTCACCCAAGGGGTCAATAAAAGAAGAAAGCTAATTAAACTGAGTTGCCTTTAATCTGAGGGGTGCAGGGGCAGTATAAATTGCCAACCAACATTTCCTAGGCAGATAACTTTAAGGAGACAAAAACAGAAATAGCGTGTCCACCAGTAATATCTGAACAGACTGTGTATGGATGTTTAGTCCCCTGACATAATGTCGCAGTCTATTAGTCGCAGACATTACGTTGCAGGGACAAAATATAATGACATTATTAGACGCAAGTACATTATGGAGCCAGACAAAATGTTGCAAAGGCAAGAATGGAACGGTCAAATAGTCACCATCCTAACTACATGCCTCATCCTAATAGGAGTGCTCCACCATGTGGAGGGGTTATGGGATAACAAATGGACCACACACCGAACTTCAAGTTCAACACACAATCTCTGTGTGATGTTTATTCAAAATGCAGTAGATAACCTTCAGCAATGGCATATCCCTTTTGTCAGTACAGTACATCAGTTTGTAGCACAGACCATGCAAGTCTTTCCTCTACACTTAGCCAGCACCTACTGACTCGCTGATCTCTGATCTAGCTTATCAGTTGAGATTCAGCCTCCCCTATGTGGGCCTTGATGGCTTGGGTGATGGGGGCTCAAATAAATTAAAAAAAAAAAAGTTAAAGACAAAGAACCTCAGTGCAGAAGCACTGAAGCAAGGGTTGCCCCAAAGGGCACTGACAATAAGTCAAGTTTCAAAGAAACGCAACATCACACATACTTCTATAATGCAAAGCATCATGGGATATTTACAAATAACCATGAAATTTCAGACTTGTTCAACTTGCAGCAATTTACATGAATTTTAACTAGCACAGTTAACTTAATTTCTATAATACAGTCGCATACTGTAGTATTTTTTACTGTTACCAAAAACACCTAGTGCCATAGTATTTTCAGCATTTTCAGGTTTCATACACGTAAGGTATATATATTAAAGTATTTTATGACATAGTGCCATAGCATAATAAATCCAACAATGAGGAACACAGCCTGTTGTTTTCCATCAGCTTGGAGGCCACCACAATAACCTCCCCGTACGAGGACCTGAGAGGGAGAAGGAGAGGACACTGTAGCATAGTCAAGAAAGGGGAAGGGGATGCCTATAGGGGGCCAACCTTATGGACTAGGAATTGTAAAGAATAAATTAGACTAAGAAATATATTTAAGAAAAGGTCAGTCCTCAAGAGTGGCAGGAGTTCCCTGCCGCACACCAGCAATGCACCTCATACCTCATCCTATTCCGAGTGCAACCAACAAAAAGCAACCAACCAATCAAATAAACTATGCATTTGTTTTAGATTAATAAAAGATTATAAGGCATAATGCTGAGAACATTTCATATTAAAAGGCATAACATCATAAAAACATCAGGCATGTGTGAGTGCTACCCTGGCTACTTCTCACCCCCACGATATCAGCATCAATTAGCAAATCCCATACCTCGCCATGTTCAGAGTGGTCCACCGGTTACACCCCATTGCTTTGTTGTTGGTTGTGTTTGTTAGGAAAATCCAATTTATGCATTGAGAGTTGGGATGCAGCACCATGAATCCTAAAGCATAGGGACTTAGAACTGCCTCACTATGATCTCCTGGGCCAGCCTAAACACTTGCATTTTCACATGTGACTCTACATACTCAGTCCATAGCAGCAGCAGTTATTTTAGCAGAGTTTAAAAGCTGCCACTTTTAAACTATGCTAAAATATCTGCTGCTGCAATGATCTGTTCTCTGTGCCAATAGGCCGCTGGTTTTAGGTCGCTGTGGCTACATTTTAACCGCTACCGCTTTTACCAGCGATCGCATTTGTTTTCTCCGAAGTGTCTGCAACCATTTGACTGCGGCAACAAGTACCACGACTAAATGTCCGTATGCAGAACAGACCATTGAGCAAGGAATGGAAACATGAGCAAACAAGGCATCACCATCTCCATGCCTATTTCTAACAGACCTGAAAACAGTGTAATTTGGAAGATTTATTTCTGAGTCTGAAATAGCTGAGTCCAGCCATGTTTCAGATAGTGCTAGAGGGACGGGTTGCGAGAGACCAGCTCACAAAAAGAGCATATTTGGGGGAAAGCTTTGAGCATTCGAATGATAAAAGCTGATTTCATTTTGCAGAGGGCCCAGATTGGATTTGATATCTCCAGCAACTAAGAGGAATAAAAAATGTACCAAAACTTGATCAAGAAAACTGGGTATTTTAGTTCTTTTTTGTCCAGTAAAACTAGTTGGGGCTTTTGACAACTGCTCTGATAAAGCAAAAACAAAGAACACACACAGCATTATTTTTTTATGTAACCTGCTGTGGTAATGTCATATCAGGGTGGATGGGGGATGCGAAAGCATAATAGTCAGTACCCTGCTGTAACTTTGGGGAATTTGTATAAGAAACTAAAGCAGAACAAAAAGTAAAAATACAGTAAATTAAAAATCACATGATTAAAATACAGCTACATTCCAGGCTGAAAGTGAAGTAAAAATTAACTCCCCTATACCAGTTCCAAAGAAATAAATCCAAAAAAGAAAGTAAGCAACCACAGGCAAACAGGTTGTCTATATGCAAATACGAAACACGGTCTGTTACATGCCTGATTGTATTGAAAGCAATCACAGTATAAAATAATGAGTTATAAAAAAAAAACAAGAATGAGATTATAAACTAAAACATTACACACTAGTATCAAAGCCAACAGAAGGAAATTCTCACAGCACTTTAATGTCTAAAGTAATGAGAATATACAGAGACTGAAGGAGTATACGTGATAATTGAGGTTCTTGTACTAGATCAAACAAAATGAAATGGGGCATGAGCTGCTGAAATATGGGTGAAGTACACCAAGAACATTGTAAAACAGTACCTTGAAAGAGGCATAGTGCCAGTGTCCACTGGTCCCTCCCTGCTGGACTCAGTCCTCACCCCATTTGCATTGCTGTTCAGCACCCAGCGTACCTTTGAACTTGTTGGCCTTTTCCCACAGGGCTCTGATTGATGGCAGGGGCACTAGGAGCAGTTCGAAAAGATGACAGTCAAGGAGCAGAGTACAGGAATGCCGAAAATGGAGCCTGTCATATTATTTGTTATGGGCGTAATCCTTGCTATTCTGTCATTTAGTGTGGTGACAATACAATGAAGTGCCTACACCAGCTTAGCTGTTGTAATTGCTGTACATTTCTTGTTTTTGTTTTTCTTATCTATTTACTAGCTTTTGTTGACGAGGTAGGTGCATTAGGCAAAAACTTGCCTATTTTCAATCATGACACGGAAGAGTACAACATAGTTTTACACAAAACAAGCAGCAACTAATACATAGCAGTTGATATCCTCGCAGGGATAGTTGTGGAAACAAAACATACATGTGACAATGACCCTCCACGCAGGGAAGGAAGGAAGTAGGCCCACAGTTATACAAACAACAAGCAGTGAATAAATCAGAGCCAGTAGATATCCTCTCAGAGATAGTTGTGGAAAAACAGAACATACATGTGACAGTGGCAGTCCACACAGGGATGGAAGGAGCAAGCAAGGTAAGCAAGGCAAAGAAGTAAATAAAATGGGGAGATAACGGTAAGCTAGCATATAGAAAGCAAGAAAAAAGGGGGGATTAATTACAGACAGGAATCAAGTGCGTGAAGGTAGGAGAAAAGTGCAGTCTTGAAGGAAGAGTGGGATGGAGAGCATTTAAGATTAGGAGGTAGAGAGTTCCAGAATTTGAGAGCAAAGTGAGAGAAGGCTTGTTCCCCCATTTTTGTAGAACAGTGCGGGACAGAAAGTGAAGTGGAGTTAGAGGATCTCAGTAGTCAGGAGTGAGCCACAGGGGTGAGCATAGTCCCAATGCTGTCAGGGCGAGGGGGCCTAGTCATGGAGTCAGTGAAACAGCCGAGAGTGTATAAGCGCAGGTTTTTGGGGGACAGCCAGTTTAGGGTGGAGTACAGGAGGCAGTGGTGAGTAAGGCGAGGGGCAGACAGGGCAAATTTGCAGATGTTTCGAGTCCCGTTAGCCCACTAACTTTACTTAACATTTCAAATGTAGGGAAATAATATCAAACCAGTACTAAAATGTTCCTGGATATCATTTCTTGGAAAGAAGTAAAAGCTTGGAAGTGTATTAGGAGGTGACCTCATCTCCACAAAATGGTGCTTGTCCTGTTGAATCATAGGTGCATCACTGGCAGTAGAAAAGAGAGATTAGTAGATGAGCATGATGTGGACTAAATCAAAATAAATTAGTTCTTTCAGGCTGGCCCAGTGGCTGTGAGGGTTGAGGCACTGGATGCCACACCTCATGCCACAACGACGACCCGGGTTCGGGAACGAGCCCAGGGTGCCGTGGATCGGCAAGGGAGAGAGAGGATTGAGTATCAGTAGACTGCTTTCTTCTCTCTGGGGAGTGATCCATGGACTGCCCGGTGCAACAGCAACCCACGATGGAAGTCGGAGGGGCATGCACACAGCGGGGCATGTAGTAGTGGGATGGAGCAGCGGCAGACACTCTAAAGTGTCATTGCATGACCAAGCTCCAGGTGGCAGGGTCTCAGGGGTAAAAACAAGAAAAATCCCCTACCCTCAGGGAGGCAATGGAACCTCCAGTGGCCTGGTCTCACACGCCCAATGTCGGCCGTCTATCCCAACTTCATTCTTGGGGATTTCAGGCCTCTCCAAGGAGGCAGGAAAGGCGGAATCCTGAACCTGATTTCGTCGTCGGGTGAACACAGTTCAGGCGGGCGGTCAGGTGCACCAGTAGCCGAGTGTGGATTCCCGAGAGATTCCCCATCAGGTAGGAGCAAAAATAAAGTCTACCAAAAAAAAATAGTTCTTTCAAACCTGAATCCCAATAATCCTGTCCCAATTGTGGTATACATACTCACTGAAGTCGACAATGGCATTTGAAAATGAGGCTTTGTAAAGACAAGGAAAATCACTGCAGTGCATCAGGTGGAGCAGACAAGATGGACCCAGAATCCCTTGCTTCATCGGAACAGTACTATTTTTATTAGATAATACCATCTAGTAGGTAAACATTAACAGAGGAAAAGAAAACATGTTGCAAGATCACCTTTTTAAAAGAGAAGGAATCAGAGGAGTTTGACTCCAAACAAAGCTCCATCAAGCTTTAAACCCTTTATAAAAGGAATTGTATTCTAAATTTAATCTATTCTCTAAAATTAAATAGGGGGTCCAGTCATCAGAATAAAGGACACACTGCTGGCATCAGTAGAACGCAGTCATATAACATTCTGAAAAGAAAAACTTGAGTTTCAAGGGTTGGATTTTCCAAGGTCCCACCACAAGCACAGAACTCAAATTATAAGTGCTATGTACCAATTGGGCAAGGGTATGCAGATGAGTCTCGTACCCCGCCCGTGGCACTTCACACCCACTGACAGGTGTGCCCATCCCGGCAATCACATACGCTGGCCACCTGTCCATGGCATGCCCCCCTCTCCTGGCATGCAGGACTCCGCAGGGCGGCCGGGGGCTGAGGCACTGAACCAGGCGGGCATCCAAAGGAATGCCCATCCTGGGTCCAACAGTGGCTCCCTCATGCTACCATGTGGGGGTCTGGGGTTGTGCATACCTACTGCAGGCACCCGGACCCACACAGCATGGCCCCTGTGGCTAGTCAGTTCACCAGCCCAGCCACGGCAAATGGTGCCCTCCAAGGCACACTGCAGGACCCCGGCATTGGGACACACCTCTGGTCCACATACCCACAATGGCAACCATGCCTAAACCACAATGTGGCCGTACTCCTGTGCCCCTGTAGATGGGCATGTGCTACAATCCACCTCCCCCGGCAACATCCTGGTGCCACCGCTACTCTGACAGTACGGGCACTCATCTGTCCCAATGCTCCTGCCCTCACTGGCTGCCTAGTGGGCAGGGGCACCACAGAGAGCACTGTTCTGGTCCCCTGGTGTATGGTGGATGGAGATCATGGGGGTGCACAGAGGGTTACGGTAGGGTCTACCCTGGTGTACTCTGCACCACCCTCCATAACCATGCGGCCAGCACTACATGGTTTAGTAAATACCGTGTAGTGCTAGCACACCCCCAGAATGCTCCCAGTGCAGTGTGGTTGACAGACATGGGGGATCGAGTGCAGTGGGTCTGCTTCCCCCCATTTGTGCATCCCACATGAGGGTCACACTTGGTATATGGTGGCTATGTGCCCAAGTTATATGGCATGTAGCCACACCGCACCTTCGTGCATAGTGTCCTTGGTGTGCACCTGAAGCTGGATAAATGCAGCAGAATGTTTAAATGCTTTTTATTTTTCAAATGTTATGCTGCTTTTACGGCACCGAATGCTACTTTACAGTAAAATAATGACACGTCAAATATTAATGCATGCCACTGCGTTCACTATAAGGCACTCTTTATACCACAACTCACAACAGATATGCACAATACTTAGACCACCTTTTAGGTGGTTTAGGTGTTGGTGCGAGCATTAGGGATTTGTGGCATGATTGTACCACAAGGCCCTCATGTGTGGTTGAAAATCCAGCTTCAAGCTTCTGCATTCATCATTAATGAGGATGTTTACATGAGATTAGGAACTGTGCCCCTTTCAGTTCATCTGAGGTTAGTTCTGGAGCTGAAGTCATAATACCCTGCTTGTAACACCATGGCCATTCCCAGAGTAGCAGACTATGAAGTTACAGCTAGGTATAGAACAGTATATGGTTTGAACAACTTTATACAGGAGCCATCTTCAGGTGTTTCAAGTCAGTCACTGAATTTAAAATAATAATAAAAAAAAAAACACCACTAACCTCTGGTTGTTGTGCAACATACTTGCTGCTGTATTATGTAGCTATTGAGACAAAGGAAAAGCACACCTGCCTCCTTAAGGTGCTGCTGAGCACTTATAAACAAGAAGAAACAGCGCACACACCACAAATGCAGAACAAATAAAATGTATTGGTACAAAGGAATGACAAAATAGTAGCCCCTACGTATTGCCACTCAAACGTAACAAATGCCTTGGTACCAAGAACACGAAGGTTCTCAGCACCTTGTTAGAGAGGTGGCATCACAAAGAGAGCTACGTTTTCATGCTGATGATATCACCACTCTAACTCAATGTTGAGAACCTGTTTGTTCTTAACCTGAGGGGTTAATTATTCTCTGTATTATGTTATCCATTCTAGTCTTGGCCTCAACTAGGAGTGAACTGTAAGGGTCAGTGAGCCAGTTTTCATACAGTTGTTCTTAATAAAGACTAGAAAAAGAGTGTTATTCTCCTTGATAAAATACTACTTGTGTCTTCGACATAGTTGATTCCAGCAGTCCTGAACCCAGTCATAATACTATGGTACACAGTGGTTGTAACTATCATTTTGCACCACTGTTCAAACTTGCACGCTTTTGTGTGGACCTTTCCTTGTGCTGTCACAGTGGTCACTGCACAGGCAGAGAGAAAGGGACAGGACTAGAGATGTTGCAAAGTTTAAATTTACCGGTGAAGTTCCGGCAAAGTCAGAAAATTCGCCTGTGCAGAGCAATCCGCAAAGTTTTGCTACTAGGCTCAAAATTTGCCTATCTGACTTTGCCATTTTTTTTTTTTTGTGGAATTTCACCCATGAATGGCAAAACGTTGCTTGTGAAGTAGAATTTTGAATGGCAAAAGTGTGCCATTTGCAATGAAATTCCACTGTTCGTGGGCAACATTCCACACTTTGCAGGTAAAATTCCACACTTTGTAGGTGGAACTTCACAATTTGCGACTGCAAATTAATCCATGAATTGCACTAAATTTGCAGATTAATTCGCGGAGCAAAGTTTCCCAACTTCACCCATCTCTAGACAGGGCAGCCAGGTTAATATGAGTGCCGTCATGCAAATAAGACACTAACGCTACACAACAGCTCATCAGGTTCCTCACCCCTGGGTGGTTGGCACAGCGACCCCTAACCCATCTAGAACTGTTGGAAGTAGTTCTACGGGGGTGGGGGTGCTGGGGAAGGCATAGGCATGCAGCAGCATACTGTGTCACCAAACTGTCTTAACAGGTGGACAGGACTTGAGGTGGGGAGAGCTGGACACCATGGAGCAGGCAGTCTACGCCGCCAGGCTATGGAACACTCACCACTGTCCATCTGTACTGCTCCCAGTTTCTGTCTTTTAATCCCATCTAAAAATGTAGCTCTTCTGTCAAGCTTTTAGGAATGATTCTTTTTAGTGTGTTTCTTAAACCTTCTTGCTCTACCACATACTGTAATAGAGGTTATTTAATCAAAAGTGTATTATTTATTGAAATTATAGCTGTGTTGCTATTTATTTTTTGTGAATGTTTTTACCTTGTTGTATGTGGGAATGTTATTGTTATCTGTTCAGTGCCTTAAGCTCTGGAAAGGTGCTTTATTAGATAAACAGTCTGTCTGTCTGTCTGTCTAGAAAAGTAAACAGTTTCATTGGAGGGCCAGTGAAAGATAGAAAAATAATCTGTGATACAACCCACAAGTGGACCATAACATATGGTGTGGAGCTTAGGGGATGACTGTGCTGGTAATGCCAGTGAACCCATGCTCTGTACATAGCATAGCCCCATGCCACTGGTGCTATGCCATGAACAGACCCCTCTGCCTGTTACTGTTCATCATGTTTTGTGGCAAAAAGCCTGTTTGCATCACCCAACATCAGGAGCATGCAATTGCATAACTGAACTGGGCAACACTGGCATAGTGAATACTGCACCCCTGGCCCACAACTTGCCAGCTTTGTGCATAGACCTAAAGGGTGGTGATGGACTTGGGATGCCATGTGTACCCTGATATTGTGTACCACACCTTGTGACTGTGTATCGGGCCACAGTAGTTTAGGGGATTGTCACTTTTTCCAGTGGCAAAGGATCGTAATGGCTCTTAAAAGTTTTCAAAATGAATAACCTTTTTTTAAAAATGTGTTCAGTGTTGCCCTTACTCCAATCTTTAAAAGCAATATTAATATATAGTAACATATTGTACTGTTGTGATGATGGAAGGGACTTAAGGTCTGTCTTGTCTACCTCTGATACTAAGGTTCATACTAAGGCGGAAAGGAGCAGGGAAAGACATTAGCCTGTAATAGCGCCTGTGTATTATGAATAATACTGAATTTTTCCCCCATTCAGGATATGTTTGTCTAATTTTAATTTACACTCATTTATATTTTTGCTTAGTATAAAATTAATCTGGAGTTTGTTCCAGGGGTTAATGACATGTTGAATGTAATCAGTTTTTCTTTTGTTAGTTTTAAATCTCTATCGGAGAAATTGTAGTGGATGACCTTGTGTTCTCATATTATCATTTTTAAATTCTAATTGTAACTCATATAATAGGTACGTATCTTGACAGATGTCCCACAAGAGTAGGATATCTCCTTACAACCTTCTGGTCTCAAGGGACATACGGTTCAGTTGCTTTTTGCAATTTTCTTAGCTTTCATTTTTCGGTGTGTAAGTCATATTAGTGGCCCTGTGCTACACTGTCAATACCCTATTGCCGCTCAATTTGCGTGTGGACCAACATCTAAGATTAACATCTGAAATGTTATCCTACTCCTGCCTTGTAACCCTCAGTGACATTCTTCCTCGGGGAATCTGTCTACTCCTGTACAATCTCACTGGGTAGGTTATTCCACATGTTAACAACTCTCTATGTTAAATTATGCTTTCTAGTATTCCCTTAATTCTGCCCCTCCACCAAGTTCTGCACATTTTCAGTTACTGGTATTTGAAAATAGTACTAATCATTTTTAAACTTTATCCATAAATGATTCTAAAGTTAGTCCTTTTGTTTTTGTTCCCATGCACCTACTCTTTCAGGCAACCTACAAGGCACACCCCTGCTGCCTTCCTAACTCAACCTGAGCTTCTGTGCCTGCTGCCAATCCCCAGAATCCTCCATCATCTGGGGAGCCAACGTATCCCTGTCGAGGGGGCCCTCCTGCTGCCACCAGGAAAGAAGTGCCTTGATCAGCCTGCCAGTGGTGGGGATAGTAGGCCAGCTAGCTTGAACTCCAGTGGCAGGGAAGTGGGTGAAAGACTGGCCTTCAGCTGGTGTGCCCACCACCATCCCTTTTTCCATTTTTGGGGGCCTGCCCTCCACCTGCATGCATGCTGCCTCACGGCATCCTGGGGACGTGGATGCTCAGCAGCACATAGTCACCCACATCACCAACAGCAGCTCTGCAGCGCCACCACCAGGAGCCTCTAGATAAATACAGCTATGCACCTACCATTGAGGAAGTATCTGAAGTATGTTCTGAATCTCTCCCTACCAGCCTCCACTCCTGAAGTCCCAGGCTCGTGTAAAAATCTGAGGTGCCAACTTGCCACACCAGTTCCCCATTGCTCAGCACCATGGAGCCAGCTAAGTTAGCCCATTTAAAAGAAATTATTTTCAGTAAGGGATGAAAGTGGAACCATGAGGTATAGAAACTTCATTTAATTTCATTCCAATAAAAGCTTGAAGCTTGGTAACATAGAAATATTATATGACAACATTTCTCAGTTATTGAGAATTTAAAATATCGGTAATTGTAAAAATGTATTTTTTTTTTTATTTAAATATCTGGTTCACACTCAATACAAATACATATGTTTCCATTACTTTTTATAATCATAGTTCATTTGCTAATTACTATGATCACATCATGAAAATTGCACAGAACTTTAATTCATGTTACGTGATCACAAAATCTCCCTTGCTTTTTTGTGAATGCTATGGGAGATGAATAGAATGGCTCTAAACTGAGTTATTTTGGAATGTTTTGAGGTTGACTTCTGTTAATTCCAACTGTAATTTATTTTCTGGTTACCAGAGTTCCTCTTTAAGATAAGAATGAGTTCCCCTAGCAATTCCAGTTTAGGTTCCAGAGTTTTTCTTTGAAACTGTTCCTATTCTGCTTCACTTGGAACCCTGCCTATCTTACCTGGCCATTCTTTTTGTTGCAAAGACCGCTGTAATGGCCTTATAGTGTATAGGGTGTCTTTCTTGTGTATGAAAATCCATACACCGGAAAATGTCATTCTGCTTTAGTAGTGACATACCTACTACAGTACAATGGGTACTCGTTGTGCTGCAGTAAGTACGTCATGACGGAATGCATCAAAATCCTTTCTTGTGTGCCACCAGACTGTCACATCAAAGCCTGGTTGAATCAGCTGTTCAGAACAGCTCATGCTGCCAACCAGAAGCACTTTTCATTGTAATCCCCCTACAAATGAGGGTTCTCAAAAAGTCTTCCTGGAGCTTGACTAAATGCTCACTGCCAGGCTGGTGTCCTGTATTTTAGCAGTTTAAATGTGATTACCAGAGCTTGTGTAGCCTCTGTGTACTGTCTCTTTAAGAACTGCCTAATTGCAGCATGAGTAATCTGGGAGGCAGCTCTGTTGATAGATGTAACTGCTGAAAATCATTTACAGTGATAATGATAATGTAGTTTGTCTAACCTGCTTTCTTTGTAGCAAGGGCTGTTTTGTTTGCCTTCACTGTCTTGGTCCTGGACTGCAAATTGGACCAAACAGTTCTGGTGGGACCTAAAATGTAGCTGGACTACAGGAGCTGTCTGAATTCAAAATCTTAGGAAAAGTGGTCTGAGTTTTTGCACCTTTTTTGCAACTGAAGGGGGAGCTCTAGCTTTGACTGACAGCCAAATCAGCCAACCAATTCTTTTGGATCTTGGGGAAGTCCCGGGCTGCTTGCAGTTTTTCAGTTAGAACTAAGCTGGAAGCTGAGCAAAAAGGAGCTGAAGTGTTTCTGAGCAGTAGTCGTGAGGGGATTCGCATGGAAGAACTCTGAAAAGGCTAAAATTTTGGCCTGCATGCCAGTGTGCTGCTCCTGAGAGGGAGAGAAGAGAATTATTTTGGACTGAATCCAAGTCTGTGTGACTGAATTAAGCTACTGAAGTGGGCCAGGCTCAGCCTGAAGAAGACTGAATATTTTTGCTGAATGCAATTGCCTGTCAGGAGTTCCAGCTACCCCTAAGCTCCTGGTGTGTGCAGAGACTTTGCGATTGTGCCTGGGGAATGCTTTGCCTGGTACAGTAGAATTCCCGTACATGTAAATGTGCTGTAAGCTGCTAGTGGGTTGTGAGTTAGTTCCCCACTGTGTGAACTGTGTTCTGCTTGCTGGAAGCTGTATCCAGCCCAAAACAGACTGCTTCTGAACTTGTCTCCATTCGGTGTGAGCTTTGCCATACTGGCCCAACCAGACTACCCACTGCACAGAGAAGCCATCGACAAGAGACCTGCCTGGGGATCAGCCCCCTGCTCCATGCTTGAACAGGAACGATGCCTCTGCAACTCGTGTGGGCCCTGCTTCTCCTGGCATTCCAGATCAACCACCTACAGTCTCGATTTTCATCCAGCCTGTGTCCAGTCTTGAGTATCATGAGTAAATACCAGGGTAGCTCCCTACAACAACAGCTTAATCTGAGTATGTCATCTGATTGTCTTGTTGCCTCTACGAACTGAGCCCTCTGGCTCCGGATTACAAATATTGTGTACTGTGCATGTTAATGTTTTCCATCACAGGGCCCCCACCAGCTGCAACCCCGGGCAACTGTCCTGGCTAGCCAATTTCTTCTCTACCTGGGTACCCAGAGGTGGACTGTGTGGGGGGACTCAAAACACATGCATAACTGCTCGATTGATATAACGTTTAAGCCAATTAACCTGATTTTGCCCCTCCCTTGTTCAAGTCCCATGAAGAAATCAGATCTAACTTTTTCTGCATATAATCTGACTGTGGTTCCAGTTTGTGCTCAAAGTACTGTACTGTTGCTATTTGCTGTGCTTAGCCTTGTTTTACAGGGGGTCTCCCCAAGGGTCAAGCCAGAGGATCCAGCCCTGGTGGTAAGTGCAAACAGTGTGGGTTCTTGTGTGGTGTATCAGGGGTATTGTGAAAGTCATTATTGTGCAGTGTTCAGGCCAATAGAGGGGAAAGAGGGGAGTTACAGTATCCCAGAGGGCTGTGCCCAGGTTAGTTTGACCACTACCAACCCTGAATTCTGGGTGGAGGCTCCTGTTTCAGAACTCAGGCCCCTTAACCTGCTACTAGCCAAGCCGGCAGGGGTAGTAGCCCTTGGGATAGCGCCACCTAGGGGTTACATCATTTTAAGAAAAACTAATATAAAGCAGGCATACTTGTACTGCCACAGCCTAAGTCAACAAATGTAGTGAAACAAAATAAACAGTCATTTTCTCCAGTTAAATACATGGGGGGGGGGATGAGAATGGTCCCTGCATAAGCCAGTGAACAAATCTCCACAACTAAAGACAGTCAGAGAGAGAGAGGGAGCGGACCTGCGGAAACGGTGAGTTGACAATTCTGTTTGTTCTTTTTTATGTGCAGGTTGTGTTGCCCATGTGAAGGTCAAAAGAGCACCTTAGTGTTATCCCATACACTATACAGAAAAGTGTATGAGGAACAGTGCACAACAAGTCTGGGTTTCCAGCTCGGGGGATACCATGATGACGGGGACCTCCAAGCTTTGCTGTCGAGGTCACTCTGTCATCATGGTAACCCCCTCACTGGAAACACAGCTTTGTTGTGCACTGGTATATATGTCTACCTGCTAAATTCATTTTTTTGCATTCTTTTTTTTACGTTATCTTGGCTTGGCAGGTAGTACCAGAAGCAGCATGTTGTGCTTCCATGTAGGATACCCAGATTTGCACCTTGGTACCAGCCCTGTGTAGAGTCAGGAGGTCTAATGGAAAGGCAGTATACTCATTCTATAAATGGGTAACTCCTTGGCTTCAGCTACAACAGTATCTCCTGGTACACTTGACTTGGTGTCTACATTATGGGTGGCCATGCTACGCCTACAAGAAGGAAGACTCTGCTTCTTGTATTAACATTTTCTCAATATATTTTACATCCGCTTTACAAATTGACATTTTGGGATTTGGGAGGGAGATGTAAAATAACTTGATGAACTATCAACCTAAGGAGTGTAGTCTTCCTTCTTGTGTATCTTGAAGTGGTCACCTGCCTCAGGAGTATGTCTCTAAGCATACTTATGGATTAGCCCAATTAGGGCAGTCAGCATCCTGCCCCCCCCCCACCCAAAGTTGTTTTGAACATGGTACATCTGTCATGCTCCACTTTCAGGGAAACTACTCTTGGAAGCCGAGTCACTGGGAAATGAGTGAGGTCTGGAGATAAAAAGGAATAGTACCTGGCCTGGTGTGTCAGTTAATAGCCTTCAACCTACCCCAGTGCCACTCCAGTTCTCTGAGTTTACCCTAGCTGTTACCAGTTTTCAATGTACTTTCAACCCTGATGCTGGCAACAGGGGAGCCCATGCCCTCATGAAAGGCTAGATCAGACCTGCATTGGTGGAGGCTCTGAAGTGACTCATGACACTGGAGGTTAGACAAGTGAGTTCAGTGATAGGAAGGTAGGTCTAGGAGGACCCAGATACCAAGCAACCATGTGAACAAACGAAAAGACATATCCCGTGAATAAATTAAAGTTCAACACCAACAGTCACATGCTTGAGACAGTGATCAAAAGTTTAGAAGTTTTATTGTCAAGAACCCTTGTGACATCAGAATATTAAAATTATGAAGTGCTGGCCACAGCTGTATCACAGAATATATCACTATGCAGTAATACATGTGTAGCACACCAGAACCAATGTACAATACAGTGTACTTTTTTTGAATGATCTTTCATACAAAACTATCATAAAATTTCCTGCAGATGCAGAACAGGGAAAAAGTGCACAATTTAGAAATTATCAACATTAGTTAAAGAATTTAACAGAAAATTATTAAAATAGGAAGATGAAATAGAATATGGATAAGCAGGAATAATGATGTTAATTCTAAGAAGCAATGTAGAAGATGTATAGTATGGGTTTAGCTGAGAATACAACAAGGTAAGAACAAAGTAGATGAAGAGATGTAGGTAGCTGTGCCAGAAAGTGAGTACAGTGGAGGGGAAAAAAAATACTGACTGCCAACAGTAGAGAACCAAGGATTAGAAACTATTAAAAGATGAGTGTCAGAGGAATGCAGAGAACTTGGAGAGTGCAGAAAAAAAGAATCAAGGTAAACTGGTGCACTCCTATGGAGAATATTGAACCCAGTAAGTCCAGTTCTTAAATGTGTTCAACAGTGGAATGGTGACCAGTGTAAACAACTATCTTTGCATTATTTGTAACTGCAAATGCACAACCACTGCTAGAGCTTGTATGAGCAATAGTCTGTTCTTTTCTGACTTGCAACATCAGAACAATACATGCCTTTGTATTCAGTTTTTGAACTACTGTTCTGAGATATTTGTTCAAACGCTTGACTGACACTAATCTCTTTGTTACAGGGAAGATCATATTCATCAGGGAAATCAGGCTACTTTCCTAGTTCTTCTGTAAAACCTTGCCCAGTAGTCAGTAAGGTAAGTGGCAGGCTGTTTTCTATGCCCCAGCACAACATGAAAGGACCGTTGATGTTCTTAGATGGTTTTCTCTTCTTCTATAATTTGATTAGTGTAATTTATCTGAGGTATTATGGATAGATTTCTTTCAAATACAGTGCCTGTCTGCATACCCCCTATATGGATAGCAGTCAGCAAAGAATCTATCCCCCATGTGACCTCTGTACAAGGTATCTATACGTCTTTTACACCTTCAAACTTAATGCACTGAATTATTTTCAATTTTGATATGTATACTGTACTTGTTTAATTATTCTAAACAACAGATGGGGAAAAATGAGTTCTGACTACCTAGATTTAGATCGCTGCCCACAGTTTGGTAGTTTTGCACAGAGCATGCTCAGTCACCTAAATCATCTTCAGGTTCGGCTTCTCCTACCACCCAACCATGTGGTCCTCTGGCTCTGCACCCTTTACACTCAGACATTTTCACCCACTGGAAGGAACATAGCTCCTTCTTAGCTCCTGCTAATCTACTAGTTTTCAGAATTATTAAATGATTTTTGTTAAGATTTACTTCGTGTTTTCAACTCTTTGCCATACCATTGGCTTCCTGCACACTTATCATGATTCACCATAGAACAGAAGAAGAAGAAGCCGGGGTTCAAAAGGTGTGTTCTGTACAGGTACCTGATAGCCATGATGGGACACAATGCGTGCATTTACTGTTTGGGCCTGGACCTTAACTTATCAAATTGCTCCTGGCATCAAGCTATGCATGCATGGGGTAGGGGGCCTGAGGGAGTTCCTAATCGAAGCCCTACCATTCAGCAGCTGCTGTCATCCCAGCTGTAGTACTGCTTGTAGTTTGTCCAGTAACAAGTATCACTTCCATTGAGTTATCTGGATCCAGATGCCCCAGCTCCAAGTCATTCTCTGAGATGATGGACAAGGTCATGGAAGTATGGATTTTCCTGAATCTCACCATGCTGACACATTGGAAACTCCAGTAGATGGGTATGGTGGACAGTCAATTCCTTCTTGGCAGTCAGCTGTGAACCCTCAGTGGTCTGTCTACCCTGAACAGCAGACATCTCCAACAGCGTATGCTTGGTCTATACTGGTAAACACTTCAACCTCATCCTATGGCATCAACTGTGCTGTTGTCAACATCTATTGTAGCCGGCCCAGTGGCTCTAAAAGTTGAGGTGCTAGACGCCACACCTCACGGCACGCCAGCGACCTGGGTTTGGGGACAAACCCGGGTTGATGGGGGTCAGCAGGGGAAGGAGAGGATTGAGCATCTGACTGACAGCTCTCTTCTCCTTGGGGGGAAGACTGGGGATTGTCTGGTGTACCAGTGGCTCCCGGTGCAGATCGGGGGCGCTGCAGTATGCAGACAGTACAAATCGGCGTGGCTGATGTTGGCAGGGTTGCTATGTGCTTGACATCAGGGGTGCCTCCATGCCGGGAGTGGGGAAAAAGCAAACAGGGAGAAAAAGAAAACTCAGCTCTGAGGGGTAGGCGATGGCACCTGACCCACATGCCCTCTGCCAGATCCAGCTCGTCCAGCCTTTCAGTTCCTCCACCCGGGTCCCACCACTGCAGCCAGGGTCTGACCTGAAAGTGCGCCTAAGAGGAGGGGTGACCCCAACCCGGAGGGGTTAAGCTGGGGGTACTGGATGGAGGTGGGGGAGAGAGGAGGCTTTGGAGTGAGAGGACCTCTGGTGGGCAGGAACAGACAGAATGCCTGAGAGAGGCTCCGCAGGCCACAACCAGAGGGAAAAAGAATTGGAAAAAAAAAATCCACTATGACTACATGGGAAGTGGCATCAAGGATGATGCTGGATCTCCTCCTGACACTGTTCATCATGTTGGGAGAGAGACTGACACTGAGACTGTTGTCCACACTCTTGCCAGTTTAGATGTTGTCAATGTCCATGATGTTACTAGTGACATCAAAGAATGTGACAACTCTGGACATGGTGTGGAAGCAGGTGATAGCCATGGTGTCAGTCTTGGGTACGGCTGTGGATAAGGTGCTGATAATGATGATGACATCCCAGAAGTCGTTGCCAACTCTGGTGCTCATGACACCAAGGAGAGTGATGGCTCCGGGCACAACATCAAAGTCAGCACTGAGAATGTCATAGAGGGCAGTGCCAGCCATGGTGATGGGATGACCCTGTCTCTGAGGTTGTCACTGATACTGAGCCTCGTGCCAGATGTGGTACTGACCTGGTGTCAGATGGCAGCCCATAGATGGAGTTTTCTCCAGTGCTGCTGGATGTCACCGCCACTGGTGAGAACCGTGGTCACTGTGTGGTACCTATATGGCTCCACTCTCCTCATCTGGGGTTCCCCTCATGGGGACTGACCAGGCCACTCCTCAGATGTCAGAGGGCACCCATTGGATGACTCTGCTAGGTCATCCCATAGGCAATGTCTCCTTCACCATTCCATGTCCCAGGACACCATGCCCCCAATGGGAAGCACTAATAAGCAGCAGGGAATTCACATCCTCCCCCTACAAAACAGGGTACTTAATGAGGGAAAGACCAAGGCACAAAGGTCAGTAGGGAGCAGGACAGGGGTGAATGGAGAAAGCAAAGTCAATGAGGACAGGGAGAGTGCTACAAGAGGTAAAGCCATCAATAAATGGACAGCAATGGGTAACAAGCTTGCTGAATTAGTGGCCTTGATGGAGGAGGAACATCTGGATATCGTGGCAGTCACAGAAGCATGGGACACACAGAACCATGACTGGGTTGTAAACACACCAGGGTACACTATCTACAGGAGGGACAGGGAGGGTAAAAGAGGAGGAGGAGTAGCTCTCTTCGTAAGGGAAGGAATCAAAGCTACAGAGCAAAAGGGTAAACAGGGAGGAGAGGAAGCACTGTGGGTCAATTTGGAGACAGGCAATGGCACCACAGTCTGCACAGGGGTTGTATACAGACTCCCATCTCAGGGAGAGGACATGGACAAGGTAATGATAGGAAGTATCCTCAGAATGGCAGAAAAAGGGGAGATATTGCTGATGGGGGATTTGAATATATCAGATGTTAATTGGAGTACATTTGCAGCAGCCACTTCTAAGAGTGGGGTCATTCTAGATGCCCAACAGGGGGCATGCCTTAGACAACTAGTATTGGAACCCACTTGAGAGGGAGCAATCTTAGACCTGGTACTCTCAAATGGAGATGGCGAGAGGATCACAGATTTAGAAGTGGGTAGCCATGTGGGAACTAGTGACCATCAAACAGTATGGCTCACAATAAACACAGCAGTAGAGTCAAGTCATGCAAAGATACTGGACTTCAGGAGGGCGGACTTTGCCAAAATGGGTGAGTGCCTAAGGAATGCACTAGCAAATGGGCAGGAAGGAGGGGTGGAAAAACAATGGGGAATAATCAAAACTGGCATCACAGAGGCAACAAGCCTTTGTGTGAAGCAAACAAACAAAACAAAATGATGTAAGAAACCACTATGATTCTCAAAGGAGGTGACAGGGATGGTTAGGGAGAAAAAGAAAGCATTCAGGAAGTACAAGGAATCACAGAAGGAGCAGGACAGAGAATTGTATCAGTTAAAGCTAAAGGAAGCTGGGAAGGCAGTCAGAACAGCAAAGGCCCAAACCGAGAAAAGATAGCCAGCACAATTAAGAAGGGGGATAAAACCTTTTGTAGGTACATCAGGGAGTGAAGGAAGACCAAGGGAGGGATAGTGAGGCTTAATAAAGGGAAGGGGGTGGCAGAGGGTGACTGTGAAAAGGCAGAGATACTAAACAAATATTTTTGCTCAGTATTCACAAATGAAGAGGGGGGGTACCTAAACCAAACAACAGAAACACTCTGGATACAGAAGTTGATACCATCCCATTTACAGAAGAAAGGGTTCTGAAAGAACTCTTAAAACTGAAGGTGGACAAAGCAATGGGGCCTGATGGATTCATCCCAGAATTCTAAAAGAACTAAGGGTAGAACTAGTGACACCACTTACTACCCTCTTTAACAAATCATGGGAGGATGGGGTGGTACCTGAGGACTGGAGGAGGGCAGATGTGATTCCACTTCACAAAAGTGGGAGCAGGGCAGAAGCAGGCAACTACAGACCTTTTGGTTTAACCTGTGATAGGGAAATGATGGAATCAATTCTGAAGGAAAGAATTGTCGAGTACCTAGAGGCCAGAGGGGCACATGACAAAAGGCAGCATGGATTCATAGTGGGAAGGTCATGTCAGACGAATCTAATAGATTTCTTTGACTGGGTGACCAAAGTAGTAGATCAGAAAGGGCTATGGACATGGCCTACCTAGACTTTAGCAAGGCATTTGACAGTCCCACACAAAAGCTTAACATACAAGTTAGCCAGCCTGGGAGTGGGTCCCAAGATGGTAGCCTGGGTAAAGAACTGGCTGGAGAATAGGACACAGAGGGTAACAGTAAATGGAGTCCACTCTGAAGAAAGGGGGGTTACTGGTGGGGTACCACAGGGTTCAGTACTAGGACCGGTCCTCTTCAATGTCTTTATAAGCGACATTGCAGAGGGACTGGAAGGAACAGTATGTCTCTTTGCAGATGACACAAAGATCTGTAACAGAGTTGATGCACAAGGTGGGGTGGAAAAGATGAGAAGGGACTTGTCAAGGTTGGAGGAATGGTCAAATTTATAGCAGCTTAGATTCAATGCTAAGAAGTGAAAGGTAATGCACTTGGGAAACCAAAACCCAGAGGAAGAGTACACAATGGGGGGGTGAGATACTAACAACAACAAAAATGGAAAGGGACCTGGGGGTAGTCATATCAGATGACCTAAAGGTGGGCAAGCAATGTGAGAGGGCAGTAAGGATGGCTTGGGGGGATACTGGGATGCATAGGGAGAGACATCACCAGCAGAAAACAGGAAGTTGTTATCCCTCTGTACAGACAGCTGGTGAGATCCCATCTGGAGTACTGCGTGCAGTTCTGGAGATCCAGTCTCCGCAAAGACATAAACAGGATGGAGGCAATCCAGAGGAGGGCAACTGAAATGGTGCAGGGTCTGCACCGGAAGACATACGAAGAGAGACTTAAGAAGCGTAATATGTATAGCTTAATGGAAAGGAAGGAGAGAGGGGGGACATGATAGAAGCTTTCAAGTACCTCAAGGGAATCAACAAAGTCCAAGAGGGCAGCATCTATCAGAAAAAGAGGTGTGCAAGAACAAGGGGGCACAATTTGAAGATAGAAAAGGGCAGCCCAGAGGTAATGTAAGGAAGTATTCTTTCACAGAGAGGGTTGTGGATGCATGGAACAGCCTTCTGGAGGAGGTTGTGGAGTCAAAAACAGTGGTGGAATTCAAGCATGCATGGGACAGTCATAAGGCAATTCTATGGGTGGGAGTAGGAAGAAGTAGGCTTTTGGTTAACTAGGATCTGCAGCTTATCCATTAGGTAGGTAAATGGGCAGACTGGGTGGGCCAAGTGGTCCTTATCTGCCATCAAATTCTAGGTTTCTATGTTTTGGACAAGGCCCCAGAGACCCAGAGTCTCAGTGCTTTTTGGAGGGGCCTCATTTATGCCTTGAAAGGATGCTCTCATTGATAGACCCTAAGGGCCTTCTCACATGGAAACAACACTGTTTTGGGGTTGGTGCCTTAGATAATTGGTACAGGGAGTCAGACTGGGTGCAGTTCAAGCCCTTCTCTTTGGTACTGACCCTACCTTGAGGCAGCACCTTGTCTCCATCAATGTCCTCCAGTGAAGACCATGAATAATCTGTCCACCTCCCTTTTGCTGCTGAGTAAGCCCTGTACCAGTGATTCCTGATGGAGATGATTCAGGTGCTTGACCTGGAAGCCCATGCAAGCTGCAATCCTGTAGCTCTGCCATTGGGACTTCTTGGAATTCTCAAGCATCAACACTGCATTAATTACTCCATGGCCTATGGCCATGGAGGAGGCATCTAATGCAGTGTGGAGTTGTCCACTCTCGAATACAGCCATCCCCGGACACCTCCTCTTGTGATATCACACCTACATGGTCCACAGGTGAGGTACTTCACCTCTCCTCAGGGTTACAGTACTGCACTTCCCATTGGGGGCATTGTGACTGGTGTATGTGTGTGTGTCCAGCCTCCAGAAGCAGATTCCACTGAGACGGATGCTCTTGGGAGGAAGGCTTTTTTCCTCAGCATGTGCCCTAATGTGCATCTCTGCACATCAGACACATATGGTAACCTGTAACTACTTTCTGTGGTTGCAGCTACACAACATCCTCCAGTGAAGACCATGAATAATCTGTCCACCTCCCTTCTGCTGCTGAGTAAGCCCTATACCAGTAATTCCTGATGGAGATGATTCAGGTGCTTGACCTGGAAGCCCAAGCAAGCTGCAATCCAGTAGCCCTGCCATTGGGACTTCTTGGAATTCTTAACATCAACACTGAAGTCATGTGGTGCCATGTTATCGTGCTTCCACCTTCTCATGGTGACGCAGTTTGTGGGTTTCATTTTGGCCCTGAAATAAGCTTTTGAGGACATCAGATTCAACCTTTTGTGGGTAAAACAATGAAGTCCCTGCACATGCTCATTGTGTTTTTATTTTTGGGCTCTACTATTTTTATTTTTACCTAGAGTGTGTTACTAATTGTAAATATGGCACATGTGGACATAGGTGTCAGTCTATGGAAGTTAAGATTTAGTGTATCTTGCCATTTTAAATACTTGGTCCATAGTCTGTCAAAACTGGAGATCTGGGTTCAAGGTATGAAGCCTGACTGAAGTCGAACAAAGGGGTGTTTGATGGTCTCCAGTCTCACTGGGTTATAGTCTCTAACATCAAAACTCCATATATAGTTTGATACTGTAGCATACTTGTATTGAATATGTGGTTCCCAACTGAATGAGGATAGAGGCAAAATTATTCTGTATCTAAAGAGAGATGATCCCTTCAGATCCTACCAGGTCAAGTGTGAGTGGAAAATACTGTGCAGCATTGGCCCACACTTTTCCCAGGCTGGATTAATACAAGGTTTGTTATTTATCTGCGATCAGTGGGGCTGATTCTCAAAAGATTTGAGGCGCAACAGCAGACTTGCAGCAGGGTGTTGCGGCAAATGGGATTCCAAAAGACATGTGCTGCAAAAGCCCTGCTGCAAATCCAGAACGCAGGACACTAGGAGTTAGACAGCCTTTTCCCTAGTCTAAATTTGTGCCTGGGATTGTGGCACTTGTGCCAACCCTTTAGCACAAGCAGTCGTAAAGAGGGGAGAATATTGCAAATGCGCCTCCCCTTTGAGAATCAGACCACTCTGTGTCTGAGAGGCTTTGGTGCATTTGCGACCCCCTCTTTGTGTCAGACACAGGGCTTGAGGCAAACCCTGTGCTCCTTCTGTAATCAAGCCCAGTGTCTCCATTTTCATTGTCACTAGATTTGCATTAAAAAGATCAGCATGGTAATGGAGTGAGTTGATCACGGTTTTATTTATTTATTTATTTATTTATCAAGTCTAGGATTACAAATACCTTTGAGCCATGGCTCTTTTACAAAGGTTCCACATCAGAGAACGTCACGTCACTGTTCCATAGAATAAGAAATAATAAATTTCATTTTGTCTTTTAGCCTGTAGATAGAAGACCATCTGGAGAAATAGACTACAGTGTGTATCCTTGGTAAGTTAATCATGAGTTGCCAATGTAGAAACTTTAAAACTGCTTAATTTACTAGATAAACTGCTGTTTAAATTTTCTCTGAAAGAAAACTGTCAACACAGACTGACCCTTTTCAACTTAAGTAGAGGTTGGTAACTTTTCACTGAGGATCTTTTCATCAGGTCTGGGGTTAAACACAAATTAGTGCAATAATGCTACACATGCTACTGGCATTATTTGCATGTATGCTGTGCAACTGAAAGAACATGCCTATCTTAGAATGTTATACTGCAATAAATGCTAACCAACTTAAAATGGATCAGATGTAAAAGCCTGTTTAGAAGGAGATGTGATCTGATGAAGCCTTGTCAGCCTGTCCTGCTCAAGGATTTGCAATGTAATTGCCTCTGGAGTACTACCAGATGCCATCACTGATCACTCTCCAACCTACTATATCTGGGGTAAGAGCAAACCTGCCCCATCAAAGCCCCGTTTCATCAACCTCTGCAACTATGCAAACTTTGACTCAGCTTTTTCTGCTTGACATTGCCACTACTAACTGGTCCTCCATCCTTACATCAGACGATACCCAAACTGCCCTCAATCTATTCCTGACCAAATTCGTAGCGCTCCAGGATAAACACTGCAAACTTGTAACTCAGAGGATAAAAAATATACAAACACGATGGCTCAAATCTGACCTCCTCTCTAAATTAAAGCAAAGGGACAAAAGCTGGCTCTGCTACAAAAGCTCAAGGCTATCCTCTGACCTAAATACCAACAGGGCCCTATGAAATTCCTGCAAAAAGAACATCAAAAAGACAAAAAGCCAATATTTCAAAGATCTATTAACAAACTCAAAGACATTCGGGTCCCATATTAAATTCTTTCTGTGTCAGAATCCAGCATCCACCCCAAACGACATGTTACTCAATGGCATACACTGCAATAATCCCTGAACCATCGCAGACTTTTTCAACAGTAAGTTCTCTGACCTAACTAAACCTCCTCTTTCCCTACCCAGTCAAACATGCCTACTCCATCAGATATAAATGGCCATCATTTATTTTTCAAGGCAATCTCCTGGTGTGACGTGATCAAATTGCTGAACAATATTTCTGATTACACTGTGGCTGGCTCTGACAATTTAGAACCCAAGCTGTTAAAGATAGCTGCTCCCCACATTGCTGCTCCACTGGCCAAGATTTTCATGCTCTCAGTATGCCAGAGCTATGTCCCTGACATTTGGAAGGAAGCTAGGGTTACCCCTGTTTTCAAAAAGGTGATCGTAAGGATCCCTCAAATTACAGACCCATATCCATCCTGTCAGTCCTCAACAAAATTCTTGAGAAACTGATAGCCGACCAAACAATTGATTTCCTCCAGAAACGTGATCTACTTACCTTGGCTCAGCATGGCTTTCGCAAGGGCCATAGCACCACCACTGCACTTTTCAAACTCATGTCAGATACACTAGTGGCTATGGATTCTGGTCTTCTCACTGGGGCCATTTTCATCAACATGACTAAGGCATTTACATAGAAACATAGAATGTGACGGCAGATAAGGACCGCTTGGCTCACCTAGTCTGCCCATTTTCCTACCTAACAGATAAGCTGCAGATCCTAATTAACCAACAGCTTACTAACCTAGTTAACCTTAACTTGACCTGGTTGATCACTCCATCCTCCTAGCCTCACTTGGATCACTAAGTTTCTCGATAAATGTTGTAAAGTGGTTTGGTAGCTACCTATCCGACAAGACCCAAGCTGTGAAATACAACTCTAACCTCTCAGACAAGGCCACTATAAACATTGGGGTGCCGCAAGGATCCATTCTCAGGCCTCTGCTTTTCCCTGTCTTCATAAATAACATCACCACCAACCTACATATGACAGAGTCCCTGCTATATGCAGATGACATTGTTCTATATGCCAGTGCAAAAGACATTGAAGACATAAATAGTAAACCCTCTTTCAACTTTCAGCTCACCCAACAATGGTTATCTAGTCACAAACATGTACTAAATGAGTCCAAAACCCAAGCCATGCTCTTCAGATCAAATACCAAACTCAAGCATGCCCATCCAAAATTTAAAGTTTTCTCTTCTAATGGCTTAACTATCGAGGTGGTGGACTCTGAAATATCTTGGTGTCACACTTGACCCATCACTAAATTTCGACCTACACATACAACTGATTTGCAAGCAGGTAAACACCAAAATTGGCATAGCATACCGTACCAGTTATGTGCTTACTCCCTCAGCAAGGCTTGTTGTAGCACATGACATCCTACTGCCCTCATTTACCTATGGAGCTGCTACATATACCTCCGCGTGCAAAACAAGTCTTTAGAAATGGGACGGTAATATACAACAACATTTGTCGCTATGCGTGCTCCTCACATAAGCTGAAACACCACTGTCTCCTTTATTCAGAGCTGGGATGGCTTCCTCCGCTTGAGCTACAGGTTTATACCTATGGCTCTGTCATAGACAATATTATCAGGCTACAAATACCCAAACCCCTTGTGGCCTACTTCCAAATCAGAACACTCTCCTACAGGTTGAGATCCTCTGACAGTGCCCCCATCTTCATAAATAGACTCTATACCTTTAAAGGTGCAAGTGCTTTCACCTGCCATGCCCCCAATACTGGAACTAACTCCCTCGAGCCATGCGTCAAGCACCATCACGTGCAACGTTTAAGGAAAAATTGCGTTCCCATCTTGAGTCCTTCTGCATGTGCAGCTGTTTCAACCCCCCTTAGCTCTTGCTTCCGCCCTACCTAGTCTTTCCCTGCTTTGCTGCTTTCACTCGACTGTATTATTAATAGCACTTCCCCTCCACCTGTCTGTCCTACCTCCTACTCTGACTTGTCTGCTATCCTCTTTCTGCTTTTTCCTAGCTCCCTTACTCCTGTACCCCCTAGTTTTTCCCGACTGTCAACCCCAAATAAACACTACAGCATTTACAATCTATCTTATTTTCCTCAAAACATAAATGCTGGGTAATCCATAGTTCTGAATATGTTTCTGTTTATTATTCTCATCACACTGCTAATTGCATCTGCCCTGTCAGTAGCAACCTTCTTTCTTCTGCATACTACCTTTCACACACTGTAAATACTTTCTACCTTTTCTATAGCCACCGTTCCTTTCTCTATTTACCCTGTCTGGCATTGTCATACATGTCATACTTGAAATGAAATATATGCTATTGTAAAGTATGTTGTACTTGTCATGAAATGTTTCTGTATGCATTGATGTACTATACCCCTCCGGGGCCGTACCTGAAAATAGTCATTGCCATGGCTAGTGTACTTACCCGGTAAACAAAAACAAAATAAATAAATAAAATAAAAATTGTCGTTGATGCCTTGCACAGAGTCTGAAGTATTAGAGCATACACCTGTGATTTGAAGAGATGCACAGAAACAAAGCAAGCTGGATATGTGTTCTTTCTTTGCATCCCTTTATCGATTCTACACACTGCTTTTCCTGCAAACTGCCTCTCCAGTAGGCTGCTTCCAAATAAGTGCTTGGTATCCCGTGTTTAAGTTCTTGATTTCCCTTCTAAACTGGTCTGATAGTATAGCCTAGAAGTGAGAGTAATGGTACTCACTTGGTAAAGATGATTGTGGGGGATAATCTCTGAAGCACTCCATATTCCTGACATCATGGGTTGTGTACACCTGATAGATTGCCTGAGGTACATGTGACTTTGAAGAAGTCTGTCCCTCATCCCTGGGGACCTGCTCCCACTGGATCAGTTTGATGCATTCCAAAGCTGTATCTGAAAATAAATGCTAATAATACTGTTTTTTGGTTATGAATTATACATTGTAGATCCAGTGAACTTAATCAAGCTGTATTTATTTCCTGTTTATACAGTCTAAAAAAGCTGGCTCATACAGCATGCCTAAATAGTATGTTATACTATATTTACTGTACATGTCTACAAGGTGGGATCTGGAGTGCCTTAGATATATATACCCCCACAATCACCTCTACCAAGTGAGTAAACTGCTATTGTGGGGGATAATCTCTGAGGCACTCCACATTCATGACATCATGGGTTTCTTTAAAAGCAGCACCCATATCCCCAGGTGGAGTAGACGTGTTTTCTTGCACATATTGTGTTTTTGCTACCAGTAATACTGAGCAGCCAAAGTTTGTTTTACTGTCATGTGACATATCAACTCTACAGTGTCTAGTGAACGTGTGTAGTGATGACCAGGTGACAGCTGCACATATTTCTTTCACTGTGGCCATTTTCTTTTCCACCCATGATGTTGCTACTGCTCTGGTTGAATGGGCTTTTAGGTCCTTGGGTGCTACGGAATTATTGGCTTGCTAGGACTGTGCAATTGCTGATTTGAGACAAGTGGCGATAGAAAATTTGGATGCCTGGTGGCTCTTTCTTTTGCCTTGCACAATAATAAAGAGTTTGTCACTTTTAAGCACCTCTTCAGTGCGTATGAGGTATGTTGTCAGTACTCTTTTCATTCCCAGTGTTTGAAGTTAGGGTCCTTTTCTACTTCCTCTGGGGGAAGTTTGGACGGTATTTCAATAATCTGACTTGGGTGGAATGTGGAAACCACTTTTGGAACAAAGGATAGTAAGGGTCTTAGGGATATCTGATCACTGTAGAGTGCTAGGAATTAATATTTGCAGGAGAGGTCCTGTAGTTCTCCAACTCATCTGGCTGAGCAAATGGCTACTAGGAATGTTGTTTTTAGGTTTAGCCATTTGAGGGTTACTGTTTCCAGAAGCTCAAAAGGTGCCTTTGTCATGGCCCTTAGAACCATGTTTAGATCCCATGGGGTCATTATGCTCTTTATTTTGGGGCGTGTGTTCATGGCTGCTTTTAGGAATCAAACAATATCCTGGTGTGAGCCTGGTTTGGTGCCATGTATTTGTCCTCTTGCAACTCTATGGCAGCAACCTGGACTTTAAAAGACGAGGGGGACAGCCCCAGATTTAATACTTTTTGAAGGAATAGTGGAATGTCTGCTATTGAGCTGTTGTTTGGGTCTGTCTTGTGGCGATTGCATCATTCTGAGAATATGTTTCAGTGCCGCTGATAGGTGCTGGTTGTGGATGTCCTTCTGGATATCGTCATAGTGCTAGTCACCATTGGATGATATCCCACTTTCAGCAGTTCCTCCCTTTCAGGAGCCAGGCCCTCAGCTGTAGATGGTGTAGGTTTGGGTGGTATTCTGGTCCCTGTCTCAGGAGATCGTGGGAAGTCTCCAAGGGTGGTCCAGAGCCGTGGCTGCTATCATGGCAAACCAGGCTCTGCGAGGCCAGGGTGGTGTTATGAGCATTACCCTGGCTCTAGATGTATGTATTTTCTTAAGTACTTGTGGTATTATTATTTTTTTTTTTTTATTTTAGTCTTATGGTAACCAGGTAAAGCCCACTAGGCACAAAAGCCAGTTTTCAGGGGCGACCTGGGAGCACTGGGCGGTTAAGTGACTTGCTCAGAGTCACGCAGTTTGCAAGTGGAGGTTGTGAGAATCGAACTCCGGTCTAATCTGCGGGATGTACTAAGCTTGTTCACACCTCGTTCCTCTAATCTCTAGGCTATACTGCCAGCCCCAGGGCAGAGGTGGGAAAATGTCTGCTATGTTGAATATCCAGCGAGCTGTCAAGGCATCCACTCCCATGGCTTGTCTGTCCTTGCATCTGGAGAAGAACTTGGGACATTGTTTTTGCTGGATGCCATTAGATCCAGTTCCCATCTCCTGTTGATTTGAGCAAAGACCTGTGGGTATAATTGCCATTCCCCTGGGTGTATCCGCTGACAACTTAGCCAATCCGCAGTTGTGTTTAATTTCCTGCCAGGTGGATTGCCGAGATAGATTTTAGGCTAATGTGTGCCCATAATATGAGCTTTGATGCCTCTTTGAGCATTTCCCTGCTCCTGCCCACCCCCCGTTTGTTTATATATGAGACCGTCACTTGATTGTCAGATATTATTAGAACATGTTTCTTCTAGATATGTTTGGTGAGATGTAGTAGTGCCAGAAATACCACTGTCATGTCTAAAACATTTATTGGATGTTTTGTCTCTTTTAATGACCATCTTCCTTGTGCCGATTGATGGCTCAGGACAGCTCCCCAGGCTGTCAGACTTGCATCTGTATCTATAATGACCTCTGGCTGAATGTCTAGAGGCATTCCTTGTGTGAGTTTTAGTCTGTTTGTCCACCATGACAGGCTTTTTTTTTTTATGGCAGGTGGGAGTGTGACTGTCTGAGTCAGGTCGATGTCGTAAGTTGGGCCTTGTTTGATTAGGAATGACATGAGAGGTCTCATGTTCCATCTGGTCCACTGTACCATGTCTATTGATGATGGCATTAGGCCCAGGACTTGTGATTTGATTAGTTGTGTTGGAGTATTTTGTTTTTGCAGATGTTTGGTTAGCGCTATGATTGATTGTACTCTGGACTCTGAGGGATATACTAGGCCCAGTGTTGTGGTGATAAAGGTCCTAGGTGTTCTATGGACTGACTGGGGGATAGACAGCTTTTTGAATAGTTTATGACCCAGCCGTGGTCTTGTAAGCATTGTACTACGGCGTTTGTTTCCCCAATGGACTGCTATTCCGATCTGGTTCTGATGAACCAGTTGTCCAAGTATGGAATTACATGAATACCTTTTTCTCTCAGTTTTGCTACTAGTACTATTGTGACCTTTGTGAACACCCTCTGAGCCAATGCCAGACTGAATGGTAGAATTTGGTATTGGTAGTATTTTCCCATTATGTGGAATTGTAGGAATTTGTAGTCTGACGGTCTCATGAGGATGTGAAGTTAGGCATCCTTTAGATCTATTGACTTCAGGAAATCTCCTAGTCTTATAACCCTCAGTGTGGATCAGATTGTCTCCATCTTGAAGGGTATGTACTGCACAGATTTGTTCAGGTACTTTAGGTCTAGGACTGGTCATAGTCCTCCGGTCTTTTTTGGTATCATGAAGAAGATGGAATATATTCCTTTTCCTCCTTCGTGCTTTGGTACCTTTTCTGTGGCCTTGTTGTGTAGTAAGTTGATTAGCACCTCTTGTACTTGTGTAGGTGTGATTTTGTTTTTCGAGGCTGGTGACATGATTAGTCTGAGGGGTAGTATTTGCGTAAGTTCTATGACATATCCTTTCCTTATTATTTCTAGAACCCATTTGTCTTCTGTAGTTCTTTCCCATGTGTGGGAGAATTTTAGTAGTCGTGCGCCTACTGGAATGTTTTGGTATTGGTTAGAGCAGTAGTAGTCATTGCTTGGATTGTGCTTTGCGGAACACATAGTTTCCTCTACCCCTGTGTGCATTTCCTCTCCCCCGATATCTGATGGAATAGTTAGTGGGTGGATAAGGTTATTTCCCCTGTAACTGTAGTTTCCCCTTCTTTTGTCACGAAAGGAATGGGAATTATATCTCTTTCTGGCAGGAAGGTAAGTGGAATTTGTGCAGTGTTGCCTTGGATTCGTTATCCGTATCCCATAACTTCATCCATAGGGACTTACATGCTCTATTGATTAGTACTATGGCCCGAGAATTTATTTTTTGGGAATCCACTGCCATGTCCACCAGGTACTTGGTTAACATAATGGTGTTTTCCAAGAGTTGTGCCTCTGTGGAATTTGAGGATAATTTCTTCATTACCTCTTGTAGCCAGGTTAATTGGGCTCTGGTAGCATAAATGGCTGTTGTTGCAGCTCTAGCCTCTAGGCTTGCTAGTTCTGCATTTTTCTTTAAGTTATCTTCTAATTTTCGGTCTGTTGAGTCTATGAGACCTGATGCTGACTCGGTAGGGAGTACTGTCTTTTTATTTAGTGAGGCTATTTGGGGGATCTGTCGTTAGTGGTGTGCACCACAATGCCAGTTTGTCCGCTTGGATGGGATGTATTATGTCCCATGATCTGTGCTAGGGTATGTGAGCTGGTACTGCAGACTCCCATTCCTTAATAACCACTTCATCAGTGGACTTGCACACTAGGAATACATCAGCTTCTTTTACTGATGGTTGTAAGGAGGGAATCAGTTTGGCTAGAGGAGCAGGAGTTGGTATCTCGAATCCCATCGTAGCCATAATATTGAGGACTAGGGTTGGGATTTAATTGGGGAAGTACCATTTGGCCCTAAGCAATTGTGGATCTACCCCCACTTTTTCCTCTTCTTCTGATAGCGTTTCAGTGTCTGTCAGTGTAGATTGTAGGTCTGGACCCACTGAGTCCTGATTTGTTTGATTTTTTTGGTGCAACTCTCGTTTTGGTAGCCCGGTGAGTGACGGTCCATGGGGTAGCAGTTTTGTTCAGTTTATTTAGCATGGTGGTTAAAACCTCTTGCTGTGCCTGCATAAGTTGGTTATTCTGCAGTAATATTACAGTTGCATCCAAATTTTGCCCTGTGTTGGTTTTGGGGCTTACAGGGGTGCTTATGCGTGTGCTGGCTGTGAAATCCCACTGGTGCCTTCCCCAGCATCCTCAATATCAGATGGGACAGGTGCTGCTTCAGCACAGGATGCACACAATCTGCCCAGTTGTTTAGGTGCAAGGGGGGCATTGCACTGCCTTCAGCTTTTAGATTTGCCCATTTCAATCTGTTAAGAGATGGGAGATAGAGGCGCTTGTTGGAATACTAATTGTAGTGTGTTGGGATAAAACTGTTTTTTTTGCAAAGTATTGGGTCCCTATGCATTGTATAAGTTATTTAAGTGATGCCAGTATCTGTATCTGATTGTTTTACTAATTAGTGTCTGTTACATTTCAGGGAAGTGGGAGGAGCACTGTTTATGTGGTGTTTCCAATTATTCCATAGTGGTACTTGTGGTGATATTGTTGGTGACATGGATCTGGGGTAAACTATAAATAAATTGGATCTGATCGCATTTGGTTTGGAGTGGTACTGCGCTTGCTTAATAGTGCTATTGCCCTTCATAAGATGGTATCCGTCATTCCCCCCCATAATGGCATTCTCTCAGGGATGCTGAGGAAGCACTGCTAATGTGCAAAATAGCACCCATAAGTCTTGTGAGACTTGTCCCTCTCGTGGTTGCAGAATGTGGTTTCTTGTGCTGTTCTTGAGCATCTCCCCTCACTCACGAGCATTGCGTGCAACAATGAAGAAGCAGAAGAGCACAGAGATGGAGGTGATTATTTCAAAGTAATTGGGGCCATAAACAGTTGTGGGAGATGCGCCATTTTTGGGTGAGGCAACACTAAGAGAATTATTTGTAACCACTGATCATTTCTGAATGAGGTCAACAGGTAGATATTTTGAAAAGAGCAGTGCAATGGTTTTCTAAGCTCCTGTTTAGTAATGTTTGGAGCAGTGAGGCACAGTGGGTACATGAGGAGGTCTGGTACGCTATCAGGGTAACCCAGCCATTCCTCTGAGCCAACTTGATGGGTAATATTTGGGCAGTGGATGAGGAGGCATGCATGAGACTCTGGTACTGCTGATAGGGGTACCAGGTCATCATAAATATTTCTTTTTGTGCAAAGGTAGATATTAAAGTGCTTCTGGATCACTATTAAGGAATCCAGAGGTAATGTCCACATACATCTTGAGAGTGATGAACTGTGCCTTAGTAGCTCTTGTGTTTGTAGCTCCTGGGACCGCTAGCAGGGATTTCCAGGTAACTTGTGGCTGAGGGAAGATTTTTTAAAATTGCCTATTAATAGCCTAAGAAACTATTCTAAGCTATACACTGTCCATATTGCCTAACAAGGCTGTACCATCGCTGTATCGTGTTTCTAAGTGCTATAGCTTAATTAACAGACTCTGTTCTAGTCTTGTCTTAGCTGTATTCCATATTAATGTATTGGGTCTTCGTACCTTATTTTCTTAATTCTTCTTGATCATAAAGCCTGGTTGCAGTGCTCTGGAGCCATAGGATGTGCTGCAACCTCTTCTTGAGATGCAATTCAAAACTGATCCAGTGGGAGCAGATCCCCAGAGATGAGGGACGAACTTCTTAGAAGTCACATGTGCACCAGGCAACCTATCAGGTGTACACAACCATGATGTCATGAATGTGGCGTGCCTCAGAGATTGTCCCTCACAGTGGGCTGTGATTGAGCTTTGCACATCCACTGAGTTTGATTCCCACAACCTCCACTTGCTTACTGTGTGACCCTGAGCAAGTCACTTAACCTCCCCAATGCTCCCAGGCCACCCCTGAAAACAGGCCATGTGCCTAGTGGACCTTTCCCAGTTACCAAAGAATTAAAACAAAGTTGTACCTTACTGAGAGATCTTAAGGATAATATCAACCCCCTCTTTTGCTGAAAGGGCCACAATTTGCCTGGGGCACCTCTAACTCCTACTCAGATCAGCACCACAGCATCAGTATTTCTGCCTATGCTGCAGCAACCCCCACAGTGAGTGCTGCCAGTTTCCTACATATAGGGCAGCTGCTTACTCTTGCAAGTACCCTTTTGAGATGGGTGACCCGCACTCCTTAGAGTTTAATAGCTTATCTCCCTCGTACCCAGGTGCCTGCATAATTCTTTCTTACACATTACTGCCCTTTCTGAGTATGGCCATCATGCCCAAAGTCTGCCCCCTCCCCCAAATTCACATCAAAGTAGTGCCTTTTGAGCTGATGAAGCCTGTAAGAGTGCCATTTAGTGTTCCCCTTATGTTCATTTTAAATTGTGTGCCCCCAACAGATTTGCATGGCATGATAACCCTGTCCCCCAAGACCATTTATCACTCCTCCACCCTGACTGCTGAATCGCTTTGCTACAATCAGTTAGTCCTAGATAGTGATTAGTACCTGAAGCCTAGTTAACACTGTTGTTGAGACATTTTTACTGGAAGGTACCTGACCACTCTACCTGACTCTTATTCTCCTTCCTTTTGCCTCCTATGTGGTAACATCAGTGTACCCCAGATAGGGTAGAAGCATTAGGATCCTCCTGAGCTTGTTGGATGTGGTCCCCTATGTCAGTTACTTTTTAATCCTGCTGCAGTACCTAGTTTTGGTAGTCCTGCTTACATCTCCCTCCACCCTCCAATTTGGACCTCCCCCAGTATTACAACCCCCCCCCCAAGTCAAGTACCATAAAAACAGAATATCACATGTGTACAGAGTTTTTCTTACCATGTCTGTGTGCAAATGGACAGAGTCCCCTGACGATTCTGTCTGATGAGAACCCAGTAGATGCTGTCCTCCTGCTCCATGGTCTCTTGCCCTGGGGTCACTCATGGGAAGTGTCACTTTGGACCTATTAGACACTATCACTCACACGATCTGTCGCCACAATGGCACCTCTCACATGTGCCTCTCACCCCTCTGCATCCCATAGTCCTTCCTTCCTCCTCGCACAGCAGAAAATCAGGCAGGCAATTTTCGTTTGTTAAAAAAAAAGCTATCAAGCAGTACTTTTTAGGCTTCTCAGCCCTTGATGGCTCTGCAGCTCTGTGCTCCAAGTGAGCCTGATTGACAGCCCTTGGCCTTAAAAGGCCCTGACTGATAGTGCCAATGCATAATTCCACCTCCGTTTGGAGGGCGGGAGGTGGACACTAGTTCTTTTTTGGAGGCAAGTGTCCTGAAGGGACTTGCTAATCTGAAGGTGGACAAAGCAGTGGAGCCAGATGGGGTGCATCCAAGGGTATTGAGGGAGCTCAGGGAAATACTGGCCACAACTCTGACACTTATATTTAACAGCTCACTGGAAACGAGTGGTTCTAGAGGACTGGAGGAGGACAGATTTAGTCCCACTACACAAAAGTGGTAACAAGGAAGAGGCTGGCAATTATAGGCCAGTCAGCCTGACATCAGTGTCACCAGGCATGGGTTTAGGATAACACAATTTCAGGCAGACCACAAATCAGGTGCATAAAAAATGCATGGTTGCATTTATCATTTTATTTTCATCAAGTAAAATATACAGAAAGCAAAATGGTCAGTCAGACAACTGCTTAGCGTCAACAGTTTCTAAGGCTTTTCTTCAACCCAGCATGAATCAAACACTGTGAAAGCATACGCTACCTGGAGGTCTTCCACCTTCCTCAGTCAGTATTCAACTGCCCACCCTATCTATCCTCTCAGCACTGAGGTAGGGCTTTTTATAAGTGCACTAGACATTGGAAAAACAATTTTCCCCTGCCTTTTAATTAACAGCAGACATAACATAAAACTAGCCACTAGAGGCCACTGTTGCACCACAGAGAATAGTTATTTGGCACCTGGAGAACATTACATAACTTGTCTACAACATTGTTAAAGGTCACAGTCGAGGTCAGAACATTCTGTGCTCTCTTAAACTCTCCTGCAGGGTTATATTACCTCATGCTGTCTGCTGCAAAATATATCTTAGAAGAGGGCTGTTAAAATCTAGAAAAAGCAGACACAAGTTTCTGTCATTCTTATATTAAGACAACTCTCTCATTTTGTAACTACTCTTAGTTTTTTTTTTAGGTTAATATGCACATAAAGCTTTATAAGCACTTCAGCACTTAATTTATAACCAGCCAACCAGCATGTTGGACATTATACAAAACATATAAACTGCTTGGGGAAGGGGTTTCAGTTTATCCCAGGGGTGTCCACTATGACAAGGGTCATCCTGTCACAATCAGTGGTGAGAAAGTTAATGGAATCACTGCTGAAGGAAAGGAGTGTGGAATGTCTTGAATCCACTTGGTCAGAAGACCCGAGTCGGCATGGTTTCACAGAGGGGAGTTATGTCAAATGAATCTGATCGATTTCTTTGGCTGGGTGACCAAGGAACTAGATCAGGGTGGACCAGTAGACATGGGCTACTAAGATTTCAGTAAGGCTTTCAACACTGTTCTACATAGAAGACTAGTAAGCAAACTGGGTAGCTTAGGAGCAGGGGCTTCTTTCAGGGGAAGCCACAGGTTGTGGATAAGACCCTTATGAATTTTTGCAACCCCTGTGATGCCCACTGCAACCTCTAAGAACCCCTAAAACAAGGTTTCCCTATCATTTATTTATATCAGTTTAGGGGTTGGGGGAGTTTTGCTACCCCATAATTCTGCTAAAATGGGACTTTGCAACCCCTATGATTCTGGTGAAATGACACTACTGCTTAGGAGTGGGTCCAAAGGTGGTAAACTGGATAACAAATTGTTTAGGAGATAGGCAACAGAGCGTAGTGGTAAACAGAGTTCACTCTGAGGAAGGGAAGGAGGGTGACCAGCGAGGTGCCTCAGGGATCAGTGCTGGGACCAGTCCTCTTTAATGTCTTTATAAGTGACATTGCAGAAGAGCTGGAAGGGAAGGTCTACCTCTTTGCAGATGACACCAAAATCTGCAATAGAGTGGACACTCCAGTGGAGGATAGAAAGGTTGAACGGAGACATGGGAAAATTAGAGGAGTGGTCAACGATACGGCAGCTGGGTTTCAATGTGAAATGTGCAAAATAATGCACTTTGGACACAGAAACCCAGGGCAGAGTATAAAATAGGTAAAGTGGTATGGATGAGCACCAAGCAGGAAAGACACCTCGGGTAATGGGGTAATCATATTGGGTAACGTAAAGGTGGCCAGGCAGTGCAACAAGGCAGTAGGGAGGACTAGTGGGATGCTGGGGTACATAGGGAGGGGTATCACCAGTAGAAAGAGGGAGGTGGTGTTGCTTCTGTATAGATTGCTGGTAAGACCCCACCTAGTGTACTTTGTCCAGTTCTGGAGACCACATCTCTGGAAAGACACAGACAGAGTGGAGGTGGTCCAGAGGAGAGCAATCAAAATGGTGCAGGATTTGCATCAAAAACCATATGAGGAGAGACTAAAGGACCTCAATTTGTACACCCTGGAACAGAGGCAGGATAGTGGGGCCATAATATAGACCTTTTAATACCTTACGGGGGTAAATAAGGTACAAGAGAGAAGTATTTTTCAGAAGAAATGATGCTTAAGAACAAGGGGACATGCTATGAAGCTGGAGGGGGGAGCAGATTCATGAGAGATGTGAGGAAGTACTTCTTGACAGAGAGTGGTGGATTCCTGGAACAGCCTTCCAGCAGAGGTTGTAGGGGCAAAAACAGTGGTGTGGTTCAAGAATGCATGGGACAAGTACAAGGGAACCATAGTGGAAAAGAAGGAGGGATGGAGAAAGAGGTGTAGATTGGGCACGGTCTGTGGTAATGGTGTAGGGAGGGAGAAATGGGCAGACTGGATGGACCAAGCAGTCCTTATCTGCTGTCTAATTCTGTCTTTCTTTGTTTCTGTATAAGTGGGGTAAATAAAGACTCCCCATCTTTCTGTAGCTGGAGTACTGAGTATCTAATATATAGATGCACCTCTCCCCACAAAAATCTGGAGACAACAGTGTCTCAATATTGAAAATAAGTACCTCTATCTGGGATAAAAAGCAGAGTGCCAGATGCACCCATTGCTGCAAATGCTCCACAGTCTGCTGGATTATAGGCTCATAATTCAAAAGTTCTAGATGGGATAAATTTTGAGGAATAGTACCACCTAAATATTTCAAAGCCCCTTTATTCCAATGAAATGGAAATTGAGCTTTCAGATCTGAGGATGGGGTGAAATAAAAAATTAAGGGCTCAGTTTTCTATTGGCTGCTAGATCAGTGTATGGTGTGCCAATCCACGACTGTGGCAAACTCTGGGTGCATCAGGGACCCTGCACCCTATTCCAGAAAAATGGTGGTCCCTGTGCCAAAGTCCCAAGAGTTGCTGCAGCTGCAGGGTTGTGTTAAACCATTAGCGCATCTGAGGGGTTTGATGGAGTAGCCTGTCAAGCCAACTCAGCCCAACACAGGCCTAGTGGAGCCACGAAGGTGGGGGGGTAGATTATGCCTACAAGGTGGGGACTGGGGGCAGAGGAACTAGTTGTGGTGCCATAGTGGAC